>JAKOOJ010000006.1:82289045-82661545 GCA_022577455.1 Arizona elegans | reverse complement strand
AGATGGAAATGTTTTCCTTTCTTAGAAGCTTTCTTTTATCTGCATGGTACAGACAATTGGTCTTTCTTATTTTCCAAATATAGTACTTTAAGTTTGTTTAATATTTTCCCACATAATTATTTGTATCCATAAATATTTTTCTTTATCTCTTGATTTATCTATCTATTAATACAGCCATACTTCCAAAGCAACAGTATTTCAGAGCATTCAATGGGAAAATATAGCACTTCTCATGAAATGTTTACTACAATTTTAAATAGAAATGCAATCTAAATATACAAAATATCATATGAATGTGAATTTCTTTGTTGAAATGACTTGAAATAGTGTCCCTGAATTTCAGGACTTAGATTAGTTTCACTTTTTTTCTACCACCAATGAGATTGTTACTGAAAAGTCATGTGTATGAGCATGTATAGCATATTTATGGTATATTGTCCATGATTCTGCAGCAGGCTCTCAATAATCAAATTAAATGTGAGGCTATAAACAGGGACAAAAATACCCAGAGAAATGAATCAAGGCTGGAAAATGGGCTCCTTCAGTGTTGGGGTGTTACTGGTTCTCCCTGGTTCTTGCGAACGGGTAGTGGAAATTTTGAGTAGTTCGAAGAACCGGTAAATACCACCTCAGCCTGGTCCTGCTCCCAATCTATTTGCTTCCTCCCGAGTCCCAGCTGATCGGTTAGAAGGAAAAAAATCAGGGCTTACTTGACAAAGAAGAGAAAAAACAAACAAGACACCTTAGCTTTAAATTGAGAAGCCAAGAAGCCTCCCAAATGATCGACTAGAACCGATCCGCTCCCTGTAAACCGCTTGGTGGTGGTAGATTGGCAATTGAGGCCATGCTGCCTGAAAGTGGTTTCCGATGCTCTCAGTGGTTGCAGAGCAACAAAAAACTGTTTAATCTCTTGCCAGGGCACTTCAAAGGGCCACCCTACAGCTGATCAGCGGTAAAAGGCAATGTGGTGGTAGACCAGTGCACTCCAAAAACAAATAGGTAGACCGGAAAGCTCCAAAAATAAATGGGTAGACTGGTATGCTCCAAAAACAAATGGGTAGACTGGTACGGCTCTGCAAGCAGTTAAAAGCGTGGTAGACCAGTATGTCTGCTAAATCCTAAAGAATTGTTTGTCACATTACCATCAAACCACGCCCACAAAATAAGCCACACCCACAGAACCGGTAGTAAAAAAAATTAGAACCCACCACAGGGCCCCTTGTCAGTCTGTTTTACCTCTGCTTTAGGGTCATATCCTTCTTGATAGACTAAGGATTCCAGAGAGATGATGTGTCTAAAGAAAAGGTAAACAGACTGACATGAAATACAATTTCATGTATTGAAAATTATGTTTATACTTTCACCTGTTATCTTAAATATGTTTGCCAAAAAATAAATAAAATAAAATAAAATAAAATAAAATAAAATAAAATTATTCTGAATAAATTATTTTGGGGAAGCTGGTGGAGAAGATCATTGCACAGCAGTTCCAGAGAACACTGAAATAATTTGAAAATGTTTTTTTTTAATATCTGTGTATTTCTATACATTCAATTGTGATATGTGACTAGATTACTCATTCCATTTTCCTCTCTTATTAGGATTTTTGTTAATGAAGTATGTTCCTTTGCTCTTTTTCAGAAAGTGCAGTAAAAATCTGCCCTTTATGCCAAAAAACTTGTTAAGAAATTAGCATTTTCTTTCCAGCAAATCATCTTGTTATTCTCTGCTATGGACCCCCCACAGTCTGAAACATGTCTAACAACTTTGCTTTATTAGGACAGCTTGATTGTCCATCTGTGAGATGCTGGCATGGACCCTAACTTTCAAAAGTCTTTGCTAGCTTGGTGTTCATCAGTTCTACAGCACCCCAAATATCAGCAACATATTTAATGGTGTTAAGCTACAAGTGAAGTGATTACTTACTCTATCTGATTTCATATAGCTGTAGCTAAAAATGCTCCTTTGGTGAGCATTTTTGTCGACTGCTAGTTACAATCTAGATGAAAACTGGAGAAAAATAGTTTTGGCAGCAAAACTACAGCCAGGAAAAGATAAAATGCTGTCCATTTTTGTAGTTTTCAGGATAGAAATGGCCTTGATGAATATCATTTGCTTTAAGCAAGTAACATTGCTGTACATGTGAGCTTTCTCACAAGATATCTGCAAAAGTTTTTATTTGTAATGGGTTGAGAAATTAAATTCAAAACTACTATCATCACAATGAAGTACATCATTTGTTGGTCCAGTGAAAAAGGAATCTGTTAGATAGTGTGAAGATAATTTAAGCTGTTACTAAATAGCCAAAATCAATTAAAGATACACGTAGTAGAATTTGCTACAAGTGGAAGGAACAATATACCAAAAATAACATACCAGTAATTGAAGTAATGATAATCCAATTTCTTCCCCTTTCTTGTGGGATCTTAGTTTATTTAAATTAGTACTTTATAATTCCCAAAAAATACAAGTATAGTTATAATCGCCAAAAGAGGAATAACAACAAAGACAGAATCAATTTATTTGACCAAGAAGCCTAGTCACTGAGCCTTTTACTCCTTTGGAAAACAGAACGAAACTGTAAGAATAACCAGATCTTAACATCAAGAAACAATAAGCAAATACATAATTAACCATTTAATTATGAAATAACTGTTCATATATAACAATTCTTGAAATTTTGTCTATGTTACATAGAAGTATTCTTCCTTGTCCATAGTGTTTATAAAAAATAAATAAAAAAAAAATCCGGTGAACTGTACCAGATAAACATCTTGCCATAGGAGGAGACTCATGGAATAATAGGAGCCCTGGTGGTACAGTTGTTAGAATGAAGTATTGCAGGATAATTCTGCCCACAGTCTGGAGTTTGATTGTGATAGGCTCAAGGCTGACTCATCCTTCCATCCTTCTGGGATCAGTAAAATAGAACCCAGATTGTTGGGGGCAATATGCTGACATTTGTAAACCTGACAGAGAGTGCTGTAAAGCGCTGTGGGGCAGTATATAAATCTAAATGCTATTGCTTTTGCTATAATAACTTCTATTCTCTTGTTAGGAACTGATATATGTACATTAGCTCTGAATTCCAGTTCCAGGTTTAAAAAGGTGTGTTTAAATATATGTGTTTTTATGTTGTGTTTTATGATAGAAGCAGAAGGTCTGATGCACATATTGTTTAGCTAAAATAAGTTTCTACTTCTAGTGCTTCTAACACTTCTAGGTAAATTATAAGGTACAGTGTGATGCTTTCATCTGTTTTCACAGCTGCCTATTTCATGAGATAAAAAACACTCAGTTTGACCAAAAAGGTCAATATCATAAATTAGAAGGTTGTATTCCAGACTGTGCTCAGTATGAGATCTTCTTAAATTCATTTGATCATATAACTTATCTTGTATGGGAATGACCAAAGTTCAGTTGTAGAACAAATACTTCAGTCCATGACATCTTCATATTTTTAAAAGATAGCAGATGATGACTACAGTTCTATTTGAAGCCTTCAAAAGCCAACATTGGTTATTATAGTAAATGCTTATCCAAATGAATGTTTTTCATTTAATTTTTAAATAGTAATTTTATTAAAAATTGCACTTACAGTACTAAAAAGCTAATACAGACAAGCTAAAAATAAATAAATAAATAAATAAAAAGAAGAATGCAGAAAATAGAAAATAGAAAAAATAGGAGCCTAGGTTTCTTTTAAGGCATCAATCATGGCTTGAGCAAGAACTCTTATCTCCTAAAGTTCTAAAACTACTAGAGATATCTCTGTTGGGGTCTCTTCATGAGGAGGAACACTTGTTGATAGTCTGAAATCCTTTCCTTATTTGGGGAGGAAGAACACAAGGAGCCAATCTACTTTTCCGCTCTTCATTCTACCACAGTTCTTGGCACAGCCATCTTTAATTAGTCATTTCTTTCCCTTACAGCTGGAATGGTACTGTGTAAGTTAGATTTTTACAGTGGTGGGATTCAACCAGTGTAACAACCGGTTTGTTGGATCCTTATCCTACGGTCGGGTAGGTAATATATAGAAAACTATGTTCTGTAACTTTGACTGATACAAGATGACTAATTGGCTGTGCTAAACAGACATAAAAGAAGGCAGGAAGTTCATTCACTTCTGCTCCTGCTTTTATTTTTTTTATTTTTTTTTAAGAAAAAAGTTTTTTTATTTTATGAACAAACAAATATACAATATATAATCAATCATTCATTGTATCATCTAAGTACATCTTTTCATTTCATTTAATGTAACATTTCCCTCACATTTACTTAACTGTTAATATATTTATCTATCACTCTGTTTTATATCCTAACCCAACCTTCAACCCCCCCTCCCCACCCCCACCCCCGACTTCCCAGAGAAAAACAGGGTATAACATTTAACAAACATATGCTAAAATATTCTAACTTACTGCAAGATTCAAAACTCCCTCACACACTTTAACTCTCTTTTTACAAATTATTCATCAACCTTCCTTTTATAAATTCTAAAAATCAATTAAATTAAATTCTTTCTTCCTAAGTATAAAAGCCTTTTTCTTAGCATGTAATCCAATAACTTTTAGAGTTTTAGAAACATTAACAAACACTGATAAATTTCATTCAAACCCTCCAACCCCATTCTTTTTCAACATTTAAAATACTAAAATCTCATATTAAACGTTCTAAAAATCTCTTAATACATCAATAAAATAATCTCACTTCGTTTCTCAGAATATAAATTCACAACCTTCAGGAAGCTATCCATTAAATTTTAATTAACCATTTTACTCTTCTTTCTTTCTTCCTCCTGCTTTTATTCTCAAGATTCAAACATTTTAAAATCTTAATACATCAATAAAACATTCTTCATTCCTTTCTTTCTATATTTTTTCAGTCCTTCTTCTTCCCCTCTGCTTTTATTTTGGAGAGTTTTTGAATTTTAATTTGAGGTTGATGTATCTTTAAAATCTTTAAAACTCATTCCCTTCTTAGATTTATTTCCTCTGATTTGAAACCCCCATATCGACTCTTCTTGCTTGTATAGTCGATCAATCCATTTCTTTGTAGAACCAAAAATTGTCACAATAAGATTTATCAGTTTGCAGTAAAGAGTGTACTTGTTGCTTTTCAATTAGTTATATGGAAACCTCTGCCAAGTCCTTTGTTTCGCCTATGTCAACCTCCATCTTAAACCTGACGACTTCTTTGTCTTCCAAAATCACATTAGGCTGGATAATTTCTGCCTCTTTCCCGACCAGCAAATCCCTGTTATGCTGCAAATTATATTTTTGAAAGGTTCTATCAATTGATTCCAAAAGAGCAGAAGTAAAGAGGTTTAAAAGTTCTTGAAAGCCCTTTACAGTCACAGCTTGTGAGTTTGCTGACTCACCCAGCAGTAATCTTCCAGCCCACATCTCTATGCCCTCAGGCACCATTTCTTCTCCTTTTAAACAGAGTTTCAAAATACTTGCATTTTTTTGTTCTCCTGAGTTTGCTCTGCCAGCATCCATGGTCAAAATTTTTGTAATCCTTAAAATTGCTTGCTGGTGTGGTCACGAACGCCTTGGTCTGCATAAAGCAGACTCGTCCCGGATCCGGAGAAACTGAAGGGCTTTCAGGGAGCTCTCATCCTGCAAACCCCACGCTTAAAAAGAAAAACCTGGGAGTCTAGGGGAGCTCTACCCAGACCCTTCTGCTCTTCTCTCCCCCTTCTTCCCCTGCTCGGGGGTCAGGAGAGAGTTTTAAGCTGCTAGACAGCAGATTTTGGCTGTTCTAGCGGCTAACAGAATCACGGGGCTGGAGCTCTCGAAGGAGCATCCATCGGTGTTCGTGGACCCTTTAGAAGGTTGAACTGCTGAAAGGAACTATGTCTGTGTTTCGAAGAGAACTGGAATTGTAAGCAAACTATGTTTTTGTGTTGAACCGTGATTATTTGAAGAAGTGTTATCTTTGTTTTGAGAGGCCAAGTTTGTTTTACTACAAGTAAAGACTGTTTATTTTTCTTTAAACATTCAGAGTCTGTAAGTATCTGTGTGTTTTGCTAAGCAACGTATCTATTCGCTGTCTCGTCCGTTGCATCACTTTGCAGAGGGCAGTTTTACCCTCAACATGATTCACTGAGCACATGCTCTGTAAATACATGGTTCATTTCCAAACTGGTCTAAAACTTACCTTTGACTGCAGCCCCGGTGAGTAAAACAGCTGAAGCGTGACAATCTGCTCTGCTGCGCCTATCAGCTGGGCTGCAAAAAAAGAAAATAAAGGTCAGTATAGCGCAGGGGCAGGTGGGCGGGCCCACATGATTGTCAGAACAAACTGGTTTGCTCTCAGCTGATCATCGGAGCAACCGGCTCGCACGAACCAGTCCAAATAGGCTGAATGGATTTTTAGTAGTGCATGTCCTCCACTGTGTAATAAACTGAAGAAATTAATTTTAAAATATGCCTTAAATGATATCATTTTAAAATTTTCTATCTAGTATCAATGAACCATTATTCTGAATCAATTATAGTTTTATATTTAAATTTCTGATTTATTTCAGGAAATATGCAAAGCACAATTTCACTGTTGTTTATATGGCTTTTGCAATCAACCGGTAGAAAAGCAAGGAAAAGTAGAGAAGGAGAAAATGATGTGAAACAATGAAAAACATTAGCTTAGAAACATTTTGAAATAACTTTGGCAAGCAATTGGTATTTAGAAGTAGAAAGCTATCTTCATTAAATTAAATTTTACTTTCACCTTGCTCATATTACTTCTAAACTAGATCTATGGCTAGGCTTTCCCTTTAAACAAAATAAATACAAATTCAGTAGATAATATCTTATTAAATTAGAGTATGACAGGTTATGCTATGCTTCACTGGGTTGCTTAATACTAAATTACATATTATAGTAGTGATAGCTAAGGGATACTAATGTTAAAAACTAAAATAATGAATACAGAGAAGAATTTTCAATTCAGCCAAAGTCACTTAACTTTCTTACATTACTTCCAGATGTTGCAACAATAGCTCCAAATTTGTCATTTTGATTTTTCTAACCTTCAAAATAATACCTATTTATATCTGTTTTTTTTTTTAATGTTCACTTCCAAGTGATTAAAGAACTGTCGGTAGAGCCAAAGAACTTTTGATTTAGGACCAGATAATCATTTGCTATGATAAATTTATTCAGTGTGAAAAGGTCTGCAATTTTACTAGGACAAGGATAACTCACAAGTGCCTATAAATTTTTAAGCCTAGCGGATAATTCCTGATCACAAACTTCTTTATTTGCATTCATTGGCTTTGACATAAATTGTACTGGTGTTGTTGCTGCTGCTAGTGGTGTTTTTATATGAAGCAATAGGTGAGCTTTTGGACTCTATTGTTCATCCTTCAAAGAGAGATTACTTAATTCTTCTTCATGCCATCAAAGGAATGTTATCAGCATGTATGAGATTGTTGATATTAACAGAAGTCTCTTAATTTTTATTTCCTTTTCATTTGTTCTGATGTTGTGGTATTGTTAATCTGGTATTTCTCATGATTCACCACAAAAAACTCTTCAATAGACAGATGAAGTGGCCTGATTCACCCATAATTTAAGGGATAACCAGAAATTTCACAACTCTCAGTGGTCTATATGCCTTTGTATAAACTATAAAATGAAAGTCTTTGTATAAGGTTAAAACAAAAATAGACACTTGTTGAATCAATTTTCATTTGTTTCTTTTTTAATTATGTCACAGTTTTTAGTCAATAGTTCTTCAGGCACTCCATCAGACTGAACCTGTTAAATCTATTATTTATCTTCACCACAAAACTAAATGGGGTACCACTAAAGACAAATGTTTTTGATCTATTTATTTTGTTCTAGTGTAACCAGTAATTTTTCAAGATGGACTTTGTGACATGGTAGACAGGTATTCATTTACGTGACTGAGTAAAGCTTCTCCACCTTTGTTTGCAGACTATATAGACAATTTGATTTTGGTGTTATCCCACTATTGATCTCCATGTATACAGTTTTGTTTTTAGGATTTTCTTTTGTTGTGTGTTTTTGGTTTCTTCTTTAAATTGTTGTTTGCCATAAATATTGAACATTTACAGAATTATATCTCCTATACTCATTTGAACATCCAGTACATATTCTCTCATTATGTCAGATGCTATTTTTTTCTATTTTATTATGATATCCTTTTTAGAGTATTCTGTCAATAAGGCACTGCAGGTTATCATAGGACTCCTCAACTTCACCTTCCTTGCATCTGTAATTAGAATATGGATAGATGTGAAAAAATGATTGGTTTGCCTTGAGTTCAAATTGAGATCATTAATCATTTTGGGGGTAATATCCAAACATTGATGTCAACGGTCCCTTTTAAATAATGGTATTATTCCATTTCTTCCATTCTTTCATTAATCAATCATGAATGGACTATTGCAATGTGCTGTACACGGAACTGCCCTTGGAGACTGCTCATAAACTACAGCTAGTCAAGAATGTAGCAACAGGGTAGTGAGTTAATCATATGACAGTTGGTTTCCAGGTATATTTTATTACTTATAAAGTGCTTCTGGGCATAGGTCTGGTTATTTGAAAGATTGTTAATTAGTGACATCATATATAATAGTGTACTCAAATTTCACTCTGCTTTTTCTAAATAGTTCATTGATTCTTTTCAAGATGAAAGGTGACCATATCTAAATGAAATAAACAAAATGTTAAAAAATTATGATATTTATGTAGTTACTTACTATGCACATGAAATTATATCAAAGTAACCAAAATATCTTTACAATCACCAAGGCATGTCACAATATTTGAGCGCTCCTAATGTTTGGAAATTGAAAGTTGAAAAATTTGACACTCCCTAATTATAGTAGGCATGATTTTCATTTGGTTTTCTTGGCGGAATATTAGAGTGTGGTTGTTTACAGGAGACCTGCTGGCACAGTGATTAGAATGCAGTACTGCAGGCTAACTCTACCCATAACCTGATGTTCGATCTCAACAGGGATTGACTCAGCATTACATCTTTCCAAAATTGGTAAAATAAAGACCCAGATTGTTGGGGGCAATGCTGCCATTGTAAATGACTCTGAGAGTGCTCTAAAGCACTATGGAACAGTATATAAGTCCAATTACTATTGCTACTACTATTGCTATTTAGTATGACCCTTTGTCTATGATTGTTGATTCTTCTGGACATATAAATTTGCAGTGGTAAACTTCATACCATAATTGGGATGCACAAGCCCCTTCATTGAACTCCAATACTTGGGAGTTCAATTGAACATTCTGCATTGATTAGTCTGTTCTATTGAGAAAACAAAAATGTGAAACATTTAATTATGAATTTGGGCTTCAAGTAAGAAATGAAATGCTTGTGTGCCATAGTTGCATTATTTGTTTAGTTGTTATTTTAACTTGGGTATTTTTACCACTGACTAACTTTGGAGACCCTGTCTGAAAACAACTCACATATCAGTACTTAAGAGAGGAGCCAGATGTGATAAACTGAACCTGTAATAGCTGAATGGAACTTTCTGTCAGAAAGCAGAGATGGAACCAGGATCTTTTAAGGAGGGACCAGTTAGTACTCATGGAAACTTCCAAATGCAAGAGGATATTTCTTGCAGACCTTGGGGAAAGGGTAGTAGTAGTGTCTCTTCCCATTTTATGTGGTTTACAGCTGGTGAGCTGCTATCCCAATTTGTTATGTTTTCTTTCTATACATTTTTAAAACATCTATAAGCCACCAGAATCATTGTAGAGTGGGGCGGCCTCAACATTTGATTAAATAAATAAATAATAAATAAATAAAGCCAACTCACAAAGATAATTAGTGGTTTTGATCAATCATAAATAAGATATCAGAGTTTTAAGTGGCATAAAATGATAAAATGATGATATTTAAGTTTATATGGCAACAACTAACAATGAACTATTGCACTTAGTTTCCTTTCTTCTCACATCTTAATCTACTTTAATCAATGTCAGGGTTCTAGTACTACTGGCCCCCTAAAAACTCAGTAAAACTTTGTTTATTTTGAAATGTAATAACAATCTCTACACAAAGATATATTTAGGGTTTTTTTCCTAGCTTCTGGTAATGCTTGCCTGCTTGGCTATTGAAAAAAAAAAACATTGAAGACCTATTTCAGTTTTTGAGATTTTCTTTATACAGATTGCTAAATAAATAAATTATAAACAACAATAAATAAATAAAGCCACAGAAAATATGCTATAAAAAGGAATGCTTTGGAAACAAACAGCTGCTAATTAAAAAAAAAGTAAGTGAGAGTGTTTCTTAAAGATAAGACTCTTGCTTGTGTATAGCAGTGAGCCCAAAGAATAAAAATCCCAGCTCTGCCCACAGCATGTTTTGTAATTGCTCTCAGGACTATAGTAAAGATTTTCTCCACTCCTGGGAAAAGTGTTATTCTCAAGAGGCTCTCTTGGTGCTTTATTTTTGATCATCAGATGTCATGGAGAAAGTTAAGCCATCGAGTTCCTAACTGGTATACCTTTATAATGCAGTATATACATTAAAACAATTTTATGAAATGTAATAGAAGTATAAACAAACCCAAAATGTAATGACTTATTATGCTAATTCTCCATTTTTCACTGTTAAAATTACTATTCTCAAAGTTATATGATTCTCATACCAACATTATTATAATGTAGAATGCTACAAGTTTATTAAACCTAAAGGAGACATTGCAGCCCAATCACATATACATATACTACAAACATACCCTTTGTGTTATTCTTTTTTCAGATATATCGGCTTCTATAAAATGCAGAAAGGAGCAACATAATGAAAGGCTTTAAATTTAGCTTATATCAACATAATTTCAATACTTTTCTATATTTTTCTATCTTTTCAAATCATCTTTGCTTCCAACATACTTATTCAATAATTCATACATTCCCTTTTGATTCTTACTGTAAACTTATATCTTCTTGCAGATCAGATTTATTCAATTCAACAACTCTATCAGCAAACTACTGTATAGCCACATTCAGACATTTCTTGCATACATATATACACATACACACACATATGTATATATGTGTATGTATACATATATATATAGAGAGAGAATTCTTGACTTACAACCACAATTCAGTCCAAAACTTATGTTGCTAAGTGAGACATTTGTTAAGTGAGTTTTGCCCTATTTTAGAACTTTCTTGCCACAATTGTTAAGTGAATCACTGCAGTTGTTAAGTTAGTAATACAATTGTTAAGTGAATCTGGCTTCCCCAGATAATATTGATAATATGAGTCGGTTGCCAAGCATATTTAATATTGATCATGTAACCATGAGGACGCAGCAATAGTCTTACATGTGATAAACAGTATTAAGTCACTTTTTTTCAGTGCCATTTTAACTTCCAATAGTTACAGCGGTCACATATTATATATCTATATAAATTGGTTAATTTCACCTTAGATGTATTGCAATTTTCCCCTTTCTTTTAATTTTGAAACCATATAAAATTTGACTGAGAATCTCTACAGACTTTTAGCTATAAAATTTGGGATCAACACCTTTTGAATGGTGTGGGAGTAGGAATGGATTTCCAGAGAAAAATTGTAGACTACAGGAACCAGAAGGTGACCCTGAGGACACAGATAAACCTCCTAGTGCTTCAACAACCTTCTAAAAGGATGCAAATAACCAGCTGTCTGCAAGGAATATAAATCCTTCCATTCCCCACTATTCTGTCAGAGCTGAAGAAGCTTCTTGGATGAGAAATGAAATGTCTTCAAAAGAAAAAACACGAAAGTCCAGTTGCTGCCTGAAAAAGCACCTTTGGGACAAGCATGACCTGGATGACTGAGAATTTCTACAGACATATAAAATTTCCTTTCTTTCTTTCCTTATCTATATTCACCTTTTACGTTCTCTAAATTGCAATCTTGCATTACCAAGATAGCCCACAGATGGATTTATTAATATTTATTAATATTCACTTCCATTGTCTATCATGTCTTTGATCAACTGAAGCATTCCAATAATGAATTCTAGCAAACTTTTATTATAAACAAACAAACAAACAAACAAACAAATACAAAGCACTCTTGGAGCTCAATTGTGGTCATACGTTGAGGACTACCTGTATCTGTATGTCTGTGTTTTTCTTATTTATCATCCACTTTTTAAAATAACTAGAATGTCTAGAATATATGAATAAATCAATAAATTTATTGATTTTCAAATCAATAAATAACTTAAAAGTCTGTCTTATTACATTTTGCAACATAACTTTTTCTTCCTATATGTCAGCTATCAGAAATCACATTATGACAAGTGGAAAAGCTTATCATTTTTTTTAAAAAAAATATTGTAGACTTTTTGTGAATTGCCAAAAGTTCTTGCTCAATGTCCAATGTATCTATGATGATTCAATGGAACAGATATATATTTTATAGCTGTTGTTACATTAAATAAAGAGTTCACTCTATACCTAGCATTGAATAATGGTGCTGAATAGCACTATAAATCACTAGTAAATAATGCCAAACTCTTACACTATCAGTGGTCTTCTAACAACTCTTCAAAACACCTTGTATTCCTTAAACATTTATCAAGCTCCCTCAATGACACAAACACTTGAAGAATGAATGTCTGACATTTATTTTTCCGCAGAAGAAGTTCAGAAACATAATAGAAACAGCCTAAATATAGAATGGAAGGAATAGGTTTATTCTTCTAATAATAATACTGTTTATGTTGGTAGATCTGAAACAGAACAATTACAAACAATTGCAAAATATTTGTACAGGACCAGCTTTTAAAAGCTTGGAAATGTTCACCAGTTCTCTCAGCTTGAAATACTCAAAGGACAGTGCTATTCTTACATATTAACTGGATGTGGTATATGTATGATCCACTTTTACATTTATTATTCAAGTACTGAAGTTAATTTACCGTTTCCATGCTAAACATGCTAAACAGTTTTTTAGTAGGTAATAGAAGTGATATTAATACAAATCCGAGTCATTTGGTGCTGTTGGGAAGCTATAAAAATTGAATAAATAAATAAATGTATGTGTTGGATATAAGCTTAAATAACTTTTAAATTAAAAGCATACTAATGCTTATGTACCTCAACCAGTTTTGGAATAGCTGTGTCAGTTTGAAAAGAAAATTGGTTATGGCATTCTTAATTATAAAATGACATTACTAATGGTAGATTCTGCTAAGATTTCATTAAGATATGCATGTAGATGGCAAAATAGTTCCAGTTCATGTCAAAAGAAATGTCAAAATAAGTGAATAAAATCATGTCAGTGGAAATTATAGTACAATTAAATGAATTATATTTAAGCAATGGGGAAAAATCCATAAATATAAATGTGACAATTTTGGCAATTTTAACCAAGTAGTGAAAATTAAGATTAACCTATCCGAGTATCCAAGAACCCAATCCAAGAACCATTTCATTCATTGTAAACTCAGGTCAGAGGAAAGTCATTTAGACAAACTAAATGTCAACAATATTTTATAAAATTAAATGTGTTTTAACCAATTATTTTTCAAAATACTTGAGACCAGAATTATGCCCTCAAAAATTTCATGGCAAGTTTGGGGAACTATTTATACAGTTGTGATTTAAAATATATTTTGGAGCCATTCCTAAATTTCAGTGTCTGATTTTTTTTGCCAGGCTTTTAGGAATAAAACATTTGAATAAACAGGAATAGACTCTATATTTTACTTCATGAAAAGTGAAGATACTATGATACTAATCACTATTTTTTGCTCTTTATGACTATTTATTGCAAAGTAGCATTGCATATGCATAAGCCTGACAGAAAAACTCTGTCCTCCACTCTGACAGTATACATGGATTTAATCATTGTTCATTGCAGTTATTCAATATCAATTCAAATTATATAAATAGAACTACAGCTATTCATTCAATCCGGATTTATTTTTCCACTCATTATTGCAAATAATGGCCTTGCAAATTATATGGTAGAAGTCAAGCTTATACTTGATAAAAGGAGAAAACAATTTTAAATAAAAGCACCAAGAAGATACCAAGAAAGAAACCACAGTTGGAATATTCCTACAAAATCCAAATGGATATAGATTCTCCATACAAATATGGAGGAGTAGAAATTCTCACATTAATATTTTTGAGACCTTATTTTAGTTCCACTCCAAATACTTGAGAAGTCCCATGTGTTTGTTTTTGGGAATGTCAGTATCTGAACTGGATATGCAAGATACAATTTCTATGTGTGACTAATACTGTCAGAGTATATGTGATAATGGTTGTTGTAGTATCTTGAAAATACAAATAGCATTACTAATAGATATCCCATGAAGAAACACATATAAATAGGTCTTCTGTGAATGTTGCTAATCTCTCTAAAATGCTTGTAGACTTTTTTTTAATTAAATGTTTGCAGCAAATCTTAAATTCTACCTTGAAATAATGGCATGTACAAAAAATGAGCAATCCACAACACTCCATGTGCCCCTAAGGCTTTTTGTTCGACCAGTATCAATCTGATAGTTGATCTGACCTTCCACTGAATATTACAATTTCATAGTTTGAAGATAAAAATAAATGAATCCCACCTCCCCAAACAATGAAGTCCCCAACCCCAAACAATGAGCAGTAAATGAACCCACCCCAAAACAATAAAAATTAATTTGTCCTAAAGTGCTTTGAATTTTTATAGTATGAAAGTATATAAATACTGTAAATGAATGAATCACACTTATTTTATTTAATCTGCTTCCTCTTTTCAGCTTTGCAGTTTTTACTTATACATAAATAGATAAGGAGTTATATAGAAATACAGTACTGCAATTTTAAATTGAATTTTAAAATTATTCTGTTAGATTACCGATGATGATAATATGCCTGGCACAGAAGTCAATAATAATACTGATAGTAATAATGATCATGATATTATTGAAAATAATACAGATAATAGTATGGTGATGATAATTGGTTTAGTTGCAAACAAAAATCAATTTGATGGGTCCTTGGTGTTCTTAATCATTTTGTTGCAGACATTTTATTACCCTACCTAGATAACATCATTAGTACATAGTAGTATCCATTTTTTATTGGAAAAAATGTTTAAGGTTTAACCTCTGGTACTTGCATATCTAATCTTCAGTTAAGTTACCTTCTAGCTCTGAACATATCTGAAAACTGCATTTGGAATTAAACAGACTCCTGATAAATGTCAGACTCCTTTTTAATTTTAAGTTGCATAATCACAATTAAAAGAAATGATTTTATATTTTAATAGATTATAAATTCTCTGCAGAACATGAACAAGTTCACAAAATATATTACTAGATAAATGTCAAGGTTTTTTTTAACTATTAATTGTCCCTCTTCAAAAAATCCCACTGGAAAAATAAGCATATATTTTACAAGTTAACAGCAGTTGAATTAGCACTATTGAATTAAACCATTTAGATCCAGAAGTTTCATTAAAAAGACATAGCAAGTGAGATGGTCATGTAATTAAGCAGTTTAAATGTAATAAATCTTATCTATCCAGACTGCAAGACATTTTTTTTCTTGGTGGAAGAATCAGCAAAGATTTGCAGGTTGAAAATATTTTTGAAGAATAATTCATGTTTAAATAAATGTTGGTGTTGACTGACATGCTGGCTATAGGAACCAACTTTTATTCAAGTCTGGCCTATCCTCATTGTTTTAAAAATATTATTTATGAGCCGAATGTACAGATTGATTCTCTATGCACCTCTTCTACATACATATTCTGCTGCAGTATGCAAATCCTTCTGTTCTGAGCTTTAGTTGTTATTAATCCCAACCCACTTAGCTAGTGAAAAGAGATGGTGCCAACTTTTGAGTGATACCAAGTTGCTCCTTTCCATTTTGCTACTATACATATTTTATTTCTGGATAGTAAATTGGAAGGCAAATGTCAATCAGAAAACAATATTAAAGTCAACTAAAAAATTCAATATATACCATTATATACATACCATGAAAACATTACTTTTTACATCTAGTCAGATTCAGTTGAATATTTCATAGGACCAGTGTGAAGACACATCTTGAATCTCAGTATCTGCCTTCAGCATTGGGCCCTTTAGAGTTTATCTAAATCCCATATTTGCATGACCCTAGGTCACATGTAAATTCTTATTATTTACTTGGAATGCACTTGCTACTGAATCTGGATCAAGCTGGGTTAGAGTGTTTAATTATACATCAGGACTGCAAGCCTTGCTTTGTGAGGCTAATGGTTTGTTAGTATTTGTTGTTAAATAGCCCAGGATGGTCACAATGTGAATGGGCGGAGACAGACCCGAACATCCAGGGAATAATGAAAATGAAGCAGTTTCTCTCACTTGCCTGTCAGGTCTGTGAAATTCAGGAAGAAGGAAATAAATCTCTCTGGACCAAACTTGGAATAATGGGAAAGTTTTATCATTCTACTTAGTTCATGACCAGAGAAGTCTAACTATGCGTAATAGTCCTATACACATTGACAGAGCACGTACTTGCTTGTGCATGTTGGATTACAGGTAGCCCTTGATTTACAACTGTAATTGAGCCTGAAATTACAGTCTTAAATCATGGCAGTTATTAAGCGGGTCACACATGATCGAGCCTGATTTTACAATCTTTTTTGTGGTGTCATTAAGTAAAGTCTGCAATCATTGAGCAAACACCACAGTCATTAAATGGGTCCATTTTCGCCAATGAGCGGTTCCCCCCCCCCCCACAAGATCAAAAGTAAACACTGGAAACAAGCAAAAACTGACAAAAATCCCAGTCATGTGACAATGGGATGCTGCAAATGGCCATAAATGGGAGCCTGTTGCCAGGCACCCAAAATGTGATTATGGTTGTTTGAATGGTTGTTTACTGGTCCTTAAGCGAGGACTACTTATAAATGGAAGTCATGTGATTTTCCTTCTATGTACATTAGTGCTAAAATATGTGTGTCAACAAGAGGCAATATCATTTGAGGGTTACTGACATAAAGCAGGTATGCCCTTTAGTATGCTTCCTTCAGAGCACTGAAGAATATTATGAAGATACAATAATAACAACACAGTGGGTGGAGGAAAACAGATCTTTTGAATTTTGTTGAGGTGTTTTTAAATTTTTCTTTATATGGAAAACACTTGGCCAATACTGCATCCACCCACCCTTTCTATTTTGCTACTGAAATGCTTCTGCAGCATGAGCCAGGGGATGGTGGCTCAAGTTTATAAGGATGTGAGTGACCAATATAAATTATCTACCCTTGATGTAGGGAAATCGTCATTTTTTAAAATCTGGTTCTTACCTAAGACAAAAAATGGAGGACAATTGCTGAAAATATTGTGATTTTGTTTGTGTGTTTTTTAAGAAGTCTCCGGCATTGAAAAATCAACGAACATATTGTCATCACTACTTGCAGTCACAACAGAAAGATATAGAGGTGAACACATACCCTTCTGAGGAAACTGCTAAAAATTTTACTGTAGCTATTTGTTGTTGTTATCCCCATTACAAGAAAAGGTTATCCCCATTACAAGAAAAGGTGAGAACTTGGATTGCTTCCTATTCTTAAATTTGAAAAGGATTCCAGGCAATGATTTATCAGACAAAAGGCCTTTCAGTCTTAATGCTTTACTTGCATTCAATTGTATCCAGTAGTGGGTTTCAATTTTTTTTACTGTGGATGTGGCTTTGTGGGTGTGGCTTGGTGGGCATGGCAGGGGAAGGATACTATAAAATCTCCATTCCCACCCCACTCCAGGGGAACGATACTGTAAAATCTCCATTCTCTCCCCAGTCTAGGGGAAGCTTACTGCAAAATCCCCATTTCCTCTCTTATCAGCTGGGATTTGGGAGGCAGAGAATAGTTGGGGGTGGGGCCAGACAGAATTTTTACTACCGGTTCTCTGAACTACTCAAATTTTCTGCTACCTGTTCTCCAGAACTGGGCAGAACCTGTTGAAACCCACCTCTGGTTGTATCCATGTGGACCAAACTTACTTACAGTCTTAATTTGCAAAAGGTGGGCCTTAAAGATCTTCAGTCCCTGGCCAAGAACAGAAATTTAGTATATAACATCGCTACATATTCATATTATGTATGTGTTGGAAAGGACGTATTTAAAAAGTCCCATTAAAATAATTAGAATTTATTTCCTTTTTTTAAAGTGACCCAATCCCTTCCCTGCAAAAAAAAAATCATATTGATATCAAGAAGTCAACATTTGTCCCATTCTTCTTGTATATTTGAAGGCAATAAGCAACTTGTGTGATGTTGCATAATTAAGCTAAGTGGATATAATGACTTGGAAGGGTGTTAAGAAAGCCCAGGCTTTGATTCTGAATGAAAAATAATTTCAGTTAGCTTGGAACAATGTGCTGGAACTTGTCTGGGGCTTCTGAACAGTTTTTGAATGTTACAACCATGTTTTTCCCATAGTGAAGTGAACAGTTTGCTTTTGGGACAGCGTCTAACTTTGATCCTCCCTATTTTTCCAGAGGATTGTGCTTCTTGTTTCCAAAACAAAACCAATGCTTTAGGCAATCTTTTCTTCTATTTTTAATTTTCATGCTTTGAACCGAGAACTGTGCATACCATTTGCTACAATCACTTTTCTTCCTTTTCATCAGAATCAATCACATGTATGATAAAGACCTGTCCAATGTAGTAAATATAAATGTGATGTGATCACATCGCAACATATTATCTGGAAGTATAAATAATTATAGTAAAAACCACCTCCAGAATTCTCAGATTAATGCATTCCACAGGATAAACATAACATTCCAGAAGAAAAACATAATTCCCCTATCTTACTTTGCTTATTCCTGCTTTCAGGTTTGAATTAACTGTAATACTTAAAGGAATTTTTTAAGATGAATCAATGTTAAACACATATATTCATACAACTCCCTTATTTCAGATATGGTAACTAAATGTTAAGAGTATATTGTTTGTCTAAGGCTTTTAATGAGGTTATGATAAAGTTAAAATTGAATCTAAGGCTCATACATTTAGCTCTTGCCTTACTTGAGTTGTCAGAAATAACCACCAACACCTTTTTTTCTGTGAAGTTTCACAGATAAATTGGTGCCCAGTCTGCATTGATAGAAGTGTATAAAGCAAATGTAAATTGAGTATCAAGATCCTTTTTTGTGTAATTTTTTATCACTATGCATTAGTAGACATCAGAAACACTGGACAGAAAAATAAAGAGAACATTATATCAGGCTAAGTTCAATAGATAACAAGGGAGAAAGCAAATAAGATTCTACACAGAACTGAACATAAAATCTCCAATGCTGGAAAAGAAGAATGCAAAGGATTTTGTAGAAAAATAAGGACAAAATGTAGCTACATCAGTTTTATTAAATGAAAGTGTTGGGTGTTGACAGTATTGTGTCCATTTTTATATGCGCTTATAACTGTACAGATAGTTCTTGACTTACAACTATAATTGAGCACAGAATTAGGGTCATAATTTATTACAGTCATAAATTGAGGCACTCACACGATTGGAAGTAAATTTCTGGTCTTTTTTTTAGTGATCCTTAAGCAAATGTAGTGACATTAATGCTATAGCTTTAAGCAGTCACGTGACAGTAGGGTGATGGTGGTGGAGTGATCATTTACAATCAGCCATTCCTGTTGCCTGGCCATTGTAACTTTGAATGAACTGGTCATTAATTGAGGATCACGTATTAAAACTGCAATCTACATTAAATATTAAAAAGTAGAAAGTAGATAGCCCAAATAAATTAAAATACTCTTTTTGTATGTAATAAACAATAATAACAAGTGAAACACACATACTGTCACAGTTGTGGTCCTAGTTGTAGTCCTTTCCACCAATTTGTTTTGATTGTCGGCAATTCTTGCTTGCTTGTGCTTGTTCCAGACTGAGTAACCACACACACAAGGGATGTTTGTCAAAATCCAGTAACTGCCGGACGCGCTGAAGCGGATTAAAGTCAGAGCTAAGCGATCAGTTATCCTGCCCCACTTTATAGTTCCTCTCAATCCATCACCGCCAATCACTGATTGCTTCACCTTGTTCAGCTGTGTTCAGCGTTCAGCAGCTGTGATGTGATTTGAATCCACCGCCTGCTCCTCGTCGCAGTCGCGGCTGTATGATGTCATTAGATATGTCCGGTCCGACCGCACCTAGCCCTGCAGAATCCCTGGCACACCCACCACCATCTATTGTGCATTAATGTCCTAACCACAGCCTATTGTTTCCACCACCATCACCCATGCTGGGCAGTAACGTGGGTAGCGTGTTTCATTGCCAGGTCTGGTTTTCTTGCCGGTTCTATTCCTTGATGTTTCTCCCATGTCTTTCTGTGTCAAGGGGTGCTGGATGCTCGACATTGATATTAGAAGAAACATGTTTATAGAAAGAATTGTTTATTTTCAAAAGCTAATAAGTTCTTTAAAAAAATCTATTTATGTCCTTGATTTGTATTACTAAAAGTACCACACAGAACATAAAAAAATAGCAGGTAAAGCAAATAAGAACAAGACCTGAAATGGCTAAAGGCAGGAAATATGAAGAAAGAGACAGAAGGACTAATTCTGGTTACACAAGACAGAGCTTTAAGAACAAATGCATACAAAGCCATAATTGAGAAGACAGCAACATATAACAAGTAACACCTCTGCAAATAAGCCTAAGACATAGTGGACCACCTGGTTAGTTGCTGCAAGAAAATGTCTGCAAATAATGGCATGAGAAAGTAGCAACAATGGTGATTGGAAGATCAGCAAGAAACACCATTTGCCTGCAAGTAAGAACTGGTGAGAACTATTAGAGAAACTAATAGAAAATGAAGAAGTTAAAAGTATTCTGGGACTTTAGAATTCTACTGATGGGTGCCTGCCTCACAACACCCCAGACTTAACAACTGTCGGTAAGAAAGTCAAAAAAAAGTTTGATAGTGAATGTGGAGTACCTGGACACAGCAGAATAAAGAAAGAACTGAAGAAGGTAAAAAAGTACAAAGACATGGAAATAGAAATTAAACGAGTGTGGCAAAAGAAAGCAAAGATAGTACTGTGTTTTCCTGAAAATAAGACCCTGTCTTAATTTTTTTTTTTTTTTTTTTTTTTTTTGAGTCCTGAAATAAGCTCTTGGCCTTATTGCCATGAGCTCAAAAGCCCGATTAGGCTTATTATCAGAAGATGTCTTATTTTGGGGGAAACAGGGTATCAATAGTAATAATTAGTACCAATAGTAATAGGGGCCCTGGGTGCAAGAAGCAAGAACTAATCACACCATGTAATGGACAAAGTTGCTTTATGAGCGAGATGGGTAGCCACTAAATAAGATAAATAATTAAAAAAAAATATAAGTAATGGAAAATGAAGAAGCTAAAATACTCTGGGACTTTATAATTCAAGCATTACAGCCTAGACTTAACTATTTTAAAAAAATGGCTAGTGGATGTGGCAGGACCTAGACACAACAGAATAGAAAACAAAGAATTGAAGAAAATAATAATAAAAAAAAACACACAAAGATCTGCACATAGAAATAGAATGACTGTGGCAAAAGAAAGCAAAGATAGTTACCAATAGTAATAGGCACCTTGTGTGCAATAGCAAAACATTTGAAAACCACTTGAACACCATCACAATTGACAAAATCACCCTCAGTCAATTGCAAAAGGCAGCTTTAGTTAGTAGAGTTAGATAAGCTTTGTTGTCATTTTTACTGTGGGCACACTGGCACACATTAAAAATGAAATTCTGTTGCCTGCTCTCAAAAGTGTACACATACACATAGGTGTATATACACACACACACACACACACACATATATATACACACATACATATAAATACATACATATATATATGTGTATATATATATATATATATATATATATATATATATATATATATATATATATATATATATATATAAAATCACTGTCCATCTTGAATACATATTGAAAAGAGTAAACTTGAGAATTCACAAGGTTAATACTATATGGAACAAAACTGTGACCAAATGTGGATGTTCTGCTTCAGATACCATGAAGCCTCCTCCCAGAAAGTAACAAGAAAATCAGGTCATGAAGAGAATGTGTGGTATCCCAGACAATACTGTGGACCCTGCTCAAGCAATGCTTATATGTTATGTCCTGTATAAGTGAACTGCCAATAATGTTCTCTGCCATCCTCACCACTCTCTGCACCACCTTCCTGTCTGAAGCAGTAATGCTTCCAACCAGACTACCTGACACACATTGGTGACAATATATTTAATAGACCCAGACAACATCTGCTTATCCAAGGACCCAGTAGATGGGTAAAAATGGCTAATCTAGTTTAAATATTTTTCTGACTGTATGAGTAACCATAATAATCATCACAACTAATTTAATCCCCTTATTCCAATAAAACTAGTATTTAATATGATAGAATCTTCTTTCAAAGGGAGTGCTATAAGGCCATTATGAAGTGGCTAATCCAAAAAAGGAAAGCATAATGGGAACGTGCTTATTTTTATGCATAGAAAAAGAAGTTTGATAAAACTTTTCCTAATTCTACCTGCACATGAGTGATTTTAAAGAAAGCATAACCTGCTTGCCTAAATGTGGCTTTAACAATGCAAAAGGGTAATATCATTAATTCATGAAAGAATCTTGTTAAGAAAGACTGTTTCAGTAATGCTTGAAATTTCAACCCCATTCTCTCATATCTCTACTGCCTTTCATTTTGCTGGTCAAATTTGCTATAGAGCATTGCCTGAAGTGACAGTGATGAATTAAGCTATATTACTGTTCTTATGAAACAGAGTGTTGGTAATATAATACATGAGCATTTTGAAACAGTGAAACAGGTGATAATGAATACTATAAATGAAATTAAAGAGATACTCTCATATACAGACAATAATTTTTGGAGAAGCAATACAATCTTAAAGTGGCTCTTCATATTATACATACTGTAGATATAATAGTTATTCAATTTTATGTCCCCTGTTAGGTGACCAGTTTTAATTCACAGAAAGGTAGGAGCAGTATGTTCATTCAAAAGTATATCCTCTCTATGTTCAGTAGGAATCATTCTAAAATAAATATATAAAATCTTGAATAGGAACTTGAAGGCACATTTTGCCTTGGCAGTAATCCTTGTATTTCCCAGATAAATGCCTATCCCACCCTTGTTTAATTTTAGTACTGGAACACCCACAACTTCAGGAGGCAGTCTGTTTCAGTATTTAACAGCTGTTACAAACAGGAAATTATTCTTTATCTCTTCCACCTCTTGGTTCTTGTCCTATTCTTGGAATTTACAGAAAATTAATTCAAACCTTCTTCCTAATCATAACCTTTCAGGTATTTGACATCTGTTATCATCTTTCTTAAAACTTTAGTCTTTGCTAGACTAAATATAAACCCTTCAGACAGCACGTAAATATAAACAATGCCTTTAAATATTCTTTAGCTTAAAACTTTCAAAACTTTGTTACTCTTCCATGCATTCTTTTTTAGTTCTTCAGCCTATTTCTAATGTTATGGAAATCATAACTGGATGTATAATATTCCAATTACTATCTGACTAGTTCAACATAGAGGGAAATTATTCTTTCTCATAATCTTGTTTTGCTCTGTCTTCCAAGAAGGTTACAGATATTTTTGGATTTTTAAGCAATGATCATAATGAATGGTTAAGGCTTTATTCCAAAGCAGTATTAGAAAATAATATAATCACATTTATAAACACTAAATTTAGCATTATAATAATCAGAAACAGAAGAATGAAATAAGAAAAACTTTAAGCCCTTTCTACCGTTCAGAGAAGTCTGAAAAGATGACAGAGAGTAGACTCTTCCATATTACAGGGTTTCCGATCAATGTATATAGATTCCAAATCATAATTAATTATACCTCTATAGAATAGTCTCATCTCTCATGATGTTACCAAAGATAAAGAAGATACTGTAAGTTTATCGTATCTTATTCTTGGAATGCTTTCCCCACACTGTCAAGGATGACACTAATGTTGAGGAATAATGAAGATGAAAAAAATATCATGCTCCAGACAGTGTGGTATTGGTATTCTATACCAAGGCAAGAAAAAAGAGAATATAAACTCTTATTTAGTGATTAAATAAAATGTAAAATTCTGTATTTTCTATTTGTGCACTAAATGAGAAATAAAGTTCTATGACCTTACCCCTAACGGTAAGAGATATGCATCACTATCCAATTCCTTCTTGACAATCTTCTAGGCGTTAAATGCCTATGTGCTAAGAATGTGCAAATATGAACATTTTAGGTCCTTCCTTCCTTCCTTCCTTCCTTCCTTTCATCCTTTCAATATAAGACCTCTCCAAATATTTTTATTATTATAATTCACACAACATAGTTCAAAAAAATACTTTCACAGATATATTTTGATTAACTTTTCTTATAAAATGAGAATAAAATGTATGCTCTAATGTATAATTATAATCCTTATAGCCATTAATTTAAAAATACTGTACCTTAGATATAAATCTCAAAAGACAAAAAGTTAACTAATTCAAGAATGGTTCTAAAATCCTGTTTAGCTTAGAATTTTTTGAACCCAGGTTCATTACTTTAGAAATTTTAAAATTTAATTTAAAAGATGCATATAAGTAGTATACATTAATTCTATTATCCCTGAGGTATATATATATATATATATATATATATATATATATATATATATATATATATATATATATACACACACACACACACATATACATACATATACATACATATATATATATATATATATATATATATATATATATATATACACACACATATACACACATATACATACATACATATATATATATATATATATATATATATATATATATATATTCAGTATCTTGGTATGGTTTCATTTGTACTGGTGTGAATCAGGAAAAAAAGACACTTCTTTTCTAGTTTGAACTGCAGGTATGCTGTCATTTGGGTTGATGAGCTAATCTGGCTGCTACTTGTGGAGAAGATGTAGAGAGCATTCTGATTGTTCTTTCCTGTATAGGTTTTGGGGGCTAGAGTCCTTTTTTTCCTCTTCAATAAATTTTATGAATTAGAAGTTTTATTGGAAGATAAGAATATAGAAAAATAAAAGTTAGAAAAAGAAGAGAAAGAAAGAGAAAAGCACAGAGGGAAAAAGAGCTATAACTTTCATCTTATTTCAGGACTTCAGAAATAATACAATCTCAACCATTTCCTTTGCATTTCATAAAATTTGAAAACATTTCTACAATTAAAAAATCATTCTAATCATCAAAACCTAAGATCAAAGTTTCATTTTTTTTTCAGTTTCAAGCAAAAAATCCAAAAGCAGTTTCCAAGTAGAAACAAAACTACGTAGCTCAATTCTTTTATTTAATTAAAACAATCAGTTTTGCCACCTTTGCTAACTCCATCAGCTTTGCTATAACTGTCCCCTGAGAAGAATAAGTATGTCTTTCCATCTTTGTGCATACAAAATGTTCGTCTGGGATAACACCTTTAGAAATACACTAAAATAAATGCAAATTCATTCCCAAAAAGTTCCTTCCTTTCCAATTTTTAAGAAAAATATGACCGTTTCTTATTGAATTTATCTGAATCTCAATATAATTTATTAGTTTTTAGAGATTATGGAGCCTTATCATTAGGTTAACTGAATATATATAAAGGCTATTTTAGATTTCTTCCAAATGTGAAAAAGCTTAGGATAGAGGAATGGAGTTACAGACATTGTGTCTATCTTTCATCTTTCATCTTTCACATGACAAGATGAAATCCTATATAAGGCTTTTATATTAATACTTGAGACACACTGGCTCAGTGACTTAATGACTGATGGAGAAAGTCTGTACTCCAGTGATACGAGCCCTAGCATCACCTGATGGAGTGATATAAATAATTATATTCATACTTTTATTCATACAGTTCTATTAAGAGTATATCAGACAGAAGTGTATTTAAATACATAATTATACCTTTCTCAATGCTATATTTAACAACACCCTGAAAGAAATACTAGCAATTGAATCCTAGCGTATTTAATTGACTAATCATCTGCCCTTTAAGTGATAAATACATTGATTAAATGCTTAAAATGCAGATTAACAAATTCTCAGTGTTGCCTATTTTTTGAATAGTCAGTGAAACATAAAATAATTTATAGCAATTAAAAAGAATTATTGCTCATAATTTAAGGAAAAGGTTATTTTAATATTTTGTTCGTGCTTTCCTATTGGGATAACATATAACACAAATCATAATTTCATGATTTAGTTTTTAAAACTGATTATCCTTAGCAATTAAAACTGCTGTATGATTATTTAAATTGGCCTTGAGTTGATCAGCAAACAACTTGACTAGTCTGTGCAAAGGTTTGAATCTGGTTTTGGGAAAAAAAAGGAAATTGTTTGGCACCTAAAAATGAAGTATTCATGCTGTTTTGTTTCACTAACTCTGAGTTTGGCAGTTCCATTAACTGGAACAGGCTTCAGTACATCTCCAGTGCTTGAAGAAATAATTGTGTCACCTCTGTGGCAATAAGTGGCAAATAAAAGCTTTTTTGAACACTCTTATATCTTACTTTCCTTTGAAAGGTACCTTCAAATATTTTATTTGGTTGCATTCTGCAAATAAAACAAGTCATCTGAAAGTAGTACCCACCTACACTGGGACCAGAAAATGCCACTAGGTTTATTTAGATTTGAACTGCTGTGCAATAAATTACTGATCTCTCAAATCCTTCACCATTTCATTTCTAGATATAGATTTGTTTTGTAGTTAAGACATGGTAAATTAAATATTCACACTGCAAAAAGTTAGGAGACAATTATATTGACAGTAGGGAAATGACCCCTGATGATGATGGTAAGGAACAAAATGCAAGTTCCACCTGAATCAGAATCAGAATAGAGATGGAAGGGACCTCGGAGATATTCTAGTCCAGCCCTCTGCTCAGAGATCCAGCATCTCTGGTGGAGATCCTATTCATTTCAGACAAGTGACTGTCCAGTCTTTTCTTAAAAACCTCCAGTGATGAAGCACCCACAACTTCTGAATGCAAGCTGTTCCACTGGTTAATTGTCCTCATTGTTATGAAGTTTCTCCTTAATTCCAGGTTGCTTCTCTCCTTGATTAGTTTCCATCCATTGTTTCTTCTCTTGCCTTCTGGTACTTTGGAAAATAGGTTGACCCCCTCTTCTTTGTCACAACCTCTCAAATACTAGAATACTGCTATCATGTCCCCCCTAGACCTTCTTTTCTCTAGATTAGCCAAACCCAGATCCTGCAACCATTCTTCATATGTTTTAGTCTCCAGGCCTTTAATCATCTTAGTTGCTCTTTGTACTTTTTCCAAAATCTCAACATCTTTTTTGTAATGTGATGACCAAAACTGGATGCAGTGTTCTAGGTGTGTTATTACTAAGATTTTATAAAGTGGTACTAATACTTCATGTGATTTTGATTCTATGCCTCATTTTACACAATCAAAGATTGTATTAGCTTTTTTGGCTGCTGCTGTACGCTGCTGACTCATGTTTAAGTGATCATCCACTAGGACTTCAAAGTCCCTCTTACAGTTTTTTGAGCCAGGTTGCACCTAATCTATACTTGTATCTTAGATTTTTCCTGTCAGGTGTAAAACCTTGCTTTTCTCCACATTAAATTTCATTTTGTTGGATAGGGGCCATCGTTCAAGTCTGTCAAGATCTTTTTGGATCCTGAGCTTGTCTTCTGGGGTGTTGACTATTCCTCCCAGCTTAGTGTCATCTGCAAATTTGATGGGTTTTCCTTCTATTTCCTCATCTAAGTCATTTATGAAAATATTGAAGAATACTGGGCCTAAGATGGAACCTTGTGGTACCCCACTGCTTACTTCCCTCCATGTAGATATAGTACCATTAAGGACTACTTGTTGAGTATGGTTTGTCAGCCAGTTAAAAATCCATCTGGTGGTGATGCTGTCCATCCTACATTTTTCTAGTTTATCAAGAAATAGTTTGTGGTCTACTTTGTCAAATGCCTTGCTGAAGTCTAAATATTCTATGTCCACAGCATTTTGCTGGTTTATTAATTTAGTTATTTTGTCAAAGAATGATCTGGCATGATCTGTTTTTAAAAACCCATGCTAACTACTAGTTATAATTTTATTTGTTTCTAGATGTTTGCAGATCTGTGTTTTTTATTGTTTTTTCCAATATCTTCCCAGGTATTGATGTTAGGTTGAATGGTTTGTAGTTTTTTGGGTCTGGATTCCCCCCCGCAAACCCATCTTTTTTTATTATTATTATTTTAAGATGGGAACCACATCAGCTCTTTTTCAATCTCTGGTAGTTTCCCAGTGCTCCAAGATTTTTTTAAAGATATGATAAAAATGGTTCTGAGATAACATCTGCCAGCTCCACCAGAACTCTGGGATGTAATCCATCAGGCCCTGGTGATTTATCTTCATCAAGTAAGACAGGTTTTCTCTTCTGTTGGTCTGTCCAATGTATGTTGATGGGCAGGAAGCATATACGAAATCCCATGTGCTTCCTGCCCATCAACATACATTGGACAGACCAACAGAAGAATGAGTGTGCGCATCGAGGAACACAAAAACTCAATACAAAAACAAGAACACACATCATCATTAGTTCAACATATAAATACAACAGGACACAACATTAATTTTAATAAAACAAAAACAATTGCAAAAATAGAACATCTCAATGGCAGGATAATCAGAGAAGCAATAGAAAAAAGACCATATTGCATGAATAAACGGGATGACACTTCACGTCTGCCTACTATTTGGAAACCTGCTCTCATAGATAGACGAATCTTAACACCATATATAAAACATAGACCAAACATTAATCAAAAAAATCCAAACCAAATCATATTCAAACCAGCCACAAAGATGAAGCCCTGCCACCTAGTGGAGAAAAACTGACCATACACCCGAAGCCAAGCCAATAAACACATACTGGGACTCCCAACCAATCAGAATGAAAAGGTGGAGCCATCCCAGAATACCAGCACCAGATTTGAAATACCAACGGCAGTTAGTACAAAATGACTGCTGACATAAGCCTGATGATGGCAGATGGGATTCTGTCGAAACGTCGCTTCTACCCTTTTAGGGATATATCCACAATTACACGGGAAGAAACCCGAAATATTAACTACACATACACACACACACACACACACACACACACAAACACACACACACACACACACACACACACACACACACACACACACACACACATATATATATATATATATATATATATATATATATATATATATATATATACGCATATATTGTACCTCATGGATGTTTCCTTTCCCTATTATTGCAAATAGTTCATTAACACATAAGGGTTTAGTTTGTAACATTTAAATATCTTCCAACACAATTCAAATACATCTTTCAAGTGTATTAATGTCACATTGATCCTTAGCTATTGCAAATCTGAGGAAGATGGAACATTTTACACTATAAGAATAACTAATTATTTCTTTCCACACCATCTAGAGGGAGGGAGGGAGGGAGGGAGGGAGGGAGATTTTCAATTCTCCTTGCCAGTTTTCCACAAAATAAACTCAATAGGGAAGCCGGATGGAAATTAGAAGTTGTTTCTGAGTCACTAGTTGTTGTATGTTGTGGGTGTATATATACTCACATGTACTCCTCCCACATATGCAAATATACACATGCACATATAGACACTTGCGCGCGCACACACACACACACTTCTTTCCAGACAATACTGATAATGAAGATAAAGTTCATGAAACTTGTTTATTTTTTCCATGGTAATTGCACAGTAATTCATATTTTTACTGTCAACTACAAAAAAACACTTGCGCTCCATGCACTTGGAGATGATAGATGATAGATAGATAGATAGATAGATAGATAGATAGATAGATAGATAGATAGATAGATAGATAGAAGGGCGGAAGGAAGGATAGGATAGGATAGGATAGGATAGGATAGGATAAGATAGGATAGGATAGGATAGGATAGGATAGGATAGGATAGGATAGATAATCTTGATGCTGGGAATCACAGTAACTCAGTGGATCAGCTTTCTTGCCTATCTAATAATTTTATTCAAATTTCCAGATTTATTTTTGAATTGTTAAAATACAGTAACCTCTTTTGCCCAAAACAAATGGCTAGCTTTGTTATGTTACAAGGGAGTGGAATATGTATAAAAGGAGCTTCCCATTCAAAGTCATTTTCTATCTCTTTTTATGTTGTACAATAATAAGAGATATTTTGTTATGATTCACAGAGCTTACATAAAATTCACCTTTAGAGTATCTTTAAAAGAGCATGTAAACTATTGAGTACTAATTGGCAGTCATCACAGTAAGTCTGGGATTCATATCACTGATAATGACTCAAATGTAAAGCACAAATTGCTCACCAATTTGAGACAGCATAGCCCTTAACTGGATAGAAGGTGTGGCAAGAGGCTCCAAAGGGAGCTCCCCAATTCTTCAGGCTATACAGAATTCTACTTTCAGTTTTGCAAAGTTCTATCAATGTAGCTTTATAATAAAGTAGAATTAGATCATCTGGCTGTATTTTTTTTTAATCTGATTTTTTTAAAAAATCAGTTTTTTTTTAAATCAAGGCATTTTCCGACGGGAAAGATTAATTTCAAAATCTTATTTAAAATTTATCTGGAACTTAGTTCATTTGAAACTTTCTTGAATCAAAACTTGAATCACACTTTTGCTGTTTATTCCAATGTTTTTAAGTTCTTGAACTTTGTAGTTAAACTTCCTTTCTCTAAGGGATGCAGGAAACTCATCCAGTGCTGTCAAACCTGAAGATCCAAAGATTTCTAAAATCTGAACAGTAAGTAACTAGCAATTTCCAAACGTGATTAGAACAGGAAGTATGAACACTTAGTGTTCTTTCAAAGAGACCAACCACAGTTCGAGCAAAATAGCAATTTCCTCATCTCTCAGGGTTTTAAATCCTCTGGAGACCGGTATCTCCCAGTCTTCTCATAAAGAGCACATGTCTGAGTGTTTCTTCAGAGAAGTCTAACTGCTGGCTCTTAATTCTACTGTGATTCTTGGCTCTGCTTTTCCCAGAGCAATCTTCAGTCTGCCATTTCTTTGTCTGGAAGTTGCCTGTTTCTAGAGGTTTTTAATACAAGCGTGGCCAGTTATCTTTCAGGGGGAATTTAATACATTTTATTACACATTAATATTACACTTTTCACAGAATTGAAAAGTCATCGATGGTCATTGTGTTCCTTTTCAATTCCATTGTCTATGAGCTAGATTAACAATTTGTTTTTATTGGTAGTTTTGAGATTTTATGTTTACTCTAATGAGGCATTTGAAAATATTTGTGTCAGTGGTGAAATTCAATTTTTTTTACTACCAGTTCTGTGGGCGTGGCTTGGTGGGCGTGGCAGGGGAAGGATACTGCAAAATCTCCATTCCCATCCTACTCCAGGGGGAGGATATTGCAAAATCTCCATTCTCACCCCACTCTGGGACCACCAGAGGTGGTATTTGTCGGTTCTCCGAACTACTCAAAATTTCCGCTACTAGTTCTCTGAACTACTCAAAATTTCTGCTACCAATTCTCCAGAACCTGTCAGAACCTGCTAGATATCAGCCCTGATCTGTGTGCATGTGTATGTAAAAGATGAACATTTTGGACCCTCAGCCCAGCAACTGTGGCAATGACAAGAGATTGGGGCATTCAAACGGCACTACAATTTTTGCAGGTCTGTGACTTATAAAAAAAATATCCTTAGTTAATTATCTTAATTATTAATTTTGTCTTGCAGTTACAACATTATTCTTGTTGGACTTAATGACACCCACTGAAAGGTGTTTTAAATTCACTCTGTAAAAAATAATATTAACAAAGCAAGCAAATAGCAAAGTTGTCCTGCTTTACATAAACATTTTAGCTTATTAAACCAAACAAAAATGTTTTATCAGAATATCTTCATATGGCAGACTGGGTTCTGTTTATACAGCCAACGTATTCAAATTTTTAATTTCCACACGGCACAATGAACAAAGTGGCAAAGCAGAAAATAAGCTAATAACTCAGATTAAAAAAATAAAAGAAAAATAAAGAATTAAGTACAAGACTCTTATATACATATTATAATGTCTAAATTTAAATAATTGCTTAGACATGCAACACAAGATGACATATATACAAAATATACCAATACGTAATGCATACAAAACAGTTGTCAACTGATGCATTTTTAAATGATATAAAATTGATTCTTCATATAATTCCAATGTCTATATAAATCAAGTGGATTTGTCATTCTAATTCTTGTCATATGTGTTATCAGTCTAAAGATTTATCTTCTGATCCAAAATGATACAAGTTTATGATTTTTGAGTATCTGCTACAAACCATATTTGAATTTATTTATTTATTTTTAAAAATGATATTGGGATCAAATCTCAATCTGTCTTCCCAGTTATATGGTGGTGTTAAGGATATTGTTGTGTTACCAACCAGCAGAGTAAGTGCACAGAGAAACAGTACTGAGAGCAATGAATACAATACATACAAACTGGTTTAACAAAGCTTTTACTTTGTAGTGAAAAACAATTGCATAGTCTTTTAATCAATCCAAGTCTTTAGCCATTCAAATCAATCTGAAGTTACAGATATCTTCTTACCATACAAACAGCAATTCAACGCTGGTAACAAATCATGATGGTAGCATATCCATCCACGTCTTCCCACACGACAGTAACAGTTCCAATCAACAGTTTCAGTCAAGCAGCAAGTCAAGCAATGATGAGAGCAAGTCCAACAATGACTATAGCTCGGTTTCCTCCTTATATACAGTTTACACTAGTAATTATCCACTTAAGATAAGTGAAGTCAGTGTACATAATTGTACTCAACAGTACAATTATGATAATTGCAGTCAGCAGTTAGTCAGCAGTCATTAGTCATTACAATGACTCAGTAGTACAATCACTCAGCATTACATTTAAAATGATAGAACACATATATTGCCTGGACAACTTGTTAGGCTTACACCATATTCTAACAGGTGGGATTAAAGATGTAGTGCTGCCTGACAAAATCCATTATTGTTTAATGATAGTTGCTTTTCAGTGTGTGAATTTAATGTCTTATTATTTATTATTATAGTTATACAAATTGCAAGATCTAATTCCCTGTGATTTATAATCTCTTATGGATGGTTATTACAACAGTTATGTTTTGAGATTTAAGACCTCAAGATTTTTATATTTGGGTTACAGCCTGCAACTCAGTGGTACAGTACTTTTTTTTAAAATTTCTAAAGAATTTCCATTTAAAAAGTCAAGAATAACTATTGACCTAAACTTTAATAAACAACTACCACTACATAGAGGCACTATAATGATCCAATTATTTGACTTTGGGTGAATAAGCTTGAATAATAGATAAAATTTAATAGAAGATTCCACTCTGTACATATATTGTTGAAATTACTACTACTCTTACTACTTCTATTACAATTAGTAAACAGATTTTTCATACTGTAAGTTTATACATAACTTTTTTTTTTAATTTGATTTATATGCCGCCCTTCTCCGGAGACTCAGGGCGGCTTACAATGCGTTAAGCAATAGCCTTCATTCTTTTGTATATTTTATACAAAGTCAGCTTATTGCCCCCACAAACTGGGTCCTCATTTCACCTACCTTAGAAAGGATGGAAGGCTGAGTCAACCTTGAGCCTTGGAGAGATTCGAACCAGCAGAAATTGCAGGCAGCTGTGTTAATGACAGGGTGCATTAAACCATTGTACCATCAAGGCTCTTGTAATCTTCAACTTTAAGAAAAAAATAATATATTATAAATATTTTTATTTCAAAACAGGTTTTTCCTTAATTGTTGCTATACTTTGGAATACTTTCAAAGTTTAGATAAGGTAACTGAGTTGAATATAGTTCTGAAGAACTATAAAGTATGGCAAAAGGATAATCAAATATGTATATTTTGTACATTGTTGGAAGATTTGCTGACTGGCTATTAGACATGTTAAAAAAAGAAAACATGCATTCATAATAAAGGCACATATAATGAGGAAATGTAATAAAATCAATCAATTGTAGAGGAAGCAGTACAGTATTAGCCTAATAAAGTCCTAAGGGAAATTCTAAAAATGTATCTTCTGACTTAAAAGTATCAAATGTTTAACTCCTTCAGTGAAAAAGTATATATAATCTTTGATAAATTCAATGTGTTTGAACTTATTATTTTGAGAAGGTACTAAAGATCTATTTACTCAAGCAATTTGAAATCAAATTTATATTTTATTTTATTTTACCATGTTTCCCTGAAAATAAGACCCTGTCTTATTTTTTTTTGAACCCTGAAATAAGCGCTTATTGCCATGCGCTCAAAAGCTTGATTAGGCTTATTATCAGGGGATGTCTTATTTTGGGGAAAACAAGGTAGTAGTTTAGTTTAGTTTAGTTTAGTTTAGTTTAGTTTAGTTTAGTTTAGTTTAGTTTAGTTTAGTTTAGTTTAGTTTAGTTTAGTTTAGTTTAGTTTAGTTTAGTTTAGTTTAGTTTAGTTTTTTACCACTTATCTTGCCATGGATCTACTCCAGCTGGCTTATAATAATAAAAAGGGGGAAAAATGAAAAGGCATGAAAACAGAAATAAAATAATAAAACAATAAAATAAACATTGATAAAGGAACACAATGAGAATAAATATATCAATATGATAACTAAAAAGATGGATGGCTGGAGAGCAGAGAGCAAGGGCAAGGGAAGAGGTGGATTCTGCCATCAACCTAACAGCCAACTCCAGTTTGGAACTCCCTCATTTGGTGCTCAGGACAACCAGCAGAGCCAAGTCTTCATGCTATTGTGGAAGGATAGGTGGCTGGGGGCGTATCTTACCTTTGAGGGCAAGATATTCCAAATGGTGCTCATTGCAGCAAAGAAAGCTCTCTGCTTCAGTGATGCTTTAAGGCAGTTTTGGCCAACCTTTTTGGCATCAAGTGCTGAAATGAGAGCGCGCACACGCATGGGGTGGTGATGGCAGAATCTGGAAGAGCAGTTCCCTGGCGAAGCTGAGGTTCCTGTTTCCGGCATGTGCATGCATGTCGGTCACCTGGTCTTTCAGTTTCCGGCACTCCCTCATGAGCAAAGACCAGCTAGCGGGTACGCATGTGTACGCCAGAACCTGAAAGAGCAACGGGTGATGGCTGGCATGCCCGGAGAGTTGGTCTGTGTGCCACTTCTGGCACACATGCCATAGGTTTACCATCACCGCTTTAAAGATACTCACAAATTGAGTCAGTTTTTCTACTAGGTTTTGCTTCCTGTACTAGTCATTGATATTTAGTGGTTTATTGTTTGGAGGTCTGCTGTTCTAAAATTGATTGATTGTTGGTAAATTAATACTTACACATTGGTGACACCCTTCCATGGAAGCTATTTTTCTGAACAGGAAAACTACTCACATGAAGGCATTTCTTGAGAATAATTTCTTATGGGTTACCTGCCTGGGAAGGTTGATATTTTTGACTGCCATTTGTGATCTTGTGATAATAAATTCCATGCATATAGATGTACAGCTAAATGCCTATGACATTTCCTATCAGTCACTGCTGGGGTTGGAAAAAAGAGGAAAGAATGTAAACAATTGAATCACCTTGACAGAAAAGAGCAGAACCTGATAATCTTTTTCTCAGCAATTGGCTCTGTCCTTTTAGGTCAGCATAAGAACGCTAATGGCTATGCAAGGAGATCACTGCTTCTATTATTTGCTCACCAATTTAGTGTTGAAGTGATAGAAGAAAGAATGAAGATAACAGGGACACTAATGGCTATCTACTTCTGATTTGGAATAAGGGAGCTTTTATCAGAGAGAGGAAGCTGAAAATTCAGCTAGGTTCTAAGATATAGGCACTACATTCCCATGCTGTTTAAAGATATAAAATTTAGGCATTTATTGCTTCTTTTAGCACTAATTCATTCAATTGTATGTATGTATTCTAAAAACTGGAATTATAACATTTCAACATTTGCCTAAAAACAGTAAATGGATGAAAATTTAATTGAATAAATCAGACATGGCTCTCAGAATCTCCCAATTCAGATTGCCCTTGATTTAGTACCATTATTGGGACTAGAATCATCATCCACCGAATGAAGCAGTTGATAACAGGATGCCACATAACTGCTTTGCTCAATGACTGCAATCCAAGCATTCCTAGTTGCAGTCATTAAGCAATCTCTTGGGCTAAAAGCCTCCAACAGGCATTCCTTTCAGTTTCAAAGTTTGCTGAAAAAGGTTTGTCCCAAAATCCAAGCAGGATTAGGACATAGAGTGTTTGCAGCATAGGATATTTTGTAGTCAGTCCCCAGAAATAACAATTATCCTGCTTGGATTTTGTGATTTTTTTTTTTCAGCCAGTCTCTTTGAAAGCGAAAGGGCTACTTGGGATAGGGGCTCCACCCCATGAACAGCCAAATCAATCTAGCAGTCATCCCTTTTGCTGTTAAAGAGGTTGCTGAGAAAAGTCAATTCCAAGATCAAAGCAGGAAATTTGCAGTATAGGCAATTGAAGCCAGCCTAGTTGTAAATGCCACTGCTGCAAATGACCTTTGCCAAAATTCTGCTTGAATTTTGAAAAGGACCTTCTTAGACAAACCCACCACAGAAACCAGAGGAGCCCTCTCAGCAGATAGCATCATCTTGCCGGTTTCTGTGTCAGCTTCCCCACTGACTTTCTGGGAAAGCTATCAGGGAAGATTGCAAATGGCAATCTCATGATTGTAAGGTGCTTGGTAACACATTGTAAGTGCAAATGGGTTGCCATGTGCCCAGATCACAATCATGTGACCTCAGGGACACTGCAAAAGCGATAACTCTGGGTAAAGGTCATAAATTCCTTCGTTCGGCACCATAATAATTGCTGCACTAATGGTCACTAAGTGAGGATTACCTCATCTGATTCTATCCATTAAAAATTTACTTTGCATTAAGAGTTTCATCATTGAACTTCTATAGCTCTGCAGACAGCATAGATGCAGTGACATACGATTTCTGCATAATAGGTTGATCACAAACCTTGGCAAAGCTGCCTTATTGCAAAACCAGTTAGTAAATGCTCTCTTCCCCACCATTTTTTTTTCTGAGTAAAATTCACTGCACATACTAAACAACTAGGACAGAAGAAATGCCTCCCAAATAAGATCTCAGCCCAGACTCTTTCTTTATATTGTACGCATTAAGAACAAATTGACTTGATCTCGAGCATGGCATAACTGATGACATATCTAAATGGGGCAGTTCCATTCTTCAACATTATTTTCCATTCTCCACAGTATGTTACAGAAAATGTATTGCACAAAAATAATGACACTGAACATTGTGTGCTGGCATGCATAAATATGCCAATTCATCACTGATAACATAAAAAAACAACATAAATTATCAGTAAAAAGACCGTAATAAATTCCTATTTTTCTGCTAATTATGGTATTGCTTTCTCAACATTTTTCTAATAAACTGCCACAACTGTTGTGAGGTTAACAGAACTTTTGTCTCACAAACAAAATGGGTAGATAAGCAAAACTATGGATTATTTTGTTCCAAATTTAGACAGAGAAATGTTTTTAGTTTTATTTGCTTTTAACTTTCTCAAAATTCTACATATTAACTGAGTTTATTACCAAACTGTAATGTTGCTCTAAGAAAAATACAATCCAAAAGCCAGAAAGCTGGAGAGAAGAAGAGGCTATTAGTTGGACAATGCATGGACAATGTACAAACCCAATGAAGATAAAAACTTTTTTGAAGACATATAATTTTCAGGACTATATTGTGGAGGTGTTCTGCTAGTACGTTATTATTTCATTATTTAAAAGTAATAAAATATTACCAGAACTTTTTATCACCTTATAATAATCAAAGTTGACAAACATACCTAATATTGCTTCCTCACCCAATTTTCCCCTGTGAGGCTAAAAGAGAATGGCTGGCTCAAGATCACCCAGTCAGCTTCCATGTCCAAGGTGGGACTGGAACTCACAGACTCCTGGTTTGTAGGCCAGTATCTTAATCATTATCCCAAACTGGGCTTTACTGTTTTATTATATATAGTTATATAATTTATTTATTATCTGGGTTTCTTGTGATCAACCCAGATATCAATAATTTCATCATCATCATCATGTCATGATATCAATGAAGATATAACATTTAGTAGAATAAGATTTCATTGTGTGGGTCTTCTTCAGCAAGAGGGGAAAGACATGTCCCGTCCCCCACTGTACACAGGCTAATGATTCTTTAACAATGCTTTTCATTATTTTTGTATAATGTGTAGCATTATTTTCCAATAGCTATGTAGATAGATTGCTATAACATGAATAAAGGTAAATATGCTGATATTTACAGAGAACAAGTAACCTCAGAGAATGTAGAGTCATATATTTGAGTCCAGTCGTCTGAGTATTGAAGGAGAGAAGGGCCAATTTGAGAGTCTTTAACATAGTTGTAATCTGGAGTCTCAGCCAACAGCTTCCAAACCATTTGCGGCAACCCAAAATATGTTATAGTTATCTAACAAATATTTGTCTAATGGATTGTTAATTATTGTCATTTAATGATGTAGCATTATTATTTAGTATTAAGTATTATTTAATACTTCATTTTTTGCAGTTCAGATTAGGATATGTCCTAACTTTAAGATGTGTAACATTAGTTGATCAAGTCAGTATGCATCAAATGATACCAAGAATTCTCTGCAGTTTGGTTAGCTGGTTTTTCTTTCTCCATTACTCAATCTATGTGATCATGCCAGTGACAGATGGCTCATGGTGTTTTTGAGGTAAATTGTTCTTTCCCCACAGTTCTTTAGCAACAGATGAAAACTTGGAAAATGATGTGATTCCATTTTCATTAGTTTGGCATACGTGGATATTGGAAAGACACATGGCAATTCACTGTAATTAAGGCAGACAGCCTGGCAACATTAGAGGTTGCAATGACAAATGTTGAAACTCACTGTATATATATCACACTGTTACTGATAGTAATTGACCACTTCATTCATTCAATGGAATCCATAGAATTTGGCAGATGAGAGCAAGTCTTGCCATTTCTTTTCACATTTAACACATTTCAGTATTAGAGTTTGATTAAATATGATTGCCATTTAACTGTCATAAAAATGACTGAGTACTTAGGCAGTAAGAAGAATCATATGCATTTGTATTGATTTTATTTCTAAGTATTCTGTTTATACAATCCAAGGTTATATTTTAACACAGAATACATAACAAATCTTTCATTTTGAGATATGCCTTCATTATAAACAACATCTTTCATTCACACAATTGTCATGGTTTTGCTTATCATTTGCTTAAACTCCTTGTGTAAGACTTTCAAAACTATTTGTTTGGTATCAATTTAACAGAATCATTGTAAGAAGATGAGAAGCCACGGGAGGAAATAATCTTTTTCTGAATTCTTAATGAATAGGAATTCATCCAAAACGATTTTCTTTCTGCAGAAAATTAAACTGATGTACATGACAATCTAAATGTAATTTTGTAGTCTAAAAAAGTATATTTAATTCTTTGCTCACCAAAGTAGTGTTTGAAGTTTCTAAATTAAACTCTTTTTTGAAAAATATGAGGGCACTTAAAACTCCTTTAAAGGATATATGCAATGTTGATTTTTTTTCTCCCCAATTTATTTTCTATTTGTTGTCTTTTAGCAGCAATTTTTAATTTTTGCTATATAAAAGTGTGTAGACTTTGTTTTTAAGTAACCTAAAACAAACAAACAAACAAATAAATAAATAATGTTAAGAAATAAAGTCAGATTGGAATCCAAAATGGATAGAAAATGCCAACCATTTTGTTGTTTGTTTCCACAGAAAATGCACCATGAATTTTTTAAAACATTCATGTCTAACTAAAGAAAGAAAAAAGTTATATCCATTTTTTTAAAAAAGAAAACAATAGAAAGAAATATTGTCTACGCTTATGAAAATTGGGCCAAGGTTTTGGTAACTAGACATGTTGTGGAGTGACATCTAGAGTGCCAGGACAAGAGACACTATGAGTCTAAACTTCACTTTGACTGTGTGTGTGGGGGGGGGGGTGTATGGAAGTTCTACTGGCTTAGACCTTTTTCAAAATGAATGCACTGGGGCTGTATTGCTTTCATGCCCTCATTTGAGAGAAGGTGGCATGCAGGCTAAGCCCAAATTTCTAAGCTTGTTGAGTGTGGATCTCCCACTAAAACCCAGATGTGAATGGGAAAGCAGCAGGAAGGGAAGAGAAAAGGAGAAAAAGTTCCTCCTAACATAGGCTCACACCTGCCCTATATTCACCCTTTTGACTTTCTGAAAAGAAATGAATGAATGAATGAAGGAAGGAAGGAAGGAAGGAAGGAAGGAAGGAAGGATCAAACAAACAAACAAATTTCACTGGCTTTGAGATCTTTGGATCCTACAGTTTTGGATAATGTTTTTAGGAGACCTTGTAGAGAGGGTGGTGAGTTCTCAGCTACAGAAATGTTGGATGAAAGCGGATTATTTGGACTCTTTTTATTCTGGATTAGGGATGGAATATATTCCTGAGACAGCATTGGCTACACTTGTGGATAATCTTTGGAGGGCTTGGGGTGGGGATGATGTGTCCATCCAGACTCATAGAAGTTTCAGCACTTAATAGCATAGACCATGGTACCCAGGACCCTACTATGTGAGATGCTAAAGGACTTGGAACTCTCTTCCTTCCGATTTAACACCTATATGAAGCCACTGGGAGAAGTCATCTGCTGACATGGGATTCAGTATGTGTGGGATAGGTGATAATGTTCAGTTGCTGGTTCACTGCCTGTAATTTGTAAGAGCTGGATGGAAAGAAACCAGCTGTGACTTAACCCAAGCAAGTTGTGATGCTTTGGGCTTTTGTTCCTGCCCTGGGGTCAAAAGGGCAGTTCACAACTTTGACTCTGCCACACAAAATCATGCACAATTGAGGATCCACTTGGACTCCTCCTCGAAAAGCAGGTATCAGCCATAGATGCATGTATTCCTGGAGTAAGAAGTATTTCAGGAGTGCTTACTAATAGTAACCCATGCCTTAGTCACCTGCAATTTAGATTACTGCACTGTGTTCTATATGGGAATGCCCTAGAAAACAATCTAGAAGTTTAAGCAGTGGCACATGCACTTTTGGGTGTTCCATGGTTTCCAGTTGCTTTCTGATTGCAATACAAGGTGCTAGGTATCAACTGTAAAGCCTAACATGGCCCAGCATCAGATTTTTTTGTGAGACCATCCCTCCCTGAGGGTGCCTGTCAATCCTACTAGATTAGATAAAATAGTCCTTTCCCTTAAATATTCTCAGGACCTCAGAGATATGCTTCTAAGTGACCCTTCCAGTGTTTTGTAATAGCCTTTCACCTGGCATCCAATCAATCCCTACTCTTTTAGCCTTTCAGAGGCCTATGAAGACATGGCTCTTCCCCTAAGCATTGGGATAGGATGGAGATTGAGCTGCAGAATGATTGGTCTGGTGCTGGAGGGAAAAGTACTTTTTAATGAATTGTTATGAACTGCCTGAGTCTTCATATGATATAGGCAGCCATATAAGTTCTGTAATTAAGTAAGTGAGTAAATGAATAAATTTTAAAGAAGTTTTATTCAGGTCTATAGTCTTCTTACATGTTTTAAATTCAGGTCTACATTGTTACATGTTTAAAATCCAATGCTTTATTGCTGTAGCAATGTAGCATTGATAGTAGGATAAGGAAGCAGCATCAAACATTGATTTTGTCTGTTTCTCACAATTACAGCAATAGCTCTGCTAAATCATTTTTGCTGATAGCCTGTTGAAGATTGAGAGTTCTAAGTATTGACTTGAGAGGTTTCATTTATGAGAGTGGTCTAATGGTTACATAGGGAGAAGTTTGATGAGGATTTTGAATCCTGAAAACAAAGTTTCAAAGTTATAGATGAAGAATTTGGTGAGAATTTGGTTTGTTTCAAGTGAGGACTTGTTTGCTGTCAATCAGTGACTGAGAGGCATTACTGCTTCACATTCCTGGAACTAGTCTTTCTCTATTTTCTTTAAACTCAGGAGAGTTTAAATTATGTATGATATGTATCCTAAACACTTAAGACATTTTAAGAACATTTTCTGATTCCGACAGTGGAATAATTACACTATGGTTGCTGTTTTGTCACAATTTATCTTAAATTGGCCAAGAATGGAATTTTCAAACAAGTTAAAGATAATGTGATAAAAAAAATCCCTATATCTTTCAGGAATTTCTTTCAAAGTCAAAGTCAAAGCAATATTCCTTTTTATCATACTTAATTACAACAATTAGAATCCCTGATATACTTTATAACCAAAGTTAGCTAAAAGAAGTTACTGAATGAAAGTAATAATAGGATGCATAGAAATAAAAAACTCCAATACAAGAGGCTACCTTTAAAACTATTGAGCTAATTTATCCATTAATAAATTGTAAATTTATATTTAGTATCTTTCAGAGGCTGAAAATGGAAAATTTAGAAAACGGGCTGTAGGTACAGTACAGTAAAAAAATAATTAAAATAATGTTGATGGTTTCTTGATGACTTTTAGCAGAACATTTGCCAGCTACAAAGTCTTACAGATGAAAACAGTTTTATTTTTTCTATCTTTTAGTCACTTGAGGAGAAATTCTTTAAGTTACTGGAATAGCAAAGGTCTGAATTTATGTTAACTTTCAAAAAAGTATAATCCAAAGTGGCTAAGTATGGCATAAGGGACAGTAAACTTTTCAAATGATAGGTACATCATATTATACAGCGAATAAGCCATGCTCTGTACAAATAAAAAGAAAGTGAATCTAGGAATAAGGACTAGGACAGGGATAGTGCTTAAACTAAAGAATAGTAGTTCTGAAGCACAGAAGCAAATGAGATACAGTGTCCAGCCAACCCCTTCACCACTATTTAATCTGAGATTGTATGGCTACAAGATGTATATTAATGGGCCTTCATTGGCTTACTTTATTAGAACTAGTAATAATTAGTCTACAAGTTAGTTGTGAATATATTCTAATCTAATAGAATCTTTAGAAGTTTGCATTACTCCAGATGCATAACTCTCTTAGATGGAATATAACCAGCTTTGGAGACTGGCTTAATTTTAGCAACTGTTTTTATTCTCTGGAGTGAAGCAAACTTGTGGGAATTGCCTCAAGTCTTAAAAGGCCTACATTTGCTAAAATAATCTTTAGTGAAGTTACAATCAACAACCTAATAGAAAATGCATATGAAGCAAGTATTCCAATAGCCATGAAAGCATCCAAAATAATAATTTCTGTCTTTTTAAAATCAACAGATTTGACAAGAACCCAACTAACCATTGCCCTTCCCTAATTAAAGGAAAGCTGATTGTTTGTATTTCTAGTTAATGGTCATTTTCATCTTGGCCCCTTTCCTGCTTAATTAACAGGGATAATGTGTAAAACATTAAACATTCCTTGTGCAGAACAGCCAATTTCAAGTGGTCCGCATTCACACCAAGACTAAGGTGACCAGATTTTAACATTGGTAAAGAGGGACACCTTTTGGGCGTGGCTTATTTTGTGGGTGTGGCTAGTTGGTCATGTGACTGGGTGGGCGTGGCTATCTCATCATGTGACCGGGTGGCCATGGCTATGTGTATAGGGACTACTCAGAGGGCTGAAAAAAGTCATTTCTGACAGGTCCTCGCACTTTTGACTGGTCCTCACACTTATGACCATCCTCACATTTATGCCCGTGCAGCATTCTTAACAACCATGTCACTCATTTCACAACTGCTTCTCTTCACCATGGTGATAAGATAGGGCAAAAAACGTAAAATGTGAGGACAGTCGTAAGTTTGAGGACTGGTCAAAACTGTGAGGACCAGTCAAAAATAACTTTTTCAGCCCTCTGAGTAGTCCATATGTACAAAAGGACTAACCAGAGGGCTGAAAAAAGTCATGTCTGACAGGTCCTTGCACTTTTGACTGGTCCTCACACTTATGACCATCCTCACATTTATGCCCATGCAGCATTCTTAACAACCATGTCACTCATTTCACAACTTCTTCTTTTCACCATGGTGATAAGATAGGGCAAAAAACGTAAAATGTGAGGACAGTCGTAAGTTTGAGGACTGGTCAAAAGTGTGAGGACCAGTCAAAAATAACTTTTTCAGCCCTCTGAGTAGTCCATATGCATAAAAGGATACAGCAATAGAGAGGATGAAGGAAAGGAATGGAAATTAGAGTAGGAGTGAGAGGAAGAGAGGGAGGAAGAGAGGAGAAGGAGAAAGGAATAGGAAGTAGGGAGGAGAAGAAGAGAGTGGGGGAAAGAGAAAGTAAGAAGGAAAGAAAAGAGAGAAGTGGTAGGTTTGAGGAGAAAGATTGCTGTACAATAAAAAAGATGAAAGGGAAGAAAGCCAACCCCAAACAAATATAAAGATATTAAGATAAAGAATGAATTGTTAAACTTTAAAGAATAAAAGAGAACAAATATGAATAAATAGCAATAATTAGAAACACACATACAAACATACAATGTATTTTCTTTGAACAGAATATTTGGCTGCTTCACAAATTTAAACACTGTTTAGTCATTTCAATTAAATTTACAATTTCTATATTTCCTTTTTGCCATATTTACTTCTCATCTATTTTTTTAAAAAAATTACCCTTCATCCTCACCTCTAATCTTAATCAAATTCAATTTTTTCCTTCTATTTTATATTATACCCCTTCCCGTTGTCATCTATTTTTATATCCATCCTCACATTGGTTAATTATGTAATTATGTAATACAGTTGTTTAATACAAATTCAACATTTTAATATAAATCAATTAGTTCTATAACTATCTTTTTTGTATATCAATATGAACATGAATATTCTAATTATTTCCATGCAATCCAATTTCTTACAATTAATTATATTAATTATATTTACCAATAATAATAAACCAAATAATTTCCCCCATATATTCCTCCAAACCACAATTTAACCATTTCTGCTTTCAACACAATAGTATCTCAATTATTACAATTCCCTAGTTAAATAGAGCTTTTTTTCTTTTGTGTTTTAAAATCTTGAACTCTCCTCCTAAATTTCCCATTGTTTGCAGTTTTGTACCTACCTTTTTTGGTGAGGAAAAAGAAAAAGAAATCTGTCTCTGCCTCATTTTGTCACGTTGCAGCAAAGACCCTGCTTTCGCTTTCGTTTCTTCAGCATAGCTGCTCCAGGAACTCTTTACACTGATCACCTGTAGGGCGGCCCTTTGAAGCCCCGCGGCAAGAGTTTAAACAGTTTTTTTTTCCTCTAGCCATCAGCTGGGACACAGGAGGCAGCCGGGACTCAGGAGGCAGAATGAAAAACCAGGACTTTTTTAAAATGCCGCGGGACGCAGGACAAATTGCTAAAAATCGGGACTGTCCCTCCAAAAGCGGGACGTCTGGTCACCTTAACCAAGTCACAAATATTCTTAGGAGCCTTGGTGGCACAGTGGACTAAACTGCTGTTAAAGTAGCACTTAGCTGCTAGCTTCCTACAATTACTGCGAGTTCAATTCTCACCAGGCTCAAGGTTGACTCAGCCTTCCATCCTTCCAAGGTAGGTAAAATGAGGACCCGGTTTGTGGGAAATCAATCAATCAATCAATCAATCAATCATTCTTGGCAGAACTGTTCTGGGGAAGCACGGGGAAAAATCAAGGACATATTCATCTATGGGAAATTAGGGAAGGACAGCACTGGAAAACTAGGGACCTAGAGAAACATTTCATGTGGGAAAGAAGCAGAAAGAAGAGCAAAATGATGGGTGAGATACATAAATTAAAATGCTGGGAAGTTTGAAGAACATGCTAGTGGACAAAGATGGAAAAGAATTAGTAAGTTTCCTACTTCCCCTATAGAAGCTCTCTATGGGAGCAACCCAAATCTTGCTCTAATAGGAAAAAAAAGATGATCAAAATTGATTTCCAAAGGTCAATTGCATTATCCATGGTCAACATTATTACTCTTACTATTATTGGTATTATGTGTTGTACTATTAATTAAAGTAGTACAGATCTAGATGTACACTTTGAAACTTAATGAAGTAGTCAATGAGCTAATGAGTTTGAAGACCCTAGACTTAGATGGAGCAGATAGGCCAGACAACAATCAGCAGGCAAAAGACAATCAACCTTTACTAGGTTGTTTTTTGTTTTTTTTGACAGAAGCCAACTGAGTTGCCATCTCTAAAGCCAACTGGTAGATATTGGCCTCTTTGCTACACAAATATGATAAGAATCCAAAGAAATCCATTATCCAAATAATTCTCCTTTAACTGAGCTTTATTCTATGCCTAATGCCTGTGGTAATTGCAAAATGAACAAACCCACTTCTAACTCAAGCAAGTTGTCCTGATTTGGATACTATACTAATTCCAGGGCATGTGTGAAAATTAATTTTCAAGGATCCTGTCAAGCAGGTGATAGCCAGCCCTGAAAGTCATGACTTTAATAGTGGGGCCTATTAAGGGAACAGAATGATTGAAACCAAGAGCATGTCAAGCATAGAACCTCAAATTATAGTTAAAAAATAATTAATGACATAATAATTGTATTATACATTTTTGTGTTGTAAAGTCCATCATTCAAGTCAGGGAACTGCCAATTCTCCTGTCACTGCGTTTTTTTATTTACCAGCTGAGCTCTCATTTCTGGACTATCAGACTTTCCGTAGTGTGCCAAGAATCCTTATCAGTAAGCTAAACTGCACATGTACTCCACCCACATTCCTTCACACTTTTTCCTTTGTTCTCTTGCCAGAGGTCCGGCTGCTGAGAAAGCAGCTGGCTCGAACTTTATTTCAAAATGTAACAATTAATTTTCTTAGTTAGTGAGATGTTTTATTTTCTTTATAACAAATAAATGAGTTTTCTTAGAAGAAATACCTTCGGGTTTTGTTTTCTTAAAGTATACTTGCAAGGAAAAGTCTCGATCGACTCCTCGTAATCAGGTACGATTATCCCAAAAGCAGAATGGGATTAATCAACGCCCTGACATCTCCTGCCAATGCTTTTCATATTTGAAACCATACATGAAACATTGGTTGTTGTCTGTTAAAATTCCAGAAGCAGCAGAGAAGCTATCAGAGATCTAAAGTGCTTCAAACCTACCTGATTTGATTTGTTTGTTTCAAGCAAGTTGCCATTTTGATTTGGGAATCTGCTTCCAAAGAATAATTTAAGTTCACTGAATGACTTACTCATTTGAAGCTTCACAAATGCTTTATATGCACATTCCTTAGTAGCTTTTCAAATGAACATCTCAGCAGAAGAAGAAAGTTATCATTTACCGCATAGAAAACAATATTTGCTTAAACTGATAATATTTTACACAAAACTTTTTGGCAATTAATACGTATATTACTGTTTCTCAAATAACGATTCCTATCACAAATCAATTCTATGATGGAATGGAATGGAATGGAATGAAATGAAATAGAATGGAATGGAATACTCTTTATTAGTCAAGTGCGATTGGACACACAAGGAATTTGTCTGCAGTGGATAAGCTACCAGTGTAAATACAAAGTAAAATAATCATAAGATACCAATAGTAGAAGGTAAAATGAAAGATGAGAAGGATAATAGTAATAGAGCCCTACTACATGGATAAATATCTTTAGATATAAGACAATGCTATGGGAAATAGTTGTTCAGCAGAGTGATAAACAACAGAAAAAACTATCCCTGTGTTTAGTTGTTTTAGCATGCAACACCCTATAGCAGCATCCTGACGAGAGGAGTTGAAACAATTTATGTCCAGGATGTGAGGGAACTGTAGATATTTCCTCAACACTCTTTCTGGTTTGTGCAGTATATAAGTCCTCAATGGAAGTCAGGCTGGTTGCAATTAGTTTTTCTGCAGTCTTAACTATCTGTTGAAGTCAGTACAGTACAGTTTGGTTGCTGTTCCAAATAGTTGCTAAATAAACATTTATAATTTTTTTTTGTATATTTGCCAAAATTGAGGTATACAGGTAAAATTTTAAAAAAGGACTTACAATCCAAAATTTCAGACTCTGATATCACAGCACAAATTTATTAAAAATATTCTCTACTGTTTTTTTTAAAAAAACTTCACACTTTCAAAAAGAAAAGCATATTTTCCATTTAAATATTTTAAAGTCTTTAGTGATCAGCATTTTGTGTGGTAAGCAAAATGAAGTAAAATTCTCAAACATTTCTAAATATAATCCCAGAAATAATGAAAAGCATAAAAAGAAACATTTCTCTTTCCTCCTCCTCCTCCTCCTCCTCCATATCTGAAGAAATTATCTCTTCAACTGAAGAATGATAATCCAAAGTGTATTGGAAATGAGGAAGGTCAGTTCTAGTGTCCATAAATTTAGACTCATCACAGATGCCAACATGATGAAATACACTGCCTCCCTATTGCTCAACTCACCAGTTGATTGGGGAAACCTTGATTTCCATCATTTGTTCATGAGGAATGGGAGTCCAGACGGCAAATGGAATCATTTCAGCTTTCCTCCTTAAATCCAAAGGATGAAAAAGCTTCCCTACCCCAACATAAGTAACTATGGGAGAAACAAGCTGCAACCCAGAAGCCAGAGACCTCAAGCACTATAGTTCCAATCACTAGTTAATTGATTCTTATCTCATTGCTATATTTAAAAATACTAACAGAATAGATATATATCTGTTGCAAACTGATTTATATTTAACTGTACTTTTATCTTAAAAAATGACTACTGAAACATTTTATTTTTTTTCTGCAAAAAATATATCAGAATTAAATCACAGCACCTAGATATTATGCAAATGTATTTAATTTTTCTTGAAATATTTCATATTTCCATCATAGATTTTATGCATCCTTCAACTGGTATCATGATTTGGATTAAATTAGACATATCTCTTGTCTTTCAACATTTTAGCCTACAGTGCAAACCAAAAGCTGCAGTGGGTGATTTGTTTTCCTTAAGACATTAATCACCTCTCTTTGGCACTAATTGGTACCCTTGTTAGTAGGCTCAGCAGTGATGCCAAAAATTAAATGGAGATGGGAATGGTGCTAGAGTTTAGCAAATTTCACTATGAATAATTTAACAAGCTAATTGAGCTTCCTCTTCTGCTAAAGGAAGCAGATTGTAATTTTCTCAAACCTGTCCTTATTCAGATTTCTTCACCTCCTTTAAATAGTCCATAGTGTTAAAAAAAAAATCTAAACTCTGCTTTCTGGTAACTGTCTTGATGTTCTGGTAACTGTCTTGATGTTTAAATACAATTATGGCTTACAGCTTCTCTCACCCAGATTTGTAGAGAATATAAAATACAAATGTGTTAAACTGCAAAGAATGTATATATAAATGTTTTATGGGAGACTAACTCTCTTTGTGACCATACTATTGGCATCAGTCTCCACAAGAGATGCCAGGGATATGGATTCCTAAGCATTATTTTGATGCATGAGTTTACTTTGCCCAGAAATAGCTGCACATCCAATCAGGCTACAATACAACAGGATATCCTGAGCATGCTGCTTGGCCCAAGAAGATACAATAATTAACCCAATAATGATTATAATTGTTAGCATTGACTTCTTGTTTGCTGGGGGAGTGAGTGGATTCATCTTTTTCTGATAGATGCACTACTTTATTGCTTTTGAATAAATTCTTTCAATTATTATGGTTGGTCACAGAGTCAGTCAGATTTAAACTGGTTATGGCATTTTTGGTTGAAAAGACTGGGGTAGCCTAATGCTGTTGTTTAATAATATTAAAGATATTGTCACATGACATAGGCTGTTTCAAGTAATTTTGCAATTGCAATTGACTGAGAGTGATTTTGTTGAAAGTTCAAAGTTCAAAGCCTTTATTTTCATTGTACATTATGTATACAATGAAATGCTGATGATGTCCAAGTAATGCTCCAGTTGTTTTGGAATTGCACCCAAGGTGCTTATTATTATTGTACTATCTTTGCTTTCTTAGTATTATTATGATTGTTTGTACAGTTTGTACAGTTAGCTAAATGTTTAGACTGGATTTGGCATTTCTGTGATTTTGTATATTTGCTCATGATATTATTATGGTTGGTCACACAGTAGCTATTATTGTTATTATTACTAATTTTTTGGCAAACTTGTTCCTCTGAAAGAACTCATGGATCTCTATTAAGTATTGGCAGAAGTAGAAGGACCAACACTTGCCATTCCAAGTCATCAACTATTGCCAGTTCCTCAGATGCTGTATTCTACCAGATATCAAAAATACCAAAGGAACTTGCCTACAAATTGTACTATTTTATTCAACAACTTTCCCCCAAAAAAACACTATGACTGAGGAAATCAGAAAAAGTATTCACTCAGAAGTGAGCTACACCAAGATACTCTTACCTACCTCTTTATATAGAGAATTCTGGGAGAAACATAATCAGTTTTGCCCATATAATTTTCACAGTGCATCTATGTCTCTTTTCATTTTTAAATAACTAAGGGAAATTTCATTCAGGCAATCATAATACTGGTATTTATTTTTTCTGACTATCATGACAAAAAATTGTAATTACTGCCTTATATGGAAGATATCTAAACAGAAATTATTTAAAGGCTAACTTTTCTGAGCTTTCAGTAATTGCACTTAAAAATGCACTTAGCAACTCTTACTGTGCTTTGTTTGCTGAGTTTGCATAGCTATTAAGCTTTCTAAAACCGTTGCTTTTGTGGATGTGAATATGAAAGATGAATATGAAAGGTGTAAAAATATCAGTCATCCTTTCAGTCAGCATTATAACAACTACTTTGGGAAAAATAATAGCATCCCAATGTTTCCTGCTGTCATCTGAATAGTTCTATATTCTCTCTTTTTTTGCACATTTTGTCTCAAAATTATTTATAAGGCTCCTTGCATACACTGCATATTTGAGATCTTCTAACAGATTTTAAAGAGTACTCTATCTGGAGACTACGAAAGATCTTCCAAAACCTTTATCTTTCTAAGTATTTCATGCTAGATTTGGAGACATGCTTCAAATCATTTTCTCAAGAAATGTCCAAACTCTTTTCAGCTTCAAGTGCTGAGAAGCTGCAAGAAGTATTGCTGATTACAAGTAGTATTGTCCTAATAATTATTATGGTTTTACTGCAGAATTTCAAATGCTCAATTTTTCATGATTTTTAAGAAAAATCCTTCTCTCCATGGAAGTGTGAAAATGTATCTATTTTATGTATTCAATTCATGCATATAATATATATATATATATATATATATATATATATATTATATATATATATATATATATTATATAATATAATACTTATAACACACACACACACACACACACACACACACACACACACACACACACATATATATATATATATATATATATATATATATATATATATATATATATCTGGTAATATTACACTACCAGAGCATACAAAACATTTGCTAGACCAGTTCTCGAATACAGATCATCTGTCTGAAACCTGCACTGCTTATTGGACATTAATACAATTGAGCGTGTCCAGAAATATATCACAAGAATAGTCCTCCATTTGTCTGCTCCCAACAAAATACCTTATGCCACCAGACTTGAAATTCTGGGTTTAGAAAATTTAGAACTACCCCGCCTTCGGTATGACCTAAGCATAGCTCATAAAATCATCTGCTACAATGTCCTACCTGTCAATGACTACTACAGCTTCAACCACAATAATACACTAGCACACAATAGATACAAACTTAAAGTGTACCACTCCAAACACGATGGCAGAAAATATGTCTTCAGTAACAGAGTCAATGCCTGGAATGCACTACCTGACTGTGGTCTCATCCCCAAATCCCCAAAACTTTAATCTAAGGCTGTCTACTGTTGATCTCACCCCATTCCTAAGAGGTCTGTAAGAGGCGTGCATAAGAGCACCAGCGTGCCTACCATCCCTGTCCTAATGTTCCCTTTAATTGTATTCATTTTATGTATTCAATTCATATTTATACTTATATATATTATCTAATATGTACTTAACAAAATAAATAAAAAAATAAAAAAATAACCTAATATGTCCTTGACAAATAAATAAATAAATAAAATTATACCAAACCCTAAAGAAGTTATATATAACATTGTTTTAACTCCAAAATAAAAATCATTCATTCTAATAACTGTAACCTTTTCATGACTTTAACTGTATTTATTATAATATACTTGATATATAATTGTGTTTGAGGGTGCGGTAAGTGCCTATGACTAGTTTAGATAAAAGAAGACACATTGATGTGTCTTCAAATTCTTTGAAGAATTTTGGATACAACTTCAAATTAGATAAGTCTCATGAGAATTTCTGAAATTATCAAGTTGCCTGAGTTTTACTTTTCCTTGCTAAGTCTATGTAGATCCTTTCTTTTTTCTTTGGGATCTCAAACAATGCTGTGTGAAATAAAAGAGACAGAGTGATAAGCAGGTTGTCAATTCCACATGACTCCAAATAATTATTATAATAATTATTGAGAATAAATATATGAGAGATTTCCTACTGAACAAATTTTGAGAAATCAATAATTAAGTATCCAACTGAATCTAAAAAGAAAATCTCAAATATGTAAAGTATTTCTTATTTGAACAGCAAGTAAGCAACCCCTACTAAAAGAAGTAAAATTATGGAAATCACACATCTTTAAATTTCTAAACAAGAACTACAGTGGTGATATTACAGATTTGGCACTTAATTTTAATAGGAATATTGAATACAATACAAATATCTCATGGCTACTCATCAAAAAGTCAGAGGGATTGTCAACAGAAGAGAACATATGACATATGACAAATGAAATGTAAGCAAACATTCAAAGAAGTAAAAATTACACTATAAGTAGAATGTGTTTCAGAATTTTCAAGGCAGATAATGGAATTGAAAAAGGCTTTTTTACATTTTTATTCCTGATAGCTAGATCAACAGTAGAAGTTCCTAAGTTATTTGGATACTACATACTAAGACAGTGAGGGCTAACCTCACTGTTTTCCAGGCCAAATGCCCAAAACGTGTGCATGTGATTGTGAATGTGTGCGCCCCCACCCCCTTAAAATTGAATGTTAAGCTCACAGATGGATAAATCATATTTTACTGGCTCTTAAAAGATTATATACATTGCATTAGTTAAGAATAACAACAGTAGTTTTAGGAAAGCTTAAAGGAGGAGAATTATAACCACAACCCCCAGAAAAGCACCAAGAATGGAGGAACGGAAAGGATTGCTTTATTAACCTCAGAAATAGGACTTGGTTTTGATCTGGAAGATCAAAACCAAGGAAATATTAATGCACAAATTAAAAGAATTTGCTGCATTAGCATATTTCAAGATTAATAAACAGAAGTTGAATACACACATACATGAAAATAGAAGATTAAACAGAAGTGATGAATAAAAAGATTGAGAAGAAGATAAAATATCAAGTTGTCACTATGACAAATATGAATTGTATGTTATTTCAAAATAACTACAGTATGTTAAGATATGATAAGATGGGAGAAACTACAGCTGTCATCACTGAAGAAAATTTCTGTAATAAAAAATGAATGTCTTGTCTAGAATGGTATTTTTGTTTCAGAATGGTGTGTTTGTTTTGACAACTGATGCATCATTTAAACAATGTCAGAAGAATATATGTAAATTCTGTGGCAGGAAAAAAACTATGACCTGAATATAACATGATGCAAAGAAATAGGAGGATTAGATTTGCCTGATTTGAAGTTACATTTGCAGCATGCTCTGTTTAGTTTCAGTGAAAAAGTGCTCATGACCTGAGATTTGGGTAGCATGATATTTCTAGTACAATAAAATCTAAGTTAATATGGATTAATCCATATTGAGGATATGGAATAAATATAACCTGTCTGAAAAGGTTTTGGCAAGAACTGGTGGAAGGCGCATATAGTTATCAGTGGTTTAAAATAGACAAAATAATTTATGGGTTTGAATATTATGTTTGAAATAGAACTGTGTACAAATTATGAATTTATAATTGCTAAAATGTATATAAATCTCTATAAAAATTGAAACAAAAACAAGTGAAAGAATATTATTACAAATAGGGCTATAGAATTTGATTATAATATAGAAATAGAACAAAAGGAAAATATGCAGCTAAAAGGATTAAATTTAACACTATACTATAATCTAAAATAGATTTTATATAAAATGATGTATAGTTGGTATATGTTACCAGACTATCATCTACAAATTACAATGTATAAGGGCACTTGAAATTTATCTTGGAAATGTAAATCACAGTAAGGGACATTTTGTCATGTTTGGTGGATATGTACAAAAGCTAGAAAATTCTGGATTCAAATCCATCTACTGATTGAGAGGATTTTAAAGATTAATATACAATTGAGATCAGAGGTTTTTCTTTTGGAATTAATAAACTGTTGAAAAAACATAATTGAAGTTTATTTTTGTATAATTGCAGCTGATTATTATATGCACAAAGATAAAAAGATTTGGTCCTACTCACTATGGATGAATGGTTGCGGAAGATGATATAACTTGCTGAAATACTAAATTAACTTATTGTTAAATTTCTCGGATCTAGCCCAATAACTCTCAGTACTTCATCAATAACAGAAATAATTTATTTATTTATTTTTGAGACTATAACTTAACCTATTCATATACATCTATAACCTTGCTTCTGTATCTCATAAGTATTCATCTAAATGTTCTGTCTCCGTCTCCACACACACACACACACAGCCAGCCGAGGGTTAAAGGAAGCACTTGGCACGCACAGATTGTTTATCAGAAACTTGGCAGCAATACGAGCACCGACTGCCAAGTGCTTTTACTTAATATCCCTTCATCAGATAAACAGAAATACACACAGTTTGCAAATAGTCCAGTTCAAAACAAGAAACCTTTGGCAGATTTAGGCGTTGTTCAAAGTGACTAGCCAGAGTTAGTTTTTGTCCGTCACAGAGTCTTAAATAGCCAGCACACTCTCTTATATAGTCTCTGGGGTGTGGTCCAGTGACTCAGCCTAATCCCTGGCACGCCTCCTCAACTGCTGCAACCGTTTATCACGCCTTCGTTGGCATGGATCCAGGAATGACAGATCGCCTCCATCGGTATCATTGGAGACACCTGGCTCCTGGCTAATCTCCTCTTCCTCAGCCGGCACCTGAGGCATAGCCAGAGAGGAGGGGCCTGGAGAGGGAGGCCTGGCTGACTCCTCTCCTTCATGTTCGGAGCCTTCTCCCTCCGATAAGATAGGCTCGGAGGATGAAGCCACAACACTAAATCTGAGGGAGAAGTTCTACAGACAAGGACTTATATACCTGGAGGGAGGAGTCAAAGGTAAGGCGGAGTTGGGAATGGGATGGGTTTAAGGGATTTAACCCATGCTAAACCATAGAGTGAGAATAAATACAAGAGTTAGACATTTTATCTGACAAAACCCCCTCTAAATGTCTAACTGATAGGTAGATTTTGAACATATATACATATATATACATATATTTGCATAAGCATTACATATATACACATAGTTTTGACATTAAATAGGCATGTTGTTTATGTTGTAAAGGCTTGGTGAGGATATCCGCAGTTTGCTCTTCGGTTTCACAATGAACGGCCTTAATAAATCCAATTTCTGCTAGTTGTCTAACGTGTTTGTATTTAATGTCTATGTGACGTGATCTTTGTCCAATAGCATCAGACTTGGATATATTGATGGCAGCTTTATTGTCTTCATGAACAATAATTGGATATGAAGGTTCAGTCCAGATGTCGCAGAGCAAATCGTTGAACCAGGTTAGGTTGTTAATGGCCATGGATAAGCATACAAACTCTGCCTCTGTGGTGGAGGTAGATACGAGCTCAGTTTTTCTACTTTTTCTACTTTTGACGTCTCCTGCCTAGTCAGCGTCTGCATAGCAGGATAATTTTGGTTCTTTTGAGACGTCTGGTTCAAGGCATAAGTATGTATCAGAGCTGTATTTTAAGTATTTGAGTAGTTTCTTGATTGCATCCCAATGGTAAACGGTGGGATGACTGACATGCCAGGACAAAAGGTTGACTGGTAAAGCAATATCAGGTCTTGCCCAGTTGGCTATGTATAACAGTGAACCTATAGTGGATCTGTATAGTTTGTTGTCTGTGAATGGTTCTGATTCGTTGTACATGTTATTAATAAAATCAGGCTGCATAGGTATCTCACTGAGTTTGGTTTCCGTCATATTGCATCTATGGAGCAGTTCTATGATTTTTTCTTTTTGGGAGAGTCAAAATCCTTTATCTGGTGATATGGACTCCCAAATATTTGTCAATAGTCCCCAAGGATTTAAGTGAAAAGTGTTTTTTAAGTTCAGCAGCAAAAGCATCACATTTGGATTTATGTTTATCAATATATAATATATCATCTACATAAACAAGAACATTTTCAATTCAATTATTTTCCCTCTTTACAAAAAAAATTTGTCTGCTGAGGTAGCCATAAAACATATTGATTTGATAGTCTTAGCTAGGCAGTCATACCATCTCTTGCCAGATTGTTTTAGGCCATACAGACTCTTATTTAAGAGCCACGTTTTACCATCCCTTTAATCGATTCCTGGTGGGGCTTTAACATAGATTCTTTTATCTAATCTAGCGTGTAGGTATGCTGTTTGGACATCGAATTGATATACTTCAAGCCCTAATATGGAAGTTATTACTAGGGCGCTCTTAACGCTTTCGGCTCTGACTGTGGGGGAATAGGTGTCGGTGTAATCATCTGGATATTTTTATGCAAAACCTTGGGCAACTAGTCTTGCCTTGTATAATACCTTGTTGTTTTCTAAAGGTTTGATTTTGCAAATCCATTTTGTTCCAATTAGTGTCTTGTGTTTTGGTTTTTCAGCTGGTTTATATACCTGTAAGTCTCTGAGGCTATTCATTTTCCTTGCCATGGCAAGGGAATTCTTTCTTTCTTTCTTTCTTTCTTTCTTTCTTTCTTTCTTTCTTTCTTTCTTTCTTTCTTTCTTTCTTTCTTTCTTTCTTTCTTTCTTTCTTTCTTCCTGGGGCAATTTGAGTACTTCCTCATATGATTTAGGAGTGGTGTTATATGTATGTATGGAAACAATATAGTCTTCGAATCTTTTGGATGTTTTGTACCTATTTATTCTGACTGGCCTGTCAGGTGGTGTGTCTGCTTCGTGTAGGGATTTGGCTTCTTTATCAGTGAGTTTGTCTATTCTTAATGTTGGGTGTCCTTCATTCCACTCTTTGATCTTAACCTCATGATGTTTAGTTCTATATTTTTGTGTTCTTTTGCATTGCCTGTGTCTTGGTTTCTGTTATCTTGTTTGAGTATAGAATGTTCTCTTTTAAATAAAATATCATTTAAGTGTATTTTTGACCAGTTGGAGTGTTCGTGAAACTCTGCTGATTGTGATACTATGAATTTGTTATTATTGTCTATGAATCTAAAACCTTTTGTCCCTGGTTCGTATGCTATGAATCTCAGTCTCTTGGAGACCTTGTCTCCTTTCCTTCTTAATTGTTTGAGTATGTGAACATCGGCGGTGACACAGAATACATGTAGGTGTGCTAGGTTGGGTTTTCTTTTGTGCATTATTTCATGTGGTGTTTTGTTTATTATGCTGGACCATAGTCTATTTAGTGTATAATTGGAGTAAAAGAGAACTTCTGACCAAAAAACCTGACTCATCCCTGCGTCTTCTAGAATGCATCTCATCATGGTTTGGAGAATTCTATTTCTGCATTCCGACACTCCGTTTTGAAAGGCTGAAAAAGGAGAAGAGGTGAAAAGCAATACGCCATGTTCTTTTAGCCATTTTGAGAAATCCCTGTACATAAACTCGGAGCCTCGGTCTGTCATTATTTGTCTGATCCTAATGTTATGTTGGACTTCTATCCTTTTGTAAAACTCTTTGAATTTCTGGAATGTCTCACTTTTCTTCCTAAGAGTGTATACAAAGCTGTAACGACTATAGTCATCTACAATTGTTAAAAAGAATCTTTCTTTGTATCTAATAGAAGGTTTAAGTGGGCCTACCAGGTCCATATGTATTAATTGAAAAATAGAGTTAGTGGTGCGTCCTGAACTTTTTGGTCTTGGCTTTACCTTAAGTTTCGAAGTTTTACAGACAGAGCATTCGAGGTAATTTTCACAACTTTTTACTTTCAAACTTTCAGTACAGTTAACCATCTTTTTTTATAACCAGGAAACTAATGTGGCCCAACCTTCTGTGAAGGAGGTGGGCGCAATTGTCGTGTATGGGTTTCTCTATAGAAAATTTATTATCTTTAGGCAAATTACAATCATTGTCAGCATTTTTTAAATCGACCCCCTCTATTTTTCTATTCCTTTTTACATTGGTTGAACTTGCATATACACATTGTTGACTACTCTTTTTTGGTACAAAATATGATAAACCACCGTTTACTATGACATCTCCTATTCCTTTGCCATTATTGGACATGAATACTCTACCATTTTTGAACACAATCTCCACATTGGTATCTTGGCATAGTTTTATGGTGGCTAGTACATTGTATGGTATTTCATATACAAATAGTACCCCCTCTATTATACCAATCCCTGGTATGAATACGTTCCCTTTACCTACTACCCTGGCGTTGTTTTGATTTGCTACCTTTATCATGAAATCCACTTCAGTAAATGAAGTGAATAGTTTGACATTAAATGTTGTATGGCTAGTGGCTCCTGAGTCTATGAGCCATATGTTCTTCTCTTTTTGGCTAATGATAAAATTTCCATTTCTAAAACCATATATGGAACCCATATTGCTGTCTTGTGAGTTGTCCCTGCGTTCTCTTACTTGTCTGGGGGTAGGGGACCCTCTACGCCCGCTCCCGCCTGTAGGTCTGTGTTCTGGGGAATGCCTTCCCTGATACCTTTGCCTGGAATCAGATATTTCTCTGCGTTGATTGTACTCTCTATTTCTGATGTTTCTAGGGCAGTCTCTTTTGAAGTGATTTCTAGAACCACACAGAAAGCATTCGAGAATGCTGTTTACCCTTTCCTGAAATTCTACCCTCTTAGCTGGCCTGAGATCCTTGCGTGATAGGGTTCGGTCTCTCCTTAAATTATCCTCAGTGATTAACCTATTGGTGAGGCTATCTAGTGAGATATTTTCTATACTTAGACTATCTAATTGGGTGATGAAATTGTCCCAGCTGGGATCTAGAGAGTTGATGATGATGCTCATCATGCTTTCCTCTGTAATTATTTCACCCCACTGTGGTAATTCTACTCTAGTGGCATTTAATTTTAGTAGATGTTCACTCATGGACATCCCAGGTCTAAGCCTAGCTGAGTGGAAATCCCTTGAGATCCTTGTAGTAGTAGCCCTGCTCTTGCTATAAAATAAACCATAAAGTTTTTGTCTAATTTCACATACAGTCATGTGATTACCAATACTGGGATATATGGCTGGCGCAATACTAGCTAATAATAGACAGTAAGCTTTATGATGTATGCAGTCAGTTTCAAAAGACCATGGTTTCTTTGATGGTTTTAAGATCAGGAACAATACATTTTCTTTAATGAATATGATCTGAAGTTGTTGGTACCAGGTGCTCCGGCTGCTCCCCTTGAAAAGCACCTGGGGGCTACAACTGGTCCAGAATGCGGCCGCACGCATGGTTATGGGCGCAACTCATTGTGCCCACGTGACACCCATCCTGCGCAAGCTGCACTGGCTCCCAGTGGTCTTCCAGATGCGATTCAAGGTGTTGGTTACCACCTTTAAAGCGCTCCATGGCATTGGACCTGGGTACCTTCGAGACCGTCTTCTGCCACCAGTAGCCTCCCACCGGCCAGTCCGCTCCCACAGAGAGGGTCTCCTCAGGGTGCCATCAGCCAAATTATGTCGGCTGGCAACACCCAGGGGGGGCTTCTCTGTGGGAGCCCCTGCCCTTTGGAATGAACTGCCCCCAAAATGCGTAAGATCTCCGATCTCCGTGTATTTCGCTGTGCCCTCAAAACCTTGTTGTTCCGCCAGGCCGGGCTATCAATGTAAAGATTTTAATTGGTTTTAAATGTGGGATTTTAAATTTGGGGGTTTTATAATTGAGCCAATTATTTAATAATTTTAATTATTTTTAAATTTTGTCTGTCTTTGTGCTTTTAATCAGGCTGTACACCACCCTGAGTCTTTCGGGAGAAGGGCGGTATAGAAATAAAATTATTATTATTATTATTATTATTATTATTATTATTATTATTATTATTATTATTATTATTATTATTATTATTATTACCACTCTAGAAGATTTTTTCCATCTATTTGCAACTTAGGAAAGTCAATTGGTAAAGTTCCAGAATGATGAGAATTGCTATTTGCAAATGGCAGCTGTCCATGGTCCTGAATGTGTGGGTAATCACAGTAAGGAATTGGTATAGCAGCAGCTAGGTTAAACAGGCAGGCTCCAATTTTCTTTTCTTCAGTATTATTTGGAAGGTTCTGTGCATGCGCGAAGCTCATTCTTCGCTGGAAGCCATCGGGTGAGGAGCTCTTAGCCGCGGCCTCTAAAGCTAGGCCCAGCCCTGTTAGGGGAAGATCAGAATTACCCCAGAGATGGGTCTGACTCATAGGATCCTTACTGTACATTGGTAGGAAGCCCAGAAAAGCTGCAGTTGCTGGGTGGTGTCCCCAGAAGTTCGGCTGTGCTGTCGGCATGGTGATCGGCTTTAGGTCAGAGGCATCGGTCGTGGAGAGAGTCGGAAAGCCCGGTGGATGCTGCTGCACTGATAAATAGTTTGTTTGATTTTTGGATCTTGGTGTTTGAGGCAGCAGCGTGACAGGAGGGTGATTCGAGGAGTGTTGTGGTATGAGATTTGGAGCTGTGGTTATTTTGTTTTTCAGATGGCTTGCAGTTGTTGTTTGTAAATCATCTAGAGGTTTGATAGTGTTTTGTACAATTGGGAGAGATGGAAGTGATGTAAAAACGGAGCCAAACGCCGCAGTAAGGGTTTCTATAGGTTTTTGTATTTCAAGTTCATTGGGAGAGCTTATGTTATTTTGGGTTTGTTTTTCGCTATTATTTTTGGTGAATTCCTCATTCTTTTTCATGTCAGGACTAGCTCCTGCCGAATGATTTGAATCTTGTTCTCTCATTGGTTGCTGGTTTGTTATCTTCTGTGGTAGTTCGTATAAAGATGGTTGCCGAAAAAAAGGCGGGAAACTAGATCTTGTTGTGTTGTGGCAAGATGGCATTTCTCTCAGTGACCTGTTGCTCATTTGGTTTGATTCTTGTTCTTCGGTCGCTGCTCCATGGCTTTTGATTAAGCTCTGGAGGTTCACGATGAGATCTTTGTTAGTGACGGGCGATTCTAATATTTTAAAAACGGCTAGCCTGAGGTCTTCCCTGTTTTGCGCTGTTGTTTTAGATTCGTTCTTTCCTTCATTCCATTGTTCTTCTTTTTCGAGTGAGGTGTATGGTTCAGGAGTCTGCTCGTTTTTGTCTGAGGTGATTTTTAGTATGTTTCCATTGGGTGATAGTTGTGTAGCCATTTGTTTCGTTAAGGCCCTAGTAGTTATTCTATTTCTTTTTGTTAAATGTTCAGTAGTCTCTGACATATTTCTATTTGGAGTTATGGGCAACCATCCTCTGCTACCATATTTGTTAAATTTCTCGGATCTAGCCCAATAACTCTCAGTAATTCATCAATAACAGAAATAACTTATTTATTTATTTTTGAGACTATAACTTAACCTATTCATATACATCTATAACCTTGCTTCTGTATCTCCTAGATATTCATCTAAATCTTCTCCAGACAAGGACTTATATACCTGGAGGGAGGAGTCAAAGGTAATGCGGAGTTGGGAATGGGATGGGTTTAAGGGATTTAACCCATGCTAAACCATAGAGTGCAGAATAAATACAAGAGTTAGACATTTTATCTGACACTTATCATAGACAGTATCTATGTTTATTGTTGATCGGAACTCCCTTATGTACTCCCTTATGCCTTATGAGATATATAAAAATGCACTTATGATTTATGGTTGTGATTATTATATATAATCAAAAAGAAGAGGGTAATGTAACCACAGAGTAAGAGGTAAATTTATAATTACCGTATTTTTCAGCGTATAAGACGCACTGGAGTATAAGACTATATACTGGAGTATAAGATTATACTGGAGTATAAGATTATACTGGAGTATAAGAGCCTTGGTAGTACAGTGGTCTAAGGCACCCTGTTATTAAGCTGGTTATTAAGACCAGCTGCCTGCAATTACTGCAGGTTCGAATCTCGCCAAGGCTCAAGGTTGATTCAGCCTTCCATCCTTTCTAAGGTAAGTAAATTGAGGACCCAGTTGTGGGGGCAATAAGCTGACTTTGTATAAATATACAAAAGGATGAAGGCTATTGCTGAGCACATTGTAAGCCGCCCTGAGTCTCCAGAGAAGGGCGGCATATAAATCAATTTTTTTTAAAAAAGACGCAGCTACCTTTTTTGTTTTTTTGTTTTTTTATAAAAAGATTTTTTTTATTTTTTAGACAAACACACATACAAACATACAATGTACTTTCTTTGAACAGAGTATTTGGCCAGTTCACAAATTTAAATAGCGTTTAGTCATTTCAATTAAATTTACAATTTCTATATTTCCTTTTTGCCATATTTATTTCATCATCTACTTTTTTAAAAAACCAATATTACCCTTCATCCTCATCTCTAATCTTAATCAAATTCAATTTTTCCCTTCTATTCTATATTATACCCCTTCCCATTGTCATCTATTTTTATATCCATCCTCACATTGGTTAATTATGTAATATTACAATTGTTTAATACAAATTCAACATTTTAATATAACTCAATTAGTTATATAACTATCTTTTTTGTATATTAATCAATATGAACATGAATACTCCAATTATTTTCATGCAATCCAATTTCTTAAAATCAATTAATTATATTTACCAATAATAATAAACCAAATAATTTCCCCCATATATTCCTCCAAACCACAACTTAACCATTTCTGCTTTCAACACAATTGAAATATTTCAACACAATATACAATTAATAGTATTTCAATTATTACAATTCCCTAGTTAAATAGAGCTTTCCCCTTATGTTACTCATTTTCACATCTTAAACTCTCCCAATAACCCAAATAGTTTTGCCATATAAGCCTCCAAAATCACAACTTAACCATTTCTACTTTCATCACAATATGTAATTAAAAATATTTCAATCGTTACAATTTCCCTAATTAAATTTAAAAATGTTCTAGCTGTTATCCAAGCTACAACTTAATCCTTTTTACTTTCACCACCATATACCATTAAAGGTATTTCAATTGTTACTTATTCATATTTCTAAAAAAAAGAAAAACTTATCATTGTCTAGATTTCAAAAATACAAAGACAAATATTCCAATTATTATTCATTTCATTTTTACAATCATGATTTCCCATTTATTTCTTACTACTATTCATATTTCAATTCTAAATATGTATAACATCTTTCTCTTTCATTTCTTTTTCTCCCCTCTTTTTTTGTTTCTTGCACTTTTAGTTTTCTTTTTGATTTCTTTCTTTTTCTTTTCTTTTTCTTAGTTTATATTGGTTTGTATTAGTCTTTATCTTCCTTTTAAAAACCTTTAAATCTATATTTTAAAGATATAACTTTAATAAAAGTTATATTTTTAAAAAATAAGTCATTCTTTAAATCAGGTTCCAAATTATCCATCTATACCTGAATCAAATCAGAATTCATGTAGCATATGCTCTACTTCTCCATTGAGGGTGGAGACAGCAGCCATGCTTGGGTAGTGACTCGTACGATCAGATTGGAGGACTGAGCCTGTAAAATTTGACAAGTCCCGCCTCTGTTGCCAGGGATCCCAGCTTTTGGCTCAGTCCTTCAGACTGGACAGTTGTGTGGTTTTCTGTCTCTGACAATTTTACTAATTTTCCTATTTCTCTTTTTCAGATGGTTGATATCAAGGTTTGACTCGGATTTCTCTTGGACTATTCTTTCGTGAGTGTGACTACTTCTTTGTCCCTTTTTACCTCAGCAACCAGAGTTGCTGGGTTGCTAGGGGGTGGGGGTGAAAAGGAATTCCCTCTTCCCCTTCTATATTAATTTTAAAAAGCCTTCCCCTGACTGAAGGGATCGTGGAGCTTCACGCCCCTTCCTTATTTGGTCAATCCCTTACCTCACCTTAAATATATTGTGGTAGCTGGAGGAGTGTTTGAACTCCCTACATTGTGTCCCTCTACTCACAGAGCTCCACATTATAGCCTGGAAGCCATTTTGTCTCATTTACTGCCATTGAATTGTAAAGGAGATTTACCATCTCCAGCCTGTGTCTTGGCTTGCCTTATTATCTGATTGCCCTTTTCACAGCGTTTCCACTTACTTAATTGATTTGAAGGCTCTGAGGCAGTTTCGTTCTTGCTGAGCTTCGCGCTCCCATTTTTGATTGACAGGTGGCCATTTTGAACAATCATCCACTTAGAATCGTTGCGGAGCCTTGCGCCCCCTTATTTGATTGATAGGTGGCCATTTTGGATAGCAATTTATTTGGAATCGCTACTGAGCCCCTGTTGCCAGGGGATTTCAGCGTTAGAGTGTGTTTTATTCATATCTCAGCAGAGGCACATTGAAACTGGTCAGTTTCAAAGGTTAGTGGAGCTTTCTGCTCCCGGGGGTGATCCAAAGTCACCGGCTTAGCCGGTGGGATCCTAACAATTAAATAATGATACCAGCTGTGGAGCTTTGCGCTTCCATATCGATTCTCCCAACAACTATAGCCATAAACTTTTCCATTTGAGGAGTTGTCACTCCCTGATTCTTGCCGCTTGTCGGCAGTTTTAACAAAGCGCAGAGTTGTCCCTGCTATTTTAAACTGCCTCACAGCTGATTGAAGCTAATTAACATTTTCGCTACGAGGTTTGACTCTCTCTGGCTATCTCCATTTATCAGAGCTTTTAGCAGAAGCTACTTTCCCCCCAATAGGCTGTTAAAGAGCTACTGCTGCTTAGCCTAACTGCCTTTCAGCTGATTGAATTTGGGGCTGGCTGTGAAGTGGAATTTCGCACTCCCAAAGCCTTGCCGCTTGTCAGCGTTTTTTACAAACAGGCTTACTGCTTATTAACTGACTGATACTAATTGTGTATAGTCTCTTTACTGACAGTGCTTTGATTATTTGGCCAAATTAGACTATTTAGAACAGATCTACCTTCATTTGAGACTGAGCAGTGCTTCAGTTTTTGGCAGTTACGACAGCTTGAGCTCTTAGGTGACTGCTCGGCCGCCATTTTGTTTAAGGGCAAGGGCACAGTTTTTTTCTATCAAGCCTCCAATCCTTAGTTCTATGCCGGCTATAAGCATATTCTGCCCTTATAAACTAAGACTGCCACATCTGGCTACTGGAAATTGAGTTGGCTATATAATTTCAATCTATAACACATTTATACTGATTTAAACTACCTTTAAATTTACATTACCCTATTACAGGGCTGATAAAATTTTAGGGGTGTCCTTTCAACCCTATTGATTAAGGCCAGACATGCCTAAGGCTCTGGCCAAGTCAAAACATGGCCGTAGTGCCACAGTGCGTGAGCAGTCAGTGGCTTCTAAGATGGAAGCTTCCAAGCATACACAAGGGGAAGGAGTAGCAATTAAGCCTTGTTCTGAGGTTCCTCCTAAGAGCAAGGAGAAGCTACTAAGAAAACCTATTATCAAACACAAAGGCACTGGTTCTGCCCCAGTGGAATCGTTGGGTCTCCAGGAAAATGTAGACATGCCTCCTCTCTGACCCCGGATCAGATATCAATGCAAGATTTCCCACTATTAGTTGAATCATCTGATTTATGGGGATCTCCTCCTCCTGTTCGGAGTAACAATAATGTGGAGTCTAGCGTTCCCACCCTTATGGTGACACAGTTTGTGGATAGCTAGCTCTGACAGCTTTCAGAGTTAAGAGTGTTTTCTTTCATACCTGATTCTTCGGATTTGACCTTGGATGTCGTATTTGGCTATTCTTTTGTTTGCTGGACATTCTGTGAACCTTTTTACCTCAGGAAGCCTCAGATTACAGTTCTGAGGTCTTGTTGAAGCCATTCTGCCATTCCATCCTTTCATCGAACTGGTAAGTTTCTGTACATTGGTGGAGCTTTCCGCTCCCGTGAGTGGCTCAAAATCACCGGCTTTGTAGGTGGAGCCCTGCGTTTTAAACAATGGCTTCTCTTTGCGGAATCTTGCACTCCCCACAGTCTTTGGGTAGCCATTTTGTTACTGCCAGCCACATAACTGTTAGTGGAGTTTTTTTGCGCTCCCTGCCTCTCGCCGCTTGTCGGCCTTCACCCAGGTGCAGCTTTTCTCCAGCAGACTCAATAGAGCCACTTCTCAGCTGTTTGAGACTAGCTGCCGGGTTTTGAGTGGAGTCTTTGCGCTCCCTGACTATCACTACTTGTCGGTTCTTTTCCTCCAGGCTCTGATTCTTTCCTGCAGAAATGAACAGAGCTCTGCCCACTGTCACAATTAACCGCTTCTCAGCTGATTGACCTTGCCGCCGGCTTCGAAGTGGAGTTTTCGCGCTCCCTGTGGTTTGCCGCTTGTGGTCACATCACAAGGGCTTGGTGAACTGTAAAATTGCCCTGATTTATTCCTGCTCAGCTCTTTGACTTCTCTTACTGGTCCGCATTTCAGCTATTTGACATTGCTGATCTGCTCAGTAACGGAGCTTGGTGATCCCTGAGTTGGCAGCTTTGGCTGCCATTTTGTTTAGGGGTGAGGCGACACATTGAGCTTCTCTCAGGCCTCCAGTCTTTCTGGCTGTGCTTGCTACCCTGGCCTAACCTTGCCTTCAGCCCTTTTGGCAGACATTCCTGCACCTTACAGGCTTGGAGTTAATTGCCTTCTCCTTTCTCTGTTGGTGCCTCACATATTATCACAGGCTGCATCTAGAATTTGACATTCCCCTGATACAGGACTGCCTTGCTTAACATGGAATCTATTTTCCACTCCTTGGGTGTTATATGGCCTATCATGCCTAAGGTTCTGGCCAAGTCAAAACATGGCCACAAGGCCACAGTAAGGGAGCAGTCAGTTGCTTCCAAGCATAAAGATGCCAAGCACACACAAGGGGATGGAGTATCCATTAAACCTCAGTCTAAGTTTTCTGCTAGATGCAAGGATAAGCTTCTACAGAAGCCTGTAGTCAAGGCCAAGGACAGTGGTTCTACATCATCTACAACAGCCAGGGTTTCTCCAGGGGAACGTAAACGTGACCCCTCTCCTACCCCAGATCAGATGTTGCTGCTAGACTTCCTGGTGTCAGTTGAGTCAGCTGACTTATTGGGATCTCCCCTGTCTGTGGGGTATCAATGCTGTGGAGTCTAGCACTCCAGCTGGGTGGGGGGTTCATCCACCTGTATCTTATGCTCTGGTTCGAGCCTCTATGGAGGCCAGCCCAGCCCGAGACCATGATTCTACCCCCTTTAAGTCCAGAGGACATTCAATGTATGATTGCAGCAATGGTGCAATGATCCCTGTTGGTTCATTCTTTTCGACTGCCAGACCAATTACAGTGTATTTGGGCCATTCGGACCATTTGGCTTCGCGCAGATGGTGGCGGTCTCCAGCCAGTTCTAGGGGCTGCCTTTTATTTGAACTGCAATGGCTGGTGATTACAACTGATGCCAGCACGCTTGGCTGGGGAGCCCACTGTCTAGATCAGGTGGCCCAGGGCACTTGGTCGACACCCGAGTCATCATTAAACATCAACTGGCTCGAGTTATATGCAGTTTATTTAGCCCTTCGAGCCTTTCAACATCTAGTGTCTGGATCTCATGTCTTAGTTCTTACAGTTAATGTGACGGCAAAGGCGCACATTAATCGCCAAGGGGGCACCAGGTCCAGAGCCCTTATGCGGGAGGCCAAGAGATTGGGTCTCTGGGTGGAGCGCCAGCTGGCTTCTTTGAGGGCAGAACACATATCAGGGGAATCGAATATACGCACAGACTGGATAAGCCGACAACTAATTGATCATGCAGAGTGGCGTCTGAATCCTCGTTGGTTCCAGGTCCTGTCCTCCCGGTTCGGCACTCCAGTGGTCGATTTGTTCGCATCGCCAATGAACTCCCAACTTCCACAATTTTTCACGAGATTTCCGGCACACCAGGCAGAGGCTGGAGATACTCTGCGCTCCCGTTGGCCCCACGGGGTGCTTTATGCATTCCCCTGATTCCCCTCATCCCGAGGGTTCTGCAGAAACTCATACAGGAACAAGCGGAGTTGCTCCTTCTAGCTCCACACTGGCCGCGAAGGTCGTGGTTTGCCGACCTTCTGCAGTTGTCGGTGTCTTCCCCCTGGAGACTTCCCTGCCCGTGGACTACCTATCTCAAGGGACGATACTGCTCCTGGATCCCCAGTGGTTGCAATTGACCGTTTGGAGATTGAGTGGGATGCGCTGCTGCGTGACAATCTCCCGGCCACGGTCATAAAGACCATTCAGGCATCTAGGTAAATACGGACCGTATTTACTCAGCCACTTGGTGGGCATTTTCTACTTGGTGTAACCTGCACGGTGTTTCTCCCATCCGGGCCTCGATAGTTCAAGTTCTCATGTTTTTGCAGGATGGCTTAGACAAGGGTCTCTCTTGGACAGGTGGCGGCTCTCGCTTCGGTCCTAACCTACAGCTCCCTTCCTTCGTTGTCACAGGAGCCTTTGATTTGTCGCTTCCTCAGAGGAGCCTCTAATTTATGCCCACTGGTGTTACAGAGGTACCCCACTTGGGACCTTTCTATTGTTTTGACTTCTCTCACAGGTGTACCGTACGAGCCGTTGAAATCTACCAGCCTGCGGCTTCTGTCTTGCAAAGTGGCCTTCCTAGTGGCGATTATGACAGCTAGGAGGATTTCGGAAATTGCAGCGTTATCGATGAGTAGCGACTTATGTGTCTTCCATGCAGATCGTGTGGTCCTAAGGCTAGATCCTACTTTTGTTCCTAAAACTAACTCTGTGTTTCACCACACAGGAACCTTCCTTCCTGTTTCCTTAGGTTCTAAGGTATCCTCATCTACCATCGGTCGCTGGATTCCCCAGACGATTGCTACTGCCTACGAGCTTCGCTCTTCTCCTTTACTGGCAAGGTTGATGGCGCATTCGATACGCAGCGCGGCAACATCCGCGGCCTGGGCCACGCAAGCGTCATGAGTGGACATTTGCAAAGTGGCAACCTGGACTTCTCCTTCTCCCTTTGTTAAGCGTTATAAGTTGGACAGGTGTGCCCCACAGGAGGCAGCCTTTGAACGTAGTGTGTTACAAAAGGTTATTGCGGGAGGAGAGTCGTTGGCCCAGACTGAGCCCTCCCTTGCCTAACACTGTGAACTTGGGTATGTCCCAAGCATGGCTGCTGTCTCCACCCTCAATGGAGAAGGGGCGTTGGTCCTACCTGACACGCTCCTTCTCGTTGAGTGGAGACAGCAGCCATCCCCACCCGTTTTCAGTCTGGTTCTTTGGGGTATTGTTTTTTTTTTCTCTTTCTGATACTCTTCACGAATGTCTCTGCCACACGACGAGCCTGTTTCCTTCCGTCTTCACCAAAAGCTGGGATCCCTGGCAACAGAGGCGGGACTTGTCAAATTTTACAGGCTCAGTCCTCCAATCTGATCATATGAGTCACTACCCAAGCATGGCTGCTGTCTCCACTCAACGAGAAGGAGCGTGTCAGGTAGGACCAACGCCCCTTTTATCATTTTGCTTGGACAACTTATCTGTCTGCTAACCATCACTGAAAAAAGATTTTAACTTCTTGAATTGCACAGTCCATAGAGTTATAAAATCTAAGTTCTTTCTGTTCATCTTGTACTAAAAGAAAAGGTGTTTTTTAAAGTGGGAATTCAATTTGAGTGATATACTGTAGTTATCTAAAGGAATAGAATTGGATGACTTATTGAAATAACTGATGATACCACTGTAAAATTCATGGCTAACAGCTATTGTCCTTGACTGTAACTGCTAAATACTAATCAGCATAATTAAAGAGAGATACAGGCAGAGAAAAAATAGTTCCACAAATATGTAAAACAAAATTAGCATTCGAGGCTCAACTTGCCTTAGAAATGTTTCAAAACTGTTAAAGGAGAAGTTTAAAATATTCCTTCTGCACTAATAATGCTTCTTCAGAATTAATTGATGGATGACTTCCATAATGTTTTATTTCTGCACCTTATTATCTTGAATACTGAATGGCTAGTATCATCATAAATGGATGGTGATTAAGTCAACTTTTTGCAAATTTTACTAGTAGTAAAAGGCTTTGTTCTTAGCTTTACTTCTTTTCATTTTATATCTCCAATTCACAATTAAAAGAATTGGACTGTAAAAACTATTATCTAGTTATTAAAAGTTTTTTTTATGTATTACAATGACTTTGATGTTCTTTTTCTTCTTTTCCCCCCTAATTGTTTAAATATATTTTCAATCAGCTAAAATCTCAGCTAAGATGCAAGCAGCTAATTAAAATTAGCTTTATTGGAGGTAATATGGTAACAATTAATCACTACTGCAAAACAAAAACAAAACAAAAAAGCACAAAACTAAAGAGTTCTGTCATCTGAGATAAATAAATTTGGTCCCATTAATTTGTCTGTTAGCACTATATGGTATACCACTATATGGTATACCAATTATAAATATATAAAGATTTATAACATTCTGTATAAGTGTAAATAATTTCAAAAACATCTGGTTTAATTAATGTAATTACGTATTTTTTGGAGTATAAGACACAGCTTTTTACCTCCAAAAAGAGGGTGAAAATCTGGGTGTGTCTTATAGTCCGAATGTAGCCCCACCCACCCTCTGAAACCTCCATTTGAGAGACTGAAAAAAAAGCATTTCAAATGGATGTTTCAGAGGCTGAAAAAAAAGCAAGGTGCAGAGCTCATAACCGACGAACCTGTTGCTAAAGTTCACCCCTGGGAACAGCTGATTGGGGCTATTCCAGGAGGCTGATCCACCCCCAATCAGCTTTTTTCTTATTTTCCTCCTCCCCAAAAACTAAGGTGCGTCTTATACTCCGGTGCATCTTATATTCCGAAAAATACAGTATTAGAAGGAAACCCCTTGGTGTATCTTAGATGAGTGAGATACTCATGTAGTGTTTATCAGACTCATTCTGTATAGCATGGATAATAATCATGTTTTAACCTACTACAAGTATCACAACAGTTAGTTGTAATAGTTTTAAAATGTCCATCTATTTCTTCATATACAAGTTATCTAAATATCTGTAGATTGACCATATAGTAAAACAACGTTACTTGAAGACATTTTTAAGACATCCACATCCACCCTACCTTCACTACCATCAAGTACTCTTTGGGATTTGATACCCTGCTTATATGTCTTGATATTATCATTCATCCCAGTCATAGTTGTCTCAAAGGTGCTTTTTTCAAAAGGCAACTGGACTGTTTTTTCCTTGAGGAAGAAGAAAACATTTTGCTTCTTAGATGAGAAGTGAAATGTTTTCTTCCTCAAGGAAGTAACAGTCCAGTTGCATTTTGAAAAAAAGTATCTTTGAAACTACCCTGCCTATAGTATACCTAGACTAAATAGTTTTTTTTTCAAGAAAGCATTTAAGTCAAGATATTTTTTCTTTATACATTTCCTTTCTTCTTTCTTTCTTTCGTTCGTTCTTTCTTTCTTTCCTTTCTTTCTTTCTTTCTTTGCTTTCTGTTCATGTAATTCTTTGTAAAAATAAATTCATTATAATCTTATGTTATTATAATATTGCTATTTTCAATATAAATAATAGCAATTTCATAGACTCAGAAGCTAACAGCAAAATAAAGTGATTGTTTTAGCTCCACCTCGGCCCTTTATCTATGAAGAGTGATAGACCCATATGAGATGATTGCCTCATTGAAGCAGACAAAAATTCCTGTGGGCAACTTTATAGCTTTTTTTTTATTATAAAAAAAATAAAGTAAATAAAAATCCTTGTTATCTTCTTGGAAATATTTTTAAGCAATCTCCTTAAATCTACTGAAATATGCTGACAGATCTTCCTGAATTTAAGATCATATATGCGATAGGAAGGTATCTTGACATGGGAAAAAAATCAAATGAGATTACTCATTTTGTGATACTGGACATAGAGTTTTCCATTAATGTAGCTCCTTACATTTGTATATATTATATGCTGTTTTAAAATATTTCAATATTCTGTAAAACAAAAGTATTACAAAGAAAGTAAACTCATGATGAGTTTACTTTACTCATCATTTACTTTGATGTTTACTTTACTTACAGCATGATGAGTTTATGCTGATATCTATCTGTCTATCTATCTATCTATCTATCTATCTATATCGATCGATGGATTGATAGATATATTGATCGACAGATAGATATATCAGAGGAAATAAATAGCTGCCTCTCAACCATATGGGGGTGAATCATTGGCCCCCACGGAAAGGGCTCGTAACTTGGGCGTCATCCTGGATTCACGGCTGTCTTTAGAAGAGCACTTGACGGCCGTGACCGGGAGGATTTTTCATCAGGTTCGCCTGATTCGCCAGTTGCGTCCCTTTCTAGATCGGGACTTGTTACGCACAGTCACTCATGCCCTTGTCACCTCTCATCTGGACTATTGTAATGCTCTCTACATGGGGCTCCCCTTGAGGTGCACCCGGAGGCTCCAACTGGCACAGAGTGCGGTCACGCGGGTGGTTATGGGAGCAGCGTGGAGCTCCCATGTAACACCTCTCCTGTGCGAGCTGCACTGGCTCCCGGTGGTCTTCCGGGTGCGCTTCAAGGTTCTAGTTACCACCTTTAAAGCGCTCCATGGCTTAGGACCTGGTTACTTACGGGACCGCCTACTACCATCAATAGCCTCCCACCGATCAGTACGCTCCCACAGAGAGGGGCTCCTCCAGGTGCCGTCGGCCAAACAATGTCGGCTGTCGGCCCCTAGGGGGAGAGCCTTCTCTGTGGAGGCACTGACGATCTGGAATGAGCTCCCCCCAGAGATACAGAGGATTCCGGATCTGCGCGCCTTCCGCCGCAAGCTGAAGACTCTTTTATTTCATCAAGCTGGCCTCGCCTAAATCTTCTCCCTTTTAAGTGTAAATTTTAAATTTTTAATGTATTTTAAAATATGGGTATTTTAAATTACGGGTATTAATTCAGCCAAATTTATTTAATTCATCTTATTCGATTTTAAATTTTGTATATGTATGTGTTTTATTTTATGGCTGTTCACCGCCCTGAGTCCTTCGGGAGTAGGGTGGTATAGAAATTCAATAAATAATAATAATAATAATAATAATAATAATAATAATAATAATAATAATAATAATAATAATATTTTCACAGCAATCATTCTCGAAGATGCATTTTTCTTATCCACACTTCTTTTCACTTCACTTTCACTAATTACATCAAACATATTTTTTCATTCTTTTCAGCAGCATTACTCCAGATACTTTTATGATACCCTATATGGTAACATAATTCTTTTCATTTATTTACAACCAGTTTTCATGTCTTCTTCTATTATGTCCACTTTCCTTTCATTATTTATTTCTCTGTATATATTTATCATTTACTTTCCACAAGATCTGACTATTTTTAATAAGAACTATGCCAGAGCATAGAACAAAGACGTTGTGCAAGTTTGGAAGATATGGAGAAACTTGCCCTATAGAATCAACAAGAGTCAGACACAACTGAAGGTTCATCATCATCATCATCATCATCATCATCATACATTACTTATTTCTTGTAGTTTCATAAAATATATCTATTTTTTTCATCTCATTGATAATTACAATTCTTTACCATTCCCCAATTTATATTCTAAATCACAATCATCCATCTGCTATGGTAATCACCAGAGAAATATTGATTTTCACCACACATCATTACATTGATCAAGTAATGCTTTTGCATAATGCTTTACTGTAATTTAGAGAAGTAATATACTGAGTTACCAATATTAATTGTGCTCATGCAGGAGGCACAATGTCATCTAACAGTAAAAATAAGAACGGCTTCACATTAGTACATTTTAGCTAGTGTGACAGGGGCATAAAGGGCAATTTTACTTCAAGCACACCCTTTGTTTGCATTATTCTATGCAAACAATAGAATAATATAAAGTTTCCCTAATATAAAGTTTATCTTGCAAACCAATATACATTTGCCAACATCCCAGTCACTTGGCACAGTCAGGATAGAGTACTGTGTCAGTATTAAATCCAATTCTGTATTCATAATTCACAGTAAAATTCATTATTGGATAGTAAAATTTATCAGTGGTATACAATACAGTTATCATATTTGTTTCCAATAAAGTGAGTTTAACTGAGTTAGATGGATATTACTTCCAAAATACATTGCTGCATATTGACTTTGGTATGAATAAGCATTAAAATTGAGTGAAGTTTAAATCATCTCAGTAGAAAAGGAAGGCTATTGAATTGTACCCTGGTATAATCCATGTACTTCCCACTGATATGACTCTTAATTTATTTTTGCATTAAAGTACTGATTTTGTATTTAAAATCTTTCAAAGCTTGCAGCTGCTATACCTGACAGACTATTCAGTTTTATTAATGTCTGACCATATATTGTGATCTTCAATAAAAGTTCTTCCTCTAGGCCTATAATTTTTGAGACAAGGACAGAAGGTAAGTGATACAAATAGAAAAGATGGTTATTGTGATAAGACTTCTCACTGAGCTTTTTAATTCTAAATGTTTTATTGGTTTATTGCTTCATTGTTTTTTTTTTCTCCTTATGAACAGAAAGATAAGTATAGACTGATAGAAAAAAACATTGAATATAATGAAATAGCCATTAAAATTCTCCATTAATTTCTACAATAGTTTAAACAACATGCTACTGTAGTCTTCATTATGAGATTTCTAGAAAAAGTAAATGTTCAACCTTCCACTGATCTTAAAACAATAAAGCATCAATGAATTCTTACAGAATAAAGCTATAAAGCCTAATAGGGAAAAAGACAATGCATACGAAGTACTGTTTTTGATACAGCAAGTTATAATTATTGTATACTAGAATTTGAGAACCCCTCCATCCTCACACAAGTTCCTCCACTTCCCCACCCCATTTTTTCTATACTTGTGGCCTTCTAGTTAGAAACAGGGCTACCTTTGGAGTTGGACTCTTCTATGAGAAACAGATGAGGAATTTATTGAAACATGTAGCTTTTCATAGAGTTCATGAACTTAAGTCATTCTGAATAACTACGGATATGGTTGCTGGAGAATACAGTGATTAACTATTGTATTTTAAATAAGAAAGAAACTAAGAAACTTTATTTGAATAAGAAAGAAAATTAGTACAAAACAATTGTTTTTGTATTTAAAAAAAATAAATCAAGTAACTATTAACTTTTATGCTAATATCTAACTTTATATAAACTTGAATATAGTTATAAATAAACCCTAGCTTATTTTTTGTACAAATATCCTTTCTTATTGTATAAAAATCTATTATTCAGTATGTTAAAGTGATAAAATTTAAATACAAAATATTCTCTAGCAGCATGTGAAAAATAAAAAAAAATAGTATGAAATATTATAGTGAGTCAGATCATTCACGCCTGTTAACACTTGAGATAGATTTTTTTAAAAGGTATATATTTTAAATCCAAGGTGAAAATGTTTTTATTGATCATGACAAAATATTTTGTGTAAAAGAAACTGACAGTGCAAGTCTTTTTCTTTATTTTTGTCTCTTTTTCCCATCACTTGACCATGGCAAATTGCTTGAAAAGCAGAGTATCATCAGTCTCAGCATTTCATATCTCTTCAGTTTTTTTATTAGCTTATAGATACAACAGCCTGCAACAGGAGTGAACTGACATTTCAAAAGAACTTGACATCATTCAGAAAACAAGCATTGCACATTACTGGTGAATTTCATTATCTTTTGGCTATCAGAGTTTAATTCTAGTTTGAATTAGTTCTCTTTCTCTAATGTAATAAGCATGCTGTAGAAGGCCATTCATTTGTTAATGTTGCCCAATGCTTTTTTATAGCTGAGGAGATGAAATCCTGCAGATAGAACTATCCTTTGATGCACTGTTTCACTGACTTCAAGTTTATAGAAAGAAGAATTTTAATAGTATATAGACAGGGTGGGTTTCCCTTACCTTTGCTACCAGGTAAGTTTGCGCACCTCTTCTGTGCATGCGCAGAGCATATATGATGACATCCAGGAGAGCCTTCTGCCGACATTGCTACCAGTTCGCCCAAACCGGGGTGAACCGGTAACAACCCACCACTGTATATAGATTGTCCTATAATAATTATCCTATTCAGAATTTCTCTAAGCCATAGAAAAATCATGAATGCTTTGCAAGTACCTGAGCTGTCTTATTTCCAAGAACTTCCAAAATGAAACAATACTATTTATGTCCAATAAATCCATTTCCATTAATTCTCCTATATCACGTGCTGATTTCATCCCAGTCTTGTATCTATCACAAGATTCTAAATGAATTTTAGTTTTCAAAAGGTAACTGCTGTTCTCTGTTGTTTATTTATCTTCTAAGATGATGCATCTATTAACAGAGTTATTGTCAGATACATGCCATACAAACATATAGTTTAACTTCTACTAAATATCAGCCAAGGCTTTAATAGTATCACTAAAAGAAAAAAATGGTAAACTTAACAAATATATTCAGGAAACAATCAGGAGACATTGCATGCCTTATCAGACATTTAAAATACTTCACTATTCCTAAACTCATTCACAAATTAAAATTGACATATAGAAATTTGTACTGCCTGAATATTGGAATTATAGTTCAATAATTCCACAATCCATACAAAGCTCATATCCTTTCAGATCACCAATTCCACTTCTACATAATACATTGCACCAGCCTCTTTAGCTGATTATTTATTAAAATGGTTTTAATTTTGTTGATTAGTACCGATAATATTTATTTTATTACACAGAATAATTTCCTTTCTTCTCTAGCTAACAAATATTATAAACATATTCCCACTCCATCTAATAATTTTTACTACCCAGTGTTATTATCTCCATTGATTCATCTTATATTGTTTGGTGTTCGTCCCCACTGCACGTTAGTCTGTGTGCAGCTTGACAGGCAGCTAAACCCACCTATCCTCCAATAAAATGGACCATGTGCGTAGATATGAATTCTTTATTGGAAGAAAAGGGTATGGTGAAACTGAGGAAAATAGGGATACATATGTGAAACTCAAATATAAGATAGACAGTCTTAAGTTACTGCTGAACGTAACAATTAGTAAATATTGGCAATTAATCTCACCAGTGATGCTCTGTGTATGGGGTTTCTCTTTGGATGACCACATACCACAGATTAAAATGGCTGCTTTTGCCTTCTCCAAATGCTGAAGGAAATGGAGTCTGCATCTTCCCAGCATAGGTAAATGGGCAGAAGCAGCTTCAGACAATATACAGTAGTTGGGGCATATTTGTCTCTCTGGCTCTCTGGCTAGAGAGCAACAACAGTATAATAGATACGTTATGGCATGCCATTTGGCCTATGCAAATCAAAACATAGCTAATTTTGAACAGTACCAATTTGTAAATCTTACATGTGATTGATTAGAACTGCAAGGGTCAGTGACAGCAATGCTACATGATCAAAAACTATAATTTCAGGGACATAGTTTTGGATTAAAAGTTTCTTAGATATGAATTAGAGACAGTTACCTAGTTCTGATAGGTAAAAAGAATCTCAAGGCTAATCATACTGATTCCATGGACCAGGGGGGTGGGGGGTGGAATCCTTAACTATTCTCAATTCTATGTGAAAAAAGGATACATTTATTGGTGTAGATTTTGCCCATAGTGTATTTAATAAACTACAAGTTTATTATTATTATATCTACATGATATACATATTACATATTTATGTAACTGCGAACTTGCTTGAATGTAGGCCACTTTGAGACCTGTTCTCACTGACTATTTGCTATTTGGAATATTGAGTGGAGCTTTGAAAAAAGTTTGCAATTATATTTAGAAATATGCACTTATACCACACTCCCTATTACATATCCTTCTTTAGGGCTGTAACTCTAGTTTCTAATCATAATGTATGATTAGACTAATGTTTTACCTCAGATATCCAATTATGCAGTTTAAGAAGAGGAATTCTAACATTACAAGATATCCCAATATTAAATAGGGAAGGTAAAAAAAATTATTTAGTTTACATATTAATGAGATTTACTGTATATAATTTGCATTTCTAAAACCAATCTGCTAATTTGGACACAGTTATACAGTGAAATTCTGATGTCATACTAATACTGTGAAAGTTAATTGTAATATTACATAGGCCATACTTAAGAAAACACACATATACACACACGCTTACCTCACCAAAAAGTGTGTTCTTTGAACACCTTTTTATTTCATATTTGTTAAGAAAACTGTGTAGTCCCTGTTGATACTGATTGGACAGGATATTCTGACTAAAGAATGGTGTTAACCCATTCAGAGGTGTAAGGTTTAAAACTGGAACTTGAATGGGGACTGCAAGCCTATAATCAGTGCAGTGATTTTCAGTATAAGTATAATCCTGCAAACACTGTCCAGTTCTGTGTAGATGTTTTTAAGGAATCAGACAAACAGGCATAGATTCAAAAATAGAAACCAGAGAAAACAGAAAAAGAGAAACTACCAAAGAGCAAGACACAAGAAACTACCAAAGATCTAGACACAAAAAACCAAATTGGATCTCAGAACAGACAGTGGGAATTGCCAAGAAAGGAAGAGAAACTAAACCATACTTGACAAAGATATCACAGTAGACCTGTTAGGAGAGACAAGGCCTATAAAGAAATGGGAAATGGAAGCAGATTTTTAAAAAACCAAAGGAAGTCTTCCAAAAGATTTCCAAACAGGTCAAACTTAGTGTGCCAAAGATGTCAATGGATAGGTAGCAACTGATTCAAAGAAGATTAAATAGTAAATTTCTGTATAACAGAGATGTCAGTATCCAATAAGATTTAGTGAATCTTCCCTTTTTATAAGAACTTCTAGTAAATAAAGTTAATTCAGCATTTATAACATTACCAAGTCAGAAAAATACAGGACTTCTGTGGCAAATGAAGAATCAATAAAGAGTCTAACAAACTCTGCCAAAAAATCTGAAAAATGACACAGAATTGAATTATGTTACAAAATGAGAAACTCAGCCTAATTGAAATTGAAAGGTTAATCCATCTATTATATTCAATGTTTTTCACTAATTATCTCTCAACACTTTAAAAGAGAAACAATTAAAAGAGATTTGATACTAGTAGGGAAGGTGAGGACCTGGATGCTTGCTTGAAAAATGCCAGGTATCAGTCCTTCTGCTTACATCCATGGTGCATTCTTGTCTTATTGCACTTATATTTTTAATTATAATTGTTCATGATTAAACAATAACATCGTAAACTATTTATCTTTCTTTTTTTTATTGAAAAAGTTTTCAATTACAAAATTTTCCCCCTTCCCCCCTCCTCCCTAACCCCTCCTCACGACCCCATCCCCCCTGTGACTTCTTCCAAGAAAAAACCTAATACATAACAGATTATATAATATTTTACCATCCCCTTATTCCCTCCTCCAAATACTGACCCTTACTTCTAATGATGTTATTAATATTATTACTTCCCCCTCTTACCATGCACTTCAAAATAACATTCTACTATAACACTGTATAATAACTTCTGATTTAACACAGTAATATTATTATAACTCCCAATTTAGCAATAATCTGCCCTTTTTTCTCTCCCCCATACTTATGTCTGTATATTAACATTTCAAAACAGCCTTCCACTTTAAAACTATATAATAAATCCTACTTTAACATTTAATCTGTATATTAATATAACATTTCAAAGCAGCCTTCCCCATAAATTCTAATTTTACATTTGTTCTACTCTATCCACTTCCCCCATTCCCATAAATATATCTCTTAAGCATCCCTTTTCTTAATCTATACAATCAATACACTAGCCTGTCTCCACCCACTTTCCTACAAAATTACCATACACAACAATTCTTAATATCTTTGTTCTTCTGCCCACCTACTAAAAAAATATTCCCTTATATAGATAAAATCCATGACTTTAAATTTATAATCCATATAATATCTTCTTTGATGTCTTTCCACTGGATTGCTGACTCCATCATCCGTATTAGGGTAACATAACATCCCAGTTGCAACAGAATATTCAAAATCCTCAGTTATCATCTGCCCCCATCAATAATGAATATCTTCATATATATAAAAAAAGAAAACAACCACCCGAGTGACTTTATAATTGTATTCCATATAATGTCTGTAATAGTGGCTTTCTTCAGGATTATTAATTGCCATCGTCATAATGGGGTAACAGCCAGATCTTCTGCATGCCCCAGCATAACTCTCTTGCCTTATAGCTCAGCATAGATATAATACATTGATCAATAAAAAGAAAAACAAAATAGATAATTCCAATCCAACAATTTAAGGCCCTTTTCACATCCCAAAATTACGGCATTGCAGAGGTCTGTCACTCTCCTCAGGATAATATTAACCACTACTTCGCCTCACCCATCTTTTCATATATTCAGTCATATATTTTTTAAAAATAACTGGCTTCGCTGTTGCTTAATTTAGAAGTTTTTGTTTTTGTGAGACCTGTTTCTTTTTTTCCTTTCTTTTTGCGGGTTTGATCTCCATCCTAATTTCCTTTCTGCAGGTTGTATATCAACTGATCGGTTTTCATTCTGATTTATGACTTGATCTTGTTGGTTTTGCTTTTGTGACTCATATTTCTTTTCTATAAGTTGTGTATCAACTAGTTCTTTCCAATAACATCTTAGGTGGTAATTCTTTGTATATCCAAATCTTCCTTCCAAACAGTTGCAAAGTAGACTTAAAAGATTTTTGCACAATATTATTTCTTATCTCTTTATCTGTAAAATAAATCACCACATCACTAGGCAATTGCCTTTGCTTTGCAATCCAGGAGTTGCAAAGTAGACTTAAAAGATTTTTGCACAATATTATTTCTTATCTCTTTATCTGTAAAATAAATCACCACATCTCTAGGCAATTGCCTTTGCTTTGCAATCCAGGAGTTTATTCTATGGACTCTATCGATCCTACAAAATACATCCTCAGGTTGAACCTTTAAAATCCCAGCCAGAACTTCAGAAGATATTTTCCTTAAGTCATCTCTGTTATTTTCCTGTAATCCTTTTAGTCTAATCACATATTCAGTAAAATTATATTGCATCATTAAAAGTTCCTTTTCAATCCGTTGTTGTATGTTTTCTACATTACAAATCTTTGGATCAACTTCCATTTTAGGTTTTTCTTCTAAACTATTGTCTTGAATTTTTATCAAATCATTTTCAATTTTTTGTGTTTTATTGTCCAAATTGTCCTCAATTTCCTCCATTTTAGACTCTAATAGATTAATATTTGTATCCAACTTGATCATAAATTCTGAGAAACCATTAGCCATTTTTGTAATCTTTCGTTGCAAAATATCAAACTTTAATTGCACCAATTCTTTAATTTCCTGCTTAAATTTCTCAAAGTTCTGATTCATAATCTCATCCCTTCTTACAATCTCCTCCAGGAGAAATTCTATTATATTAAAATCAGTTTTCTGAGACTGTAGGTTAAGAACTTGTTCATATAGTTTGTGGATGGGGGAATCCCCCACCCACAGCTTGTTTGTCCGGCTTTGTAAGCCTAAACACCATATTTCCACACAGGCAAACTTTTTTAGAAAAGAAAAAAAAAAGCAAAGTAAAGGAAAAAAAGCTTCTTTCCAAACGAGATCAGTATCAAATCAAATCCCCAGGAAAGAGAAAACACAAAAGTGGAGCTTTTTCTTCAATTGTAGCCAGGAGTATTTATTCCGCTACTTTGTGACTTAATAAGAAACGGAAGGACTTTCCCTTTTCAACTTTCCCTGCTCAAACTTCGGCAGTCGCCATTTTAAAAGTTCTTTTTTACTTGTTCCATATCCTTTGCAAAATAAGTATAAATGCTTGCGATTTAGGGTCACAGGTCCAGATCCAGATCTCATCCTCTTTGCTTAATCTGTTAATTATCTTGAAAAGCTTGTTTTCATAGCCTTGCTCTGCAAAAATGCAGAGGTCTCCCAACGCCCGGAGCAAACGGAGAGTGATATAGGGAGCCTCATCCGCTCGCCCCCAAAAGTAAAAAAAAAACTCTGGGGGCTTCGCAAAAAGCTCTACCTATACTCTCCTGCTCTATCTCACATTTCCTCCTGGAAATGGAGTTTTTCAAGCCGCCTTTCCGTTGTAAAGGTGGCTCTTTACAGGCGATGGGGCTGGCGGTCCCAAGGGACCATCTGGCGGCTACGAGAAACAAACCGGAAGTCCGTAAACTATTTATCTTTCATTACAACTACATTTCACCTGTCTCTATCCTTCTGGATGCATTTAATTTTCATATAAGTAGTTATGGTGGAACAATTGTAAATGTCTATCTCCATCCTTCCAGCCAAACATTGTTCAATCGTTAATTATGCAGTTGTCTTGATTAGAAAAAGTTATATGATGTATGTTTCAGTTTACCTTCAGTATAAAAAATATTAAAGATAAATCCATTTAGTTTCCACAAAATTCCTTTACTGCTCATCTGATTTTGACAGCCATCATCTAATCATCCTAATAGTATACATAGTTTATTTCTTTAAAAAAAACATAAACTTTAAAGGTAAAGGCAATTAATTCAAACACCACTGTACTTAACAAGCCAGAACATTTCATCCATTCACTTTTTAAAGGGGCACTATTTGAAAGTGAGAATAATTATTAACATTTGTAAACTATTTTAATTATAAATTACTTTTTAAATTGTTCTTTAGATTTTGGAACAGCAATCTAATTTATAATTGCTTATAATTTCCTGTAAATATTAGAAGATGAAAATTATAGTTGGTATAGTTGGTATAGTTGATTCCGTTAGTGACGTCAGCATGATAGGAACCGAGGGGACAGCGCTCCGTTCCTAGGTCCCAATTTTCGGCCTGAAAGCTGAATTTTTTTAGCTCTATTGACCACGAAGAGGTCAATAGATAAAAGGGAAAATCCTGAGGACCTCAGGAGTATCAAAAATTGCCCCGAAGGTTCAAGGAAAGTCCCTTAATTCAGCCCGGAAAAAAACCAACCTCTTGTCGGTTGGCCAGAACGCTGACGGTTGCTTTAAAAAAAGGGGAAGCGAGGATCGAGCAAACAGCATCAATAAGAATAACTAATTACTCTTATTCTGAAACATTTAAATATTTTAAACATCGGATACATAGCTAAAAAGAGAAACTGATCGGCAAAGCAGGATTGTTAAGAAGAAACGGAGTGAAAATATAATGGAGTGAGTTAACGAGGCTAATTGAAGTGTGAGGGGGCGAAACTGACAGGCAACGGAACTGAGGTGATTTTGAGGAAGCGCAACGGAGAGGTGTGGATTGGAAATAAAACACATAGTTATAGATTTACCAGACAGAAATTGGGAAATAGACAAAGATTATTCATTGGGGGAAAGAAATACAGATCCAAGTGTTGGACTTATTTTAAAAAAAGAAACGGAGGTGGTGCGGAGACAATAAAGAAGAGACGAAGAAGAAACAGTATCTAGTTTCGGGAGTGACTGTGAGGGATTTAAAAACTTTGTAACGGTGGCAGAGCTTCAGTGAACAGATACTGTAACTATATTAGAGTATTAACTTGCAAATAAATAAAAAACATTGAGGCTCTGGAAGAGGTGTTTAAAATATTTTTAGAAGGCAAATTGAAGGACTTTGGAAACAATTACAAACTAGACGACTGAAAAGACACAAAACCAAGTGAGGATTGCAAAGACTTCAATTCTGGAACCTAATACAACGAAAGAAATTATTTTATTGTTTGAGAGACTTAATTTATTTGAATTATTTTAATTGAATTGTTTTAATAATATTTTAAGTACTTTTAAGTACTTTTATCTATTTATTTGTTTATTTATGTAATACTTAATGTTTTAATATAGAATATAGTATATAATATTATAGCCCAAATAGCATAAGGTTTAGGATTACTTAAGTTTAAATGTGAAATATATACTTTTTAATATATTCTGGAACCTAATATAACGAAAGAAATTTATTTTATTGTTTGAGAGACTTAATTTATTTGAATTATTTTAATTGAATTATTTTAAAAATATTTTAAATACTTTTAAGTACTTTTATCTATTTATTTGTTTACTTATGTAATACTTAATGTTTTAATATAGAATATAGTATATAATATTATAGCCCAAATAGCATAAGGTTTAGGATTACTTAAGCTTAAATGTTAAATATATACTTTCTAAGTAAGAAAAGTTGGAATATATAAGTTTTGAATAGATATAATAATATAACACATAGTATATCTGTTTTTTCTTATTTCTGTTTTAGCGTGTTTTCCTATTCTAATAGTTTTTTATGTGACACAATTTAATATTAATTTAAAAATTGATATGGTGTTAAAAGAATGAATTGAAAATTGATTATTAATATTGATATATATTGATTTAAATAAGAATAAATTTATTAAAATTGATAAAATTTATTAGAGATATAACTAAAGATTTAATAGAACTTATTAGAATTAATAATATATTTAAATAGAATATTTAATTTAGAAACTGAAATATGACTTGCTGAGATATCATATTTTATCCCTGCTCCTTATTTAAATTTAATTAATCCCTCATATAATGATATTATAGTTTGAAATTTGACTGTATTTGAAAACTAAACAAGTAATATTGGCTTCTGTAATTATCAGAAGGAAAATTTTACTATATATTATAGACAGTGCGTGAAAATTTGGGAACTATTAAATTAGAAAATTAAGACGACAACTACTGGCTCATTAATAATGACAAAACCAGGTAAAAAGGCAATAGCCAATCAAGCAATGTCTATTACATCATTAGCACAACAGAAAACAATAGACACAATGTTACTTTCAGAAAAAGAAAAATCTCCTCAATCAATTAACATCAAAAACATTCACTCAGTATTATCAATGATACAAAAGAGTATGAACAAAACACAGGAATCAATTGCTGATAACCATCAAGAAAGTAGGAAAAACCATGAGGATTTGAAAATGGACATAGGTGAAATTAAGGATAATCTAAAAAAAATGGATAATAAGATGGAGAAAATTCAACAAAATATTGCTAAAAATGAAAAAAGGATCCAAAATATTGAAGATAAGATGGGCAAAGTAGAAAAAAGGATAGAAGAGTCAGAATGTGATCAAACAATAATAAATAAAGAACTGGAAGATTCAATTTCATTTTTAGAAATGGAAAAGGCATTATTTTACCTAAGATTTCAAAATATAGTGGAAAACAGAGAGGAAGATTTGAGAGATGTAATGGTGGGAATTCTGGCTGAATTCACAAATTACGCCCGAAGAAACAGGTTACCAAAAGAGGTTCATATTAGATTTGTAAGGAAGTTGGTGAAAGAGGAAATATACAAAAAAATGAGAGAAAAACCAATTATATATAAGGGAAAAGAAATAATTACATTAAAACAAATACCAAGAAGAATAAGAGAAACAAGGAAAAATTATAACTTTCTGACAACAGAATTACACAAACATAAAATAATGTTTCGGTGGTTAACGCCAGAGGGACTGCTTGTTTCATGGCAAGATAAAAAATATAAACTTGATACACTAGAGAAAGCACAGCAATTTTTTGATAGCAATTTTTTTCCTGAGGAAGAACAAGAATCTGAAACACAGCAAGAAATTGCAAATCAGGAGGACAAATCGAGAAAAATACAGCAAGAAGAAAGAAAAAGAGGGGAGAAAGAAAGAATGGAAAGACAGGGAGCAAGGGATAAAATACAAATTACAGGGAAAAAAAAACACTAGGAAAATAAGAACATCAAGAAAATAGAAATTTGAAATGGAGAAAGATTTAAAATTGATATCGATTAACATAAATGGACTAAACATTCCATCAAAGAGATCACGTATTTTTAGAAATTTACAAAAATTGAAGATAGATATTATAACATTACAAGAAGTTCATATTAAAAAACAACAACACAGTTTATTAGAGAACAAAAGATTAGGAAAACTTTATACGGCACTAACAGAACAAAAAAAGAGAGGTATAGCAATGTACATCCGGAATCATATACAATCAAAGCAATTATTTGCAGATGAGGAAGGTAGGATGCTGATGGTTGAAATTGAAACAGAAAAGAAGAAGATATTACTAGTATCACTTTATGCACCAAATGGAACCCAAATTGATTATTTTAAAAAGATGCACAACAAAATTAAGGAACTGGAATACCAAAACATATCCATAATTGGAGATTTTAATGCAATTGTAAACATAGAGAAGGACTATAGGAGTTGTAAACATAATAAATCCAGGAAAAAAACACTTCCAGAAACATTTTATGATATAGTAGAAGAATTTCAATTACAAAATGCTTGGAGGGAACTCAATTATGATAAACAACAATACACATTCTATTCAAATCCACATCAATCGTGGTCCAGAATTGACATGGCTTGGATGACAGCAGAGCTTATAGCAGACATTAAACAAATAGAAATTACAACAAACACATGGGCTGATCATAGCCCCATTGAAATAACATGGAAGGGACACCAAAAGCGTAAAAGATGGATGATGGATAGAGATATTATAAATGACAAACAATATGTGGATATGATTCAAAAAGAATTGAAAATATTTCTACAAATTAATGTGAAAGAGCACACCAGTCTACAAAATCTATGGGACACAACCAAGGCATATATCAGAGGCTTAACAATTGCCTATACTGCACAAAAAAATAAAAATAAACAACAAATAAAACAAAATTTACAGACAATATTACATCAATATGAATTAGATCTACAGAAACAGCCATATAATCAAGAAATTAAGGTGAAATTAAATTTAACAAGGCATAAATTAAATTTGATCACAACAACAGAAATAGCAAGAAAAATAAAAATCGCTAAACAAAACCAATTTGAACATGCAAACAAAACCGGACGGTGGTTAGCATATAAATTGAAAATAGAAAAACAGAGGAATATTATAATACAGTTAAAAGATGTAGATGGTTGTTTATACCAGAATATTGAAGACAAAAAACGAATTGCAAAGGAATTTTTCAAAAACTTATACGCAAACGAAGAGATTAGAGAAGAAAATATCATAGAATATTTAAATAAAATAAAGATCCAAGAATTAGAAGAAGAACATATAGAATTATTGAACAGACCAATCTCAATGTTAGAATTAATAGAAGCGAGAAAGAAACAAAAAAATAACAAGACACCGGGAACAGACGGTATACCAGCAGAGTTTTATAAGACATTCCAACAACCATTAGATGATATATTAATACAAGTTTTCAATGATGCATTAATGGAAGCTGAAATTCCGAAGTCATGGAATGAAACAATAATCACATTGATACCAAAACAAGATTCAGATCCCACGGAAATTAAAAATTATAGACCAATTTCTCTTCTCAATGTAGATTATAAATTATTCACATCAATTATAACACAGAGATTGAAAAACCTAGTCAAATACTATATACATCCTGATCAAAATAGTTTTATTCCTGGAAGACAAATTCATAACAATACAAGAACAATTATTGACACTCTGGAATTCTATGAGCAAAGATCGGAAAACCAGTTAGCTCTAATTTTCCTAGATACGCAAAAAGCATTTGATAATCTCAACTGGACATTTCTATTAGCACAATTAGAAAAAATGAAATTTGGAGAAAGATTTATAAAAATGATTAAAAAGATATACAATACCCAAACAGCAAAAATACAAATTAATGGAGATACAACTGAACAATTTGATATAAAGAAAGGAGTGAGACAAGGATGCCCATTATCTCCTATATTGTTTATATTAACATTGGAAATATTACTAGAAGAAATCAGGAAAGATACAGAAATAACTGGACTAAAAATAAAAAATCAAGAATATAAACTGCAAGCCTTTGCGGATGATATAGTATTCATTTTAGATAAACCCATACAATCTGGACCAAAGTTAATGATAAAAGTACAACAATATGGAGAAGTAGCAGGATTGAAAATTAATAAACAAAAAACTAAAATTATAACAAAGAATCTTAACAAGTATCAAAAAGAAGAATTGGAAAATATATTAGGGATACAAATAGCAAAGAAAGTTAAATACTTAGGAATATGGATTACAAACAAAATATCAACTTTGAAGGAAGACAATTATATTAAATTGGCTAAACAAATAGAAAAGGATTTGGAAAAATGGGCAAAACTCCAATTGTCTCTTTTAGGCAAAATTGCTACCATTAAAATGAATATTCTGCCAAGAGTGTTATATTTATTTAGGGTAATACCAGTAAACCCAGGAAGAACATATTTTAAAGATTTAGACAGAATGATATTAAAATTTATTTGGCAGGGAAAAAAAGCAAGAATCAAATTAAAACATCTACAAGACAAAAGAGAGAGGGGGGGAATGGGACTCCCTGATTGGCAGAGTTATTACAAAGCCTCAGCATTAATATGGATAAAAGATTGGATCGAACTCAAAAACATAAGAACATTAATATTGGAAGGTTTTGACTTAACAAGAGGTTGGCATGCATATCTTTGGGGAGAGAAAATTATAAAACAAGAACAATTTCGCAAACATATTGTAAGAGATAATTTGCTTAAAATATGGAATGAAATCAGAAAATATCACTATGATAGGATTCCTAGGTGGACTTCCATAATGGAAGCATATATTTATCCAAATACAATAGATACAAATAAATTAAAAACATATAAGGACATCTTAAATGAAGAAGGAAAATTAAAAACAAGAGAAGAATTGAGAATGCAAAATGTGGAAATAGAGTGGTGGTCATATTTGCAATTAAAATCCAGATATAAATCTGATATGGAAAAAACTGGAATTCAAATGGAACCGAATCAGTTGGATAAAATTTTATTAGGCCCCAATGAGAAATTAATAACCAAAATTTATAATTTTCTATTGGAATATAAACTAGCAGAGGAAGTAGTTAAAGAGAATATGATTACATGGGCGACAAATTTTGGGTATGCAATAGAATTAAATAAGTGGGAACATTTGTGGAAAAATATTAATAAATTAACATTATCTGTACTATACAAAGAAAATGCTTATAAATTGTTCTATAGGTGGCATCTACCACCGGCACGAATTTCTAAAATGTTTCCCGGCACATCTCCACTCTGTTGGAAATGTAAAGCGCATAAAGGGACATACTATCATATATGGTGGTCATGTCCCAAAGCTAAAAAATTCTGGAACAATATAAAAATGCAACTGGAACAAATAATAACTCAAAAGGTGCCCTTAAAGCCAGAAACTTATTTATTAGGAATACCTACAAGCAAATATGAAAAAGAAATAATATATTTAATAACACACATTTTGACTGCAGCAAGAATTATATACGCACAAAATTGGAAACAAGAAGAGGTCCCGACTCAAGAGAAATTAATATCCAAAATTATGGAATGCGCTGAGATGGATAAACTTACCAAGGAGATCCAAGGAAAGGAAGAATCTGAATATTATCTGGTCTGGCAAAAATGGTATAAATGGTTAGAGGGAAGTGGGAAAAAAAAGAGAAGAAGAAAGAAAGAAAAATTAAATAAAAGAAAAGATATCAATAGAGTAAAATAAATTTTTACATCAAATGAAATTTAAGAGATACGAGATATCAATAAAATAATATCATTATATAGGGTGAGAGAAATATTGTATATTGAAGAATATAGGATATTGATATTGTAACAATTTAGATATAAATTGTATAAATTGTAGATGTTATAAAGATGATGTTTGTTGTAAAAAAAAAAAGAAACATGCTGTTTGTTAAACATGGTCTGAATCATCTTTTGGCTCTTCAATCTTTACCGCTGCACAACCCCACTGAACATTATTATTATTAAGTCTCCCGCTAATCCTAATTTGCAAACCTATTTCCCAAGACAATGTGGGTTGCAATTAAAACAAGGGACTGATGTTGACAATTCCGTAATGGAAACACCGAAACTGAAGGAACGTAGTTGCCTAATGCAATGAATTCTTCTTCCTCTAAGAATGATTATTTGCATTGCAAATCAAGCACGAATCAAAAGGAGATTTAATCAAGCTGCATAATGCTTGCTTTATACTCAGAGCAGGTTGTGTTGGCAGAATCTCTGTACACAACACAGCATCCAAGATTGGCAATTGTGAACTTCAATGCCCCCAAATTCCCCAGCCAGCCAAGTGGTGGGTTTCTACCGGTTCGCCCACAGCCATGTGGAAGTGGGCATGGGACATTGCACAGTTCTTTTAAAGGTTTTAAAGCTGACTTGCATAACAAAACAGAAGGCCCCAGAATTTGAGTTTAAAGACTTGGTAGTCTGTAGAATAAATAGGCGAATCAATGAAATATTTCCTCACTAAACAGAATTCTTCCCTCCCCAGAAAACTGGTATGAAGACAAATCCAGGAACTGCTTCTAAGGAACTGAGTTTGTTTCCAAAAGAATACAGATAATTTTTTTTACTAATCCTGTAGAAAGTTAGCACTCCCCTCTCCTAGAAGAATGAAATATTTTGAGGGATATTTTTTTAAAAAAAGGCAGAATATTATATTTCCCTAAATGAGAAGTGGAGAAACGTATATTTTCAATGCTGGGACCAATGGTATACTTGGTTGAATAATAGAATAAAAAACGGATAAGGTTAGTGTAGATTTTATTTTTTATTTGTATATCTTGACTGAAGTTAATATATTCTGTAAAGCTCCCATCGCGATCTGTGTGAGAGTAAATACTTTGTTGTAAAGAAATAAATAAAATTAAAAAAAAATTATAGTTGGTATCATGATTTTGTTACTTTTTCCATTTACTTCATTGCTTTGGTGTTTTGTTTTATTCCTGCTGAATTATTGTTCTGAAAGAATAAGCATATGCTACTATTGATATTTCCCCTATCATTTACCGTACAAATTGATGAAGATTAATTTATGTTTAAAGTGATTTACTGCCAGTTCATATTAGCATATATATATATTGCGGATTTAGATAACAGTGTGTACATTACAAACATTTGTACTATTCTGGTTATACTTTGTCTCTGAATATATTATTGAGTCTCTGGTTAAAGATGTGCATTCAATCATTTAAATTTATGGAAAGATGACATTAATTTATTTGAATGACTTGTGGATATTGGAATACTGAAAGCTTTAAAGTATTATAAGGAATATGTCATTAAAATTATAGTCCTACGCAGTTTCTGGAGAATAATTCCATTGAGTATAATAAAAGAAACTGTTTTCTTAATTAAAGAAATAATGCCTAAAATTTATTCACCTCTACTACTATGAGTGCATAAGCATGAACTCGTATATCAGATTTCTATAAATGCTTTATATTCTAACATTAATTTCATTCCTTATTAATTAAAAAAATGTCTATAGTTAGGTGCTTGAGACTTGATACATTCAATTATCCTCAGAATCACACCCAATTTGCTTAAAACATGATCCATAAAAACCTGAAACCATTAGATATTGAATCATCAATTTTAGGAAACACCTCCCCTTCCAGGTAATTTTACAATATGACAGTACAGAAGGGTTTGTAGAAGGCTGTATACATTTTGAGAAACATATTTTGAAACATTATGTCTTGAATAGAATATTAAAACCTGCTGCCTTACTTACAAGTAATTAAGGAAGTAGCATTCTCCATGTACTTATTTCAGGAAATAAATACATTTTCCAAGGCATATTGTACATTTTAGTACATGATGAGACTAATATGTACTACCCCAGTAAAATTAATATGCCATTGGTTAATTCATGCTGAAGTATTAAAGCATTCTGGATGACAGCTTTAATGAAAGTATCATTTCTTATGAATATGACTAATAGTGATTTACCTCAGAGTCACGCAGAAAAAAAGGTACAGCAATAGAAAATTCTCTCTATGTAGATGAATTATGACTATTACCTTGACATTTAAAGGACATCACTTTGAACTAAAGTAGGAAATCTGCTTAAAAGACATTAGCAAAGACTCACTAGTTTCAGTAGTAGAATATGTCTTAAAAACATTAATTTTATAAATAATCATTCAACTGTGTGGTTTTACAGTATTTTCCTTAAAATTATTAATGAATTGAAGAGCAAGGTATCATAAATGAGGAAGGATATAGCCTTTCAAATCCTTGCTCTGTACCTGATTCTTCTTAAAAACTTCAGCATAATATTTAACTTCATGATGACATGTAATGTTATTATGCATTCCTCAGAAATATAGTTAATCTTTCTGTTTATTTATATTCTTGTCTTAACACTGCAGTATCAGGTGAGCATACTCTTTTTTTAAACTGACAAATGAAATAGATTCTATCTTTGCCCTGACTTTGCCTAAATAGCTAGTACTGTAAATTCTATTATTGAAGCAGGCTGAGAACAAGTGTATTGTTCAATAACTATTGATTAATAGGGACTAAATTCATAATTTGTTACCTACATGACTCTGTGCAGAATTGGTGAGGTAAATAACTCTTAAGAAAGTATCACATTCAAAAATATGTTTAAAATTGGAATGAGATTAAATTTCTCAGTAAGAAATATTTTCTGTTCATCCTGGCTGAACTAGAGTTATGAGAAAACAGTAACAAACATTTGTGTGTATGCTGTAAAAAATTAATGGAAACTATATGAAATACATTTGTGCTTTGAACACAATATCTATTAAAGCACTGATGTCAATTAATTAGAAAAAGAGTCTCTGTATGAGGTGTATGGTAACATTATTTCTCAAATTTTCGGCAGGACTGAATACTTCCAGCTTTATCACATCTCCATCAAAGTTATACAAGAATATTTACTGCATTAGATGAAATAAATCTGTTTGCAGTCTGTAGGTCTGCTCAAAGCTTTGAAACTGTTTCAGTTCGTTTGTGCATCAATTGAATATTCCTAATGAATCAGATTTCTGAGCTAAAGCAGAGGCCTCCTTGAAAGAGAGTTGGATCCCTTTGAAACTTGGTGGCTTTTCTATTTCTTCTGGTATTTTATGATTTCAGTTCTGTATATGAGAAATGATGGGAGAAACTGAATATTATGACAGTATCTCTAACTTTAATAGTGAACACTGGAAAATAGCCTATACTTTCCTACAAGAACAGGTCACAAAGAAAAGCAAGTGGAAGATGAATGGTTTTTTTAAAAAAACAGGAAAAAGATGTGTTGTTCTATGTAACATTCCAGAAATAGAATATAGTAAATAATGAAGAAAATAAAACATAATTAGATTCATAAATAATTATAGACTAAATGTTAATATGAAAAGATATAATGGGCATTTATATCTTGGAGGACCTCTCATGGACTATGAATGCTAACATGCTTAAGAAGAAGGCACAAAAGAGGTTGTATTTCCTGAGAATGCTCAGGAAGATAAATCTATCTCAGCATCTACTTCTGTCCTACTATCTCTTTTTTAAAAAATATTTTTATTATTAAAATATAAATAAAAATACAAAGACAATACAAAACAAACAAAACTCTCATCACCGACAGCACCCACACAACATTCTACATATATACTTTTTGTCATCAACAGTATATCTAGTATTTTCCATTACATATTCATAAGAAAGTAATATTTGATTCTTAATTCAATTACTTAAGACTTATGATAAATTTACATCCTCTCCTTATTGCTAATAATCTTTCACCCTAGTTATTATCGTCTACGGTTGTGTTTATTTTCCTTTCCAGCCATTGGTACCATTGGTGCCACACACAGTAATAGTCACTTTCTTCCTTGTCCTGGAGTTCCAGCGTCAATCTGTCCATCTTGGCACATTCTGTTATCTTTGAGATGATTTTATCTTTGGTTGGGAATTGATCTAATTTCCAATTTTGAGCAAACAGTAATCGTGCTGCTGTCAGGATATGTATAATAAGGTATTTCGTCTCTTTGGTGTATTGTGCTGCTGTCATGACAAATAAAACAAATTTTGGACTGTCTTCTTCTTGTAGATTCGTTATTTCCTCAATAATTTTTTTAATGTCTTGCCAATATTGTTGGGCCTTTTTACATTTCCACCAAGCATGAAAATACGTCCCTTTTTTGGTTTTACACTTCCAACAAGATGAGGGGGCGTTTGGGTAAATTTTAGCTAATCGAGCCGGTGGTAGGTTCCATCTATAAAACATTTTGCTGAGATTCTCTTTATACATTGTGGGCCTTGTCATTTTAATATTTTGTTTCCATAATTTTTCCCAATCTGCCAATTGAATGTTGTGGCCTATATGCCTGGCCCACGTTATCATGTTTTCTTTAACTGTTTCTTCTAATAATTTATATATAAGAAGGTAATTGTATGTTTTGGTTATCATCTTTTGTTCCGCTTCTTGTAAGATCTTGTCCAGTTCGTTTAAATTGTTCGCGATTCCATAGTGTTTTTTGTCTGCTGTATATCTTGATTGCATCTGGGTATAGGGCCACCAATCAATATGCCACCGTTTTGGAGTTGATGTCTTGGGATAAATTCCCCTTCCTGGTTTAATAGATCTTGATACCGCATCATCTTTCCTATCATGAGGGTATTTGGGTGTATCAATGCCCCCATTGGGGACTACCATTTTGGAATTCTGGTATAATGATTTTTCTTAATTTCCTGCCAAATCTTAAATAGTGAAGCCCCCATTATATGTCATTGGAAATACATATGTCATTTGTCTGGTCCGTCCCATAGGAAAGTGTGCCATCGTCACAGTAAATCGAAGCCTTCTAAATATAGAATTATTTTATCGTCCAATTTCATCCATTCTTTGATCCAAGCCAGTCCTGCAGCCTTGTAATAGAGTTCCCAATCTGGTACTGCCAGGCCTCCTTTGTCTCGTGAGTCTTGTAGAGCTTTGATCTTGATTCTAGCCTTCTTTCCCTGTCATAAATACATTGTTATTGATTTGTTGAGGTTCTTGAAAAAGTCTCTTCCCGGCTTTATTGGTATTACCTGGTATAGGTATAATACTCTTGGCAGTATATTCATTTTTATTGAGGCGATTCTACCCATCAGTGACAATTGTAGTCTATTCCAAATTTCCAAATCTTTTTTGATTTCTTTTAATAATTTAGTATAATTGTCTTCTTTGATCGTAATAGCTTTTGCCGTCAACCAGATACCTAAGTATTTTATCTTCTTTACTATTTGAATTCCTAATTCTTCTTCTAATTTCAGCCTCTGTGTCTGAGTCATTTTTTTCGTTAATACTTTTGTTTTTTGTTTGTTTATTTTGAGGCCCGCAACATCTCCGTATTCCTTTATCATTGCCATCAGCCTGGGTCCGTATAGTCCTGGTTTTTCCAGAATAAAAATTACATCATCTGCGAAGGCGAGCAGTTTGTACTCTTCTCCCCGCATCTTAAGACCTTTGATATCTTCCTCCTTCCTGATTTCATTTAATAGCACTTCCAGTGCTATTATAAATAGTAAGGGTGACATGGGACATCCTTGTCATACTCCTTTCTTGATATCACATATTTGTGTCATATCGCCATTTATTGAGATTCTTGCTGTTTGGTGGGAGTAAATTTTTTTTATCAATTTAAGAAATTTCTCTCCACAATTCATCAACTCCAGTTGTATTATGAGAAAGGACCAATTTAAGTTGTCGAAGGCCTTCTGGGCATCAAGTGAGATTAGGGCTACTTCTTTATCTATCTTCTGATCGTAGTATTCCAAAATGTTTATAATCGTTCTCAAATTGTTTTTGATCTGTCTCCTGGGTATAAGGCCATTTTGATTGTATATATTTATGAATTATTGCTTTGAGTCTCTTTGCTAGAATTGACATAAATAGTTTATAATCCACATTGAATAATGAAATTGGTCTGTAGTTTTTAACTTGGTTTGGGTCTGTGTCTCCTTTGTGTATTAATGTGATGATGGTTTCTGTCCAAGATTTTGGAATTTCAGTTGTCAGTAATGCTGCATTAAACACTTGTAACAATGTGTTACAAGTCTATTGTAACACATTGTGTACAAGTCTCTGCCAACAATCGTCTATTGATTGTTGGCAGAGTTTGTAAAATTCAGTAGGAATTCCATCTGTCCTGGGGTTTTATTGTTCTTTTGTTTTTTGCGGGTTTCAATCAATTCAAACATTATTATGGGCCGGTTCAAGATCTCTCTGTGTTCTTCTTCAAAATGTGTGATATTGGTTTTATGAAGATATTTTCTGATTTGATCTTCCAGGACATCTTCCTGTCGGTAGAGTTTTTGAAAGAATGTTTTGACTATATTTTTCTTTTCTAAATGTGTATGGTATAAGGTTCCTGATTCGTCCTGGAGTTGGTGAATAATTCTTTTTTCTGTTTGCTTTTTCAGTTTGTAAGCTAACCAGTGTCCGGTTTTATTTGCGTATTTAAAATTAATCTGCTTTGCCATTCTAATTTTCTGTGCCAATTCAGCTTTTGTAGTTAAGTTCAATTTGTGTTTAGCCTTCTGTCCTACTATCTCAGCACCATTGAGAGTGTCCTGACATATGGCATTCTTGCATGGTATGGGAGCAGTTCTGTAGCAGACAAAAATGCTCTACAGAGAATAATTAAAACTGCCCAGAATATCATTGGGCTCCATCTGGACAACATCTTCAAATCTTGCTGTTTGAGAAAGTTGAATAACATTCTCAGAGACTCTTCCCATCCTGCTTACAATCTTTTTGGACTGTTGCCTTCTGGCAGAAGATACAGAACAATTAAAACTCAGACCACACGTTTTCTGAATAGATTTTATCCCAGAGCTATAATTGCACTCAACAATGAACTAAAGGGCCACCATCAGTGAGCTGTTGGACAGTATTACTTGGTCTGTTGTGTGGATGTTTGGGTGGTTTAGGGGTGGGAAATTGTGGTGGGTGGGAGTGTGTTTGGGGATTATTATGTGTGTTGGACCTGGTCTTTGGGTGTTAAGTGAATTTCGTTGTATGGGTATACTGTGTATACACGTACAATGACAATAAAGAATAAAGAGTAAACAAATATAATCAATGAAAAAATCCCTGAAAATAAAAGGGCCTCACTCACCCTGTTTATCACCTTGTTTTGTCTATCCAGTAAAATTATTTTAGATGAATGAAGCCAGAATGACTTACACCATCAGTATTGCTATTAACTACTTTTCCTTCCTTCTATTAGGGATTAATAACCAAGGTTGGAGGAAAGGAAGGGACAGTTTAAGCTTAGCATCTAGATGCTGTTGGACTGTGGTTAGAGTGCAGTACTGCAGGCTACTTCTGCTGATTGCCAGCTGCCTGCAATTTAGCAGCTCGAAACTCACCAGGCTCAAGGTTGACTCAACCTTCCATCCTTCTGAGGTGGTAAAATGAGAACCCAAATTGTAGGGGGCAATATGCTGACTCTGTAAAACTGCCTAGAGAGCTGTAAAGCACTGTGAAGCAGTATATAAGTCTAAGTGCTATTGCTATTGTTATCATTCTAGTTAACAATTTGCAAGTTCTTGGTAAGCATGTGTTTTGTTTTTTTATTAAATATTCTATGATCTTTTGTTCTTTCGTTTCTGTTCTTTCATCTGTTCTAATGTGCTTGCTTCTGATCTTAGCACATCAATTTTATTTTTCAACCTTATCTCCCACCAATTTGGTGGTGAAATGTTTGGCTTTTTTCCTTTTTGTTAATTTTGCATTCAAGGTAATCAGTTGTAACTGCAACTGTGTTATACATTGGTTAGTTTTGTGTGGTGAGCTGGTGCTTATGTTTGATATTACAGTATTGGCATTTTTTAATACTTGGACTAGCTGTTATTTTGGACCATGGTTCAATCCAGGCAACTTTATTCCATTGTTTTTGTGTTTTTTCTAGATGCTCAGTTATTCTATGTTTCAGTTCCTTTTGTTTTTCAGTTAAAGGACTTGGTTCTTTCTGAGATGGTAAAGTAGCAAATTCCTGGCTTGGAAATGAAAAAGGTTCAATAACAATGTTGATTCTACTACTAACTCTCCCTCATTTGTCTCTACTATCTGAGATACTTCTGGTGAGGCTTTGATTTATTTGCCTGATTAGACCTTTGCAGTTCAATTTCTGTGAATACTTTGAGCTTTCTGATGCAAGTAAACTCCATTGCTATTCAGATTGTGGTTGGTTTACTTGAATGGATCTTGTTTAGCATTGCTTTTAACTGTTCTTTTATATCTTGACATATTTCTGTGGTTTACACTGGTTTTCCACAAAGCCCTGCTAATTTTGCTTCACCATATTACTATTACTTATTAAAATGCATATTAATTTGGTTTTGGGTACAACTGAGCTTTTGCTCAGATATGACCTATTGAAATTCACTCCACATTTCATTAAACATCATGTTGTACAAGTCATATTTATTTGTTCTATTTCTATACATTTGGCATGTTGAAGTTTGGTTAGCATTGTTAGATTTTTTTTATCAGTATATTTTCTCAACTGTAATTTATAGATAATAGTTCTTATATTATTCAGATTTTCACTAATTTCATATCTGCAAAAATTCAAACAACCAAAGGAAAACCTAATTCAGATTATGGTATGGATAAGTAGACCAATAGTAAGCCTTTTTAAAAAGATTTTTAAAAAATCTTTTATTGATTTTATAAATAATTTAATGGATATAATTAATACTCTCTCCTATTTTTCCTAAACAATCTTGTGACGTGAATTGAACCGGCAGACAATGATTGGCTTGGGTTTCATGCCTGAGAGAGGACTAGAATTCAAAATCTCCTGGTTTATAGCTTAGTGCCTTAGCTACTAGATCAAACCAGTTGCGGCTCTTTCTTGATCGGGATTCCCTGTGCACAGTCACTCACACCTTCATCACCTCTCGCCTGGACTACTGCAACGCTCTCTACATGGGGTTCCCCTTGAAGGGCACCCGGAGGCTCCAACTGGTCCAGAATGCAGCCGCCTAGGTAGTTATGGGAGCTGCATAGCACTCCCATACAACACCTCTCCTGCGTGAGCTGCACTGGCTCCCAGTGGTCTTCCGGGTGCGCTTCAAGGTTTTGGTTATCACCTTTAAAGTGCTCCATGGCATAGGACCTAGATATCTTCGAGACCGCTGCTGCTACCGACGGCCTCCCATCGACCTGTGTGCTCCCACAGAGAGGGCTTCCTCGGGGTGCCATCAGCCAAACAATGTAGGCTGGTGACCCCAGAAGGAGAACCTTCTCTGTGGGGGCACCTATCCTCTGGAACCAGCTGCCCCCAGAGATAAGGAGAATCCAAGACCTTGGTGCCTTCCACCGTGCCCTTAAAACTTTCTTTTTTTAGCAAGCTGGGCTGGCCTAAAACTTTTTTTAAAATGTTTTTAATTGTTTTGTCATTGCTTTTAATTATGGGACCAAATATATATATATATATATATATATATATATATATATATATATATATATATATATATATATATATATATATATCTTTTTAATTGTATTTTAATGTTTGTAGTTTATGTTTTTACTTTGGCTTTACACCGCCCTGAGTCCTCAGGGAGAAGGGCGGTATATAAATTTGATATAAATAAAAAAAACTAAAAAAAAAACCTAGCTCTGTCTTAAAACTGCTATGATTCCACATGGGACTTCATTTAAAACAACTATTTGCAGTGTGACAGAAATTATCTGATAATTTCTGTGGCATAATTATCAGTTTCCTTCTTGAGAGAAATAAATAATAGAGCTAATAGAGAAATTATTACTATTTTTATGGTATGTTAATTGCATATTTTTTCCCTTTGGGCAGTATTTCAAAGCATTTTGTTTTATACTAAGCAAAAAATGAGAGATAACTGGGAAATTATACATATTGCTTACAAAAATAATACAAAAAAAAAAAAACCCTGCTATTATTATTAACCCGAATGTACTTTTATTTAATTCTTAAGAAAATAATTTGGAAACAATATATTAACTGTATATGAAATACAGTGCTATATTTGATATACAGTTAAGATTAAATAAAGTTAAATAAAATGATAATACTAACATTTTAACAAGGTTATAACAAAGCTTGGCAACAAAGCAAAGGAGATCTAAAATGGAAATTATAGTTAAGATGTTATTTTGTTATAGATCATCAAAAACAAACAGAAATCAAACAACTTTAGCCAGGCCAATCAGCTATTTGGTAGAATTAAGACTAAAATAACCTAAAGTACCTAAAAGCTGAACATTGCTTTTCAGCTCAAGGTTGACTCAGCCTTCCCTCCTTTCTAAGGTAGGTGAAATGAGGGCCTAGTTTGTGGGGGCAATAAGCTGACTTTGTATAAATATACAAAAGTATGAAGGCTATTGCTTAACACATTGTAAGCCGCCCTGAGTCTCCAGAGAAGGGAGGCATATAAATCAAATTTAAAAAAAAACAAAAAACATTTGACTAGCAATATTTTAGTGTAATAGTAATAAACTTTAATGATTATAACTCTAACTATTTCAATAAAGCAGGTCTGTGGAGGCTGATCTTTTTAAGTGGGAAGTATGCTTAGCTTTAAAAGTTTGGGTCTCCCACATAATTCCATTTATCCCATATTGAAACCATCAAAAACAATGAAAAGTAGATTCATAAGCTCTATTTCTTCTTAATATCCAACTCTAAGAAAGCAATATGTTGAATGATGTAGAAGAAGAGGCTAAGCCATAGAGTGGGGTTAAATGTGGCAACAGTTTAGAGTCATTGCATTGTCACAAAAGACCTGTCCAGCCCCCCATTAATTCTGTTGGCTGTTTTCTAGAGATAATTGAGCTGTGACCATTAATTGATTAGTGTCTTGTAAAATAGGTAACAATAATGAACTCTTCTGTACTTTAAAGTCAATGAATGCTCCTGATTATTTGTTCCTGACAAACATATCCTAAATATGATGGCCAGAACAAGTAGAACAAGTTGCAAGTATATCCAGATAGGACTCTACTGCCCAAAGGAATTAGAATTCAGTCAACTCCAAGAAAATGAATTCTACTTGAAAGGGAAAGTGCACAGTTTGTGTGTGATATTTGATCCTTAGCTGTTAATGATTTCATGGTAGTTATGGCAAAGAACACTTTGGGTTGATTTTTTTATGTCTGAGCTTGTTTGTTTTCTTGCAGATGTTTCATTACTAAAGTAGGTAGCATCATCAATGCTAATACGGACTGGTATTTGCTCTCATTTTATATACTAGTGTTCGTCTTGGCAGTTTCTGGATTGGTCTCTTGTTTACTGTTTGTTTGGCAGTTCCTTGACAGAAATATTGTTTGCTTTTTGATTGTTGGTCTAGTGTTAATCTTGGTGGTAATTTCTGTTCATCTGGATTTTGATTGCTGGTGAGGAGGTGTTTGGGTCTTTTGTTTCTTTTTTGGCTTTTTAATTGTCTCTTTTGAATGGTATGTAGATGTTGTTTATGTCTAGGTACTATTAATGACTGATTTGTCTCAGATATTTGCTATTTGTTTCATGGGTGCTGTTTTTCTTTATTATTTTTATTAGATCATTTTAGTACTGTCTACACATATTTGTAGTTATTTTAATATATTTTTACTTTTGTGCATAGCCTAGATTTCATAGAATGAGGTGGCCAATAAATTTAAATAAATAACAATAATAATAATGACTATTATTTTGCACTGTATGTGAGGACTATGCTTGAAAACCATAACCTTGCAAAATACCTTGGCTAGTTAGTAACTAGCACAAAGTATCGAAATCATATAATATCTCTATTGAAAGATTGCATAGAATACAATAGAATGGAAAGGAAAGGAACGGAACGGAACGGAACAGAACAGAACAGAACCAGATTTGGAAAGGACCTTGGAGATCTTCTAGTCCAATCCCCTGCTTAGACAGAAAACCTACACCACTTCAGACAAATGGTTATCTAATCTCTTCTTAAAAACTTCCAGTGTTGGAGCTTTTACAACTTCTGGAGGCAAGTTGTTCCACTGATTAATTGTTCTAACTGTCAGAACATTTCTCCTTAGTTCTAAGTTGCTTCTTTCTTTGATTAGTTTCCACCCATTACTTCTTGTCCTACCTTCAGGTGCTTTGGAGAAAAGCTCGACTCCCTCTTCTTTGGGCCAGTCCCTGAAATACTGGAACACCGCTATCATGTCACTCCTAGTCCTTCTTCTCATCAGACTGGACATACTGAGTTCCAGCAATCGTTCTTTATATGTTTTAGCCTCCAGTCCCCTAATCATCTTTGTTGCTCTTCTCTGCACTTTTTGTAGAGTCTCCACATCTTTTTTACATCGTGGCGACCAAAACTGAATGCAGTATTCCAAGTGTGGCCTTACCAAGGCATTATAAAGTGGTATTAACACTGCACGTGATCTTGATTCTATCCCTCTGTTTATGCAGCCTAGAACTTTATTGGCTTTTTTGGCAGCTATAGCACACTGCTGGCTCATATTTAAGTTATTGTTCACTAGGACTCCAAGATCCTTCTCACAGTTATTACTATTGAGCAAAGTACCAGATATACTGTACCTGTGCATTTTGTTTTTCTTGCCTAAATGTAGAACCTTACTTTTTTCACCATTGAATTTCATTTTGTTAGGTATCACCCAATGTTCAAGTCTATCAAGATCCTTCTGTATATTAAACCTATCTTCTGGAGCATTGGCTATTCCTGTTAACTTGGTGTCGTTTGCAAATTTGCTGAGTTCCCCATCTATCCCTTCATCCAAATCATTGATGAAGATGTTGAAGAATACTGGGCCTAAAACAGAGCCTTGGGTACCCCACTGCATACTTCCCTCCATGTAGATGCAGTTCCATTGAGGACTACACGTTAGGTGCAGTTGGTCAGCCAGTTATGAATCCAGATGATGATGATGTCTAACCCACATTTTTCTATTTTATCAAGTCATAGGTTATGGTCTACTTTATCAAATGCCTTACTGAAGTCTAAGTAAATTATATCAACAGCATTCCTCTGGTCCACTAATTTTGTCTTAGATTAGTCTGGCATGAACTGTTTTTGACAAACCCATGTTGGCTTTTGGTTATTACTTTGTTTGCTTCTAGGTGTTTGCTGATTCATTGCTTGATTATCTTTTTCAAAATCTTCCCTAACATTGAAGTCATTGATTGTTGGTTACTGCTAATTCAAAGCTTGAAATGGCTGAGGTAAGTAAGGTTAAGAACCTGTCTTCCATCAGTAGCAAGTCCCTTAGGGAATTGTATTCATTATGTCCTGTACTGCTCTCACATATGGAAACACTTCTTTGAAAGTTGAAGTTAGCTTGTTATTCACTTAGCCTTTAGAATATCTGAAAGCCTCATCATGTTTATTAGTCTTTTAATAGTGAATGGCTGCAGTTTCATTTTCATTTTAATATTTATTTATTATTTTAACTTTCAATTTGTTCAGATGCTTGTCTAAATGAATCAGCTACTTCTAATGCTCCTAAAATAAAGTTGGGTATAATTTTATATTCACCTATAGATGTGTAGAAGAAAATCTATATTAGTACTGAATGTCAGTGAGTTTTTGTCAGCTCAGGGTAATATTCATAAATAACATACATGCAGTGTATGTGGTCTCTCTCTCTCCCTTTCCCTCCCTCCTTCTCTCTCTCTCTCTCACACACACACACTCTTTCTTTCTTTGTGAGTGTGTGTGTGTGAGAGAGAGAGAGAGAGAAAGAGCGAGAGAGAGAGAAAGAGAATTGTAACTATAACTATTGGCTTAATTAAATGTAGACATTACTTCAGCATATTAGCTCAATATTTAAGTTCAGAAGAATGATGAGATATTAATTTTAACTAAAATGAAGAAGCCAAGATATTAATGAAACAAACGAGTATAGAGAATATTCACTTCACATGTCAGCATAAATCTGGTTAAGCTGTTTCAAACTGAACAATACAAATTTTTTATAGGGGAAAAATCAATATAAACAAAATTGAAAATATCAAAAAAATCAATGTATAGTTAATCACATATTCTCACTACAATTATCATTAATGTACATATTTTCACTATATGTTTATAAATTTACCATGCTTATTTATTGGGCCAATTCTGGTGGATCACAAGGAAACAGCTACCCCAGTAAAACTAGTCGAAAACCACAGAATAAAATAGAAGCAGCTAATAAAAAGTAGTTTGACACAAATTCATTTCAGTCTTGTTGCAGAAAACTACTTATGTTTGATATAAAAAATAATAATTTTCCTTCTAAAACATTAGAAACATTAACTAAGTTTATATAGGTTGAGTGCCAAGTCAATTTCCTTACTGGAGACAGCAAATTTTTAAAAGAATACTTCATTTCATTTAAGCTTCAGTCAAAATTCTCTTCCAGTTAAAGTGTTGGAATAAAGTGGAGAACAAAGAGGGTTTTAGCATATTGGCTGAGGTCTCCAGATCAAAGCATCCAATCAAATTCAATTGATCCATGCTGATATTTCGACATGAGATAGAATGACTTGATATTTCAAACTGAAGTTTTTTATAAATTGAAGCAGTATGATAAGATAGATCTAGTTAACACCTCAAGAAAACCCACATTGCACAGATAACATTTACCTTCAATACAAATTGCAGAAAGAATAGCCATCATTTGGTGGACAGTCATGTTATATTATAAACTGATATAGGAAGCATCCCTTATTTCAATTAAAATCCAAGGACATCTATCAGATTGGGCCAATTGGACAGTCAAAATGCTGCAGAGCACTGGAAAGACAAAACATAGAAATTAACTTTTTCAGACAAATATTCATAGCTATCTTTTAATGAAATGTAAGGTGAGTTTGTTATTTCTTCAGATAAAACAAATCTGAAGAAATTTTAAAATATACTAAGGATATGGTAAATAAATCAAACCTATCTCTGGAATAAGAAAAGTTGGAAAAAGTTATATTAACATTGATATAAGAAAACTTTACCCAATATTTATCAGATCTCTAAAGAATCCTATAACTTCAGGTTGATTGAAATATTAAACGGTAAATAATATGTGTGTGCAGTTATATTAAATATTAGAATCATATTTGAAACATGAATTAGACAGTTTCAACCAAAAATTCTTTCAATTCATTGAAATACTAGTACATACTATATATTAGTATACTAATATTTTATGCCTCCTTATTGCTTCCAGTCCCAACTATATTTTCTCCTGACTATTTCCAGATTTGGTGTTCAACCGTTACCTACAAGAAGCATATTTTGCTTGATTTCAGATTGAACTGATCATAACACTAACCAACTTTCTCTTCTTCTGCATCTCTGGTTGGGGTATAAACTTGGATAAAACAGAGTCTAGCTGATATTTTTTATTCTCTGACAGCATTAATCTTTGGTATATCTTTCCTGACTATGACAACAATGAATTCCTTTTTGTTGTTGTTGTTGTTTTGATTTACTAAGTAGTATAATCTTTTGACAGAACAGAACTAATTTTTGCCCACTTTAATTCTCTTTAATTTTCTGATACCTAAGATGTCAATGTGTAATTCTCCCACTGTGTTGGGCTTTCCAATGTTCATGCTTCTTACTTTCCATGTATCATTCCATTATAATTCTGCCTTGTAGCTTCAGATTTTCATTTACTACATGGCGACATCAAAAAATAGATATTCTGAAAACTTTAATCTTGCCGTGTCATATAATATTATTAGTATTCTGAAAAATCCTTTACTCTTCCTTAATAGCATTTTGAGTGTGATTTAGCCTGAGGGGTTACAATCTGGCATTAATCCCTTTATCTTGTCTGCCCATATGATTTTCTTCATAAAAATACAAGAGTAGTTTCCATTCTCCTCTAGAATATGCCATTGTCTCCAAATGGATAACTCATTTTCAGTATTTTCTCTTGTCTCTGCTACATGGTGCTTGCTTGCTGTGACTGGGCGGTAAAGTTGGCTTTCATATATCCAGCCTGTTGGATGTATTGTGTATACTTTTGGCATACATCCCTGATATTCATCACATATTCCTCCCAAAATACCAACTATTACTATGATGATACAACATAGAAGGTAGGTTTATATATAATTAGATAAAATTATATATAATTCAGTTGTCTAATTGAATTGTTCTTTTGTAAAAAAAAATTGATCCAATTCAAATGAATTCCATGCTTTTTTAAAAAAAAATTGTTAATACTGAATTATCAAATCTCATTTGATTCAGAATTTTAAATCAATTTCTCCCTAAAATATTTTTGTAGCAGTAAATCATTCAAATCAGAAAGAGACCTAATTTGATTCAGGATATTGATCAAATCTTCTTTCTAATCAAAACTCAGATTCACATAGATTTACTATTTTTTCTTATAAAGTTTTTTGAGTAAAAAAAGGGCACATTATAGAAGCAGTAAAAACATAAAATACTTTAAAATGTACTTTATAATTAATAAATGAAAGAAACAAATACAGATAAAACCTGAGATTCTATTTTAAGACAGGCAGCTAGAAGTTCATGCTATAACAGTTTCCACTTTTATGATTTAATTTCACTTAAAAATAAATGTTCAATTTTCTATCAACAATTCCATATCATGTAAGAACAAATTTCTAAAATATAGTAAATGGTTGTGAGAAAAAGAAAACAAAACTGAATGAGTGAACAGGAATCCTCCAGAGATAATATAGCTATAAAGCATTTATAGCACAGTATTAAATAATCAAAATAACTTTTAATAGTTATTTGGACATTCAGTATAAAGTAGTTTTGTAGAATTAACAACATTCATTATTCTGAATGTTTGATAATATTTACAGGATTGTGTACTCAAAAATAAAATAACCTGGTGAGTGTATTCTTGAATTGGAATAGCTCAGCTGGATTCGCTGGTCAGCAGTGAATGCAAATAGCTACTATTCTAAAAATGTAGCATAAAGTCAGCTTCTTCTTTTAAAATCTAAATTTCTCAGTTCTATGTTATGATTTGTGTATTGATTTAATAGGTGTAGTTACGGTATTATATCCCATACATCTAGATGCCCAAACACCCAATGCAGATATACAATTTGGAAAACTTTCATTTGAACAGAATAGATACTGAAGCAAGGGGATTTTTCTTCCTTTCCTTTTCAGTAAAAAAGAGAGAATTGCATTCTCTTTTTTTAAAATTCTCAAGAAACTATGTGATACTTTGAAAGGAATCCTTGATCATATTTCAAATTGTTCTATATGCCATGAATAAGTGAAAGAGCTAGATTTCAGAATAAAAATGTAGATTTATTTTATTACACACAAAATAAACACACACATATTATTCATTCTTTCTATCTTTGTGTGTGTGTGTATTGTGTGTGTATACATACAGATAGAACAATGTGATTGAGATATTGGAACATTCACTCTTGCTTTCACAGAAGTAGATATAGTATGGGGTGCAGGTGGAAATAAAAGAGACAGTAGATAACCACATTTTTAATAATGCAAATACAAATAAAAATTTAAAAATTTCTGTGGCATCTAAAAGATTAATGTCCTTTTTTATTAAAAAGTTTTTCTTATTTTAAACACATTAAAACAACATTAAAAATCTAACATGTACAAACAAGAAGAAGTAACACAATAAAAAAAATCACTTTCTTTTCAGCTATATACAGTGGTCTATTCTTTCTATACATCAATATTTACAGATATTTAAGTATTAACTTATTTGACATTCATTTTCTACTTTATATCATTTCTTCTTTACTAACAAAAGATCATACACATTTTCTCCCTCCTTTCTTCATACATTTAACTTATTTCCTTATTTTTCAGCCATTCATACCATCTACTCCAGACCTTATAATACTTTGATTCTTCTTTCCCCTTAATTTCTTTAGTTAATTTATCTAATTCTGCACATTCCAGGATTTTTTTAATTAAATCCTCTTACGTTGGTAATGTTTCTTTCTTCCAATACTTTGCGTATACAATACATGCTGCTGTCAATCTATGCAATATAAGGTACTGTATTTCTTTGGTATAATTAATGTCCTTTTTAATGGGTTTTGAGCTGTCATACTGAGGACCAAATATTTCATCCAAGACTTGGACATACAAAAGCAAATGAAAATTCAAAATGTTTACTTTAACTTCCTGAACACTGTACTAATTCATATAATCATTTAATCATCCATATCTTCCAGGTTCTAATTTGAGCTAGTCAGAAAATTTGTATTCCAAAACATTTGAGTTAGGATTCCTCATTGTGTTTCAGACTACAATTTCCATACATTTTACATTTCCCAGCAAATCTAGACTAGTGGAGAGACTAGTGAAGAGAGAATTACAAGACTATAAAATGAAAAAAAGAAAGTAATATGCATAAGAAATGTCAACCTTAAAAGCACCATTAAGCTTTTGATAAATATATATTGTAAGCTTTACTTTTCGCATTGAATAAAAACCACCTTATTGAGACACCCAAAGAATCTGATCCATATTGGTCAATTAAAACATGCTTAAGTTGTGCATTGGAGAGACCAAATTTAAATTGAAGGTGGAAAAATATTTAAAACATAACAATTGCATAACAATTGTTTAAAACATAATCCCAGATTTGCCCGAACTTTCCAATATAAATTTACTATCTATTTTCAAAGTGTATTTTTTTCCAAATAGCAATATATTCATGAGTCACTATCAGAACCAATCTATGGCTCAAATATTTCTCATTGCTTGACCCCAGGAAAAAAAATAGACCACAGGTAGAACACTGATCCAAAATTTATAAATATAATCATTCTACAAAAATAATTTATAATTATATCTCACCAAAATAATACCTTAAGAAGGTAGCTTTCAACTTCAAGGATAAATTAAACAGCAAGGGTAAAAATACTTAGCTCTGCTGAAAGCGACATTATAACCCCAAAGAGTCTGCAATGTCATGTTGTAACGTAAAAGAATCTGAAATCATTTATTTTGTTATAACTCTGATTCCAGATTGCAAATAATAAATCTCAATCCACAGATTTCATTATGTCATTAGCTACGACCAATATATCAATTAATAATTGTAAATTATCTGATGCCTGAGTGGGAATTGTGTTTTATATATGATAAGATCTTCTGCAACTACATAGTTATTAAGATCTTAGTGGCCGCATTAATTAATGAGATAGGCCGTTACCTAGCACAAAATTTATGATCTTTACCAGTTTTATGCCTCATAAAATGAAGGTGACAATTTACCAGTCTTAAAAGAGTCTTTATATAATTCCAAAATATAGGATCCAATAAACCTGCAAATGTCATTTGCCATTCTACTGAAAAGCAATCTGGGTCAGAAGTATTACCATTTTTCAACAGTTGTATAAAATCTAACTGTTCTTGACGTATGGAACACCTTTAAAAACCATAGAAGTCATATAACACTGAAAGGAATGTCTGGAATCCTGAACAGGAACATTCCACAGTAAAATATATTCTTGTTGTATTTCCGAATGCAAAATATCTCAGCTCACTGCTTAGTTTACCAGAATTTAGTAAATCTGAGGATATTAATTGTTTACTTCCATTCAGAATTCAAGAATAACTCCTTCCATAACCTTTGATTTCAAATTTCAGTCATTACATATATCCATTAATTTCTTCTTTTAAAAAAAGAAAGCTTGGAATAGGGAACTTCAACCACCTTTGCGGGTTTGTAAAGCAGAGGGAGGCAAAATTAAGATCATATGTTGGAAGTCATACCACAATTGTGGTTTCATTTAACATTTAACATTAAATGGTTCCATTTAACAACTGCTTTACTTAATACCTGAGGAACCAGTGAAGATGATAACTGGAGCCTAGCCAATTATTACCTATAATCCCTATCAAGGGAAAATAGAGGGAGAAATCTCTATTTCGCAATCATAAAATTGATATATTTATTTAAATTTTCTTTATGGATGTGATGCCCTTGCTCTTGTATCATATTTTTCAGAATATAAAATGCTCCAGAGTATAAGACGCAGCTTAGTTTTTGGGGAGAAAATAAGAAAAAAAAAATTGCCTCTGCCTACCAGCATCTATCGGTATTCATCTGGCTAGCGTCTTGTCAGTGTGTGAAAGTGTTGAGGACTGTTTGGAAACTGAAACAGTATTTGCTGTGTGAGCAACAAGGAGACAGTTTGGAGCCTGGGCATGACTTAGCATGCAGCATGCAGCTCTGAGACTCTGCTGACCTCTAAATTAGTCTGCTGCTCAAAACTGAAACTGAAACTCCTCTCCTCTGCTTGTCTTTTGCTTCTATTTACTACCACATTGGAAAACCTGCTTTTGGTATTGCATATTTACTTCATGTGTTATATTATATATAAAGAGAAGTTATTAAATCCTGCTAAATCAGTTACTTCTGTGTGCTTTCTGGATGTGATTGCTGTTGCAAATTCTGACACGTCCTTGCAGCAAATAACAAACAGCCAGGTCAGCTTCAGCACATTATTGCAGCCTGATTCAGCATGAGCAGCTGATTAGCGGGTGGATCAGCCTCCTGGAATACCCCCAATCAGCTGTTCCAGGCTGCTGGGATTGCCACAGACCATTGCCACCTCTGTGCCTCGCATTTTTGGCTACATTCTGTGTATAAGATGCACCCAAATTTTCACCCTCTTTTAGGAGAGACGAAAGTGTTTTCTTATACTCTGAAAAATATGGTAATTGGCATTATGTAGAGCTAGATGAAAAATGTAATTTATGTAGTATATCCAATTTTTTAATACTGTACCTGCAGTTCCCAAACATATAGAACTTGGACATATATATCATGTTCATCAAATTCTTCACATTTCTGATTTTGCAAAGTAGAATACAGCTCAAAACTAAAAAAAGCTTATCAGTGTTGTTGCAGAAATTTCTATATTCGAGTTATGCATGCGCAATTATATTTTTTAAAAAAAATCTAGGAAATCTCTATATAAAATAAGTACAAATACTGTATATCTTTTTATTAGTAGTAACAAAAATGCAAACAAATTGTGATGTGAAATTCCTCATTTTATAAAACTAAGCTGCAAAACAAAAATAATCTTGCCAGTCCAGAATTATATATATATATATATCCAGAATTATATATTTCAAATAGAGGTAGACCTTGATTTACAGCAGGTTGCTTGTGATCATTTAGAGTTCCAACCTACCTGGAGGGGGGGATACTTACAAATGTATTCAAAGTATTGATGTTTGTTCCTTCCCCAGTTAGGTAAGTACACTTTGTATGGTAACTGATCTCATTTATGGTCATTTGCAGTGTTCTTCAGTCACGTGACCATGTTTTAGTATGGTTTTGACGAAAATCTGTAGGAAAGAGACTGACTGGGTCAGGAGGAGGAATCAAACAGGAAATTCACTTGAAATCCCTACATTGGCACAAGAGGCCCAATTTTGACACACACAGTCCCTTGAATGACTTTGAGCCTTACCTTACCCAGGTGCAAATCATCATTCTGAGAACCACCTGTCTATAAGCTTGAATAATAAAACAGCTGTAGAAAGTTAGTACCCACCCCTCTCCTAGAAGAATGAAATATTTTGAGAAATATTAAAAAGGCAGAAGATTATATTTCCCTAAAGGAGAAACAGCCCCCAACTTTCTTAATAGCCCCAGCAGGACTGGGCCAGACTATCTACAAGACAAAAGGCCTTCAGCCTCAGTGGGATCGGATTAGCCCTCACTCAGGATCCAAACCAAGACAAAGCTATTAAGACTCAGTAGGAATTGCCCACAGAACACAAGCCTCTTCATCACATCATCACCCTCCAAGATTCAAACCTGGTTGCTCAGACAACCTCAGCTATGACCCCTGCATAGCTCCATGGGAGTCTGACAGCAACCAATAGAATGCATGCTCTTGCCACAGGAACAGGAAGCTCAAGGGCAAGGCCCAAAAAAGGTATAAATAACCCTCACTCTTCACTCCATGTGGCCAACTGCACTAGGACCATGTGCTTGATGGTTCTGCTTCATTAAACCATATTTCCAATCAGCCTCCATGTTTCCAGTGTCTTTCTTCCTACTTGGAACTGAACCAGATGGATATTTCTTCAAACACAGCTAATTGAACTAATGTCATGTGAGTCTGCCATTTGCCCTTGGCATTAATCTTCACAGATTTATCAGATGGCAACTGATACTCAAGCAGGAGTGACAGCAGACAGCAGGAGCAATGGATTCTGTGCTATGGAATAGAGATGGAATAGAGATCAAAGTGCATAATATGACAGTAATGATACTTAGGTTAGTGCAACAGGTGCAAAATGTAGCATTTCCAGTGATCCCAGTGACTCTGGCCTCACCAGTATTTCCAGTGGTGCAACTAGTGTTACAGAGAAGCCATGGAGTTTACCTGAAAGATTTGGAGGAGAACCAGAGAAGACGAGAAACTGTATGGCTACCATGTACAAGAGGTTTTAAGTAGAGTTATGACCATGATGGGCTCCAGTATTGTTGTAACTTGAGGCCTACCTGTGTAACCCTGATAGTTGTAGTAGAATTGGGAAATAAGTAAAATTTGTGCAAATTAGCAAAAATATGTCAGGTGAAGTCTAGATTTGGTGTTAAAAGATATATTTGTACAGGTGTGTAACTGAAGCAAATCAAAACCAAGGGAAAATAGATTCTCAAAGATAATAAATAGAGTTGGAGTTTAAGAGAAGTGATAATAAGCTTCTAATAGACATCATGGAGTCTAAAAGCAATGGAATCTGTCCCAAAGAATAGAGAGGTAATAAAAAATCTGACAAAAGTTATGGAAGTGTATGTTGTGCCTTGGATACTCAGACAGGTGCACATTTGAAAATTTATAATCGGAAAGAAGGGAGACAGAATAGATTTGACCTGGAAATTGATAGGAAAAGAAAAGAAAAAGTTAAACAAAAAAAAAAAAAAAAAAAGGCCCCAGAATGACATAAGTGAGAAGCTTTATGTTCCTGGAAACAAACTATTGTGAATAAGCAAAAAATAAAAGTGAAAAAACATGAAACTATTTGCCCTAAAACTTTTTGCCTATTTGTATTCCACTGCCTATGCAACTAAAAAGCGGAGATGAACAACTGAATGAAGAAGGCACACAAATACTTCAGGAATATCAGTAGGCAGTTCAGCTAGTACAGTGGTTCTCAAGGTTCCTAATGCCACGACCCTTTAATACAGTTCCTCATGTTGTGGTGACTCCCAACGAGGGGTGGGTTCTAAAATTTTTTACTACCGATTCTGTGGGTGTGGCTTATTTTGTGGATGTGGCTTGGAGCTCATGTGACTGGGTGGGCATGGCTAGCTGGTCATGTGACCGGGCGGCCATGGCTATGTGTATAGGGACTACTCAGAGGGCTGAAAAAAGTCATTTCTGACAGGTCCTCGCACTTTTGATTGATCCTCACACTTATGACCATCCTCACATTTATGCCTATGCAGCATTCTTAACAACCATGTCACTCATATCACAACTGCTTCTCTTCATCATGGTGATAAGATAGGGCAAAAAACGTAAAATGTGAAGACAGTCGTAAATTCTAGGACTGGTCAAAAGGGCAAGGACCAGTCAAAAATAACTTTTTCAGCCCTCTGATAAGTCCATATGCATAAAAGCATACAGCAATAGAGAGAGATGAAGAAAGGGAAGAGAAATTAGAGTAGGAGTGAGGGTAAGAGAGGGAGGAAGAGAGGAGGAGAAGGAGAAAGGAAGAGGAAGTAGGGAGGAGAAGAAGAGGGAGGGAAGAGAAAGTAAGAAAGAAAGAAAAGAGAGAGGTGGTAGGTTTGAGGAGAAAGATTGCTATACAATAAAAAAGATGAAAGAAAAGAAAGCCAACCCCAAACAAATATAAAGATATTAAGATAAAGAATGAATTGTTAAACTTTAAAGAATAAAAGAGAACAAATATGAATAAATAGCAATAATTAGAAACACACATACAAACATACAATGTATTTTCTTTGAACAGAGTATTTGGCTGGTTCACAAATTTAAACAGTGTTTAGTCATTTCAATTAAATTTACAATTTCTATATTTCCTTTTTGCCATATTTATTCCTCATCTATTTTTTTAAAAAAATTACCCTTCATCCTCACCTCTAATCTTAATCAAATTCAATTTTTCCCTTCTATTCTATATTATACCCCTTCTCATTGTCATCTATTTTTATATCCATCCTCACATTGGTTAATTATGTAATTATGTAATACAGTTGTTTAATACAAATTCAACATTTTAATATAAATCAATTAGTTATATAACTATCTTTTTTGTATATTAATCAATATGAACATGAATATTCCAATTATTTCCATGCAATCCAATTTCTTACAATTAATTATATTAATTATATTTACCAATAATAATAAACCAAATAATTTCCCCCATATATTCCTCCAAACCACAACTTAACCATTTCTGCTTTCAACAAAATATACAATTAATAGTATCTCAATTATTACAATTCCCTAGTTAAATAGAGCTTTTTTTCTTTTGTGTTTTAAAATCTTGAACCTCCTCTTTTGCCCTAAATTTCCCATTGTTTGCAGTTTTGCACCTACCTTTTTTGGTGAGGAAAAAGAAAAAGAAATCTCTCTCTGCCTCATTTTGTCACGTTGCAGCAAAGACCCTGCTTTCCTTTCAGTTTTGCTTTTTCAGCATAGGGGAAAAAAGTTTGCTTCAGCAATTTACCTCTTTGCAGCTAGCTAGCAACAGAGCCCTCTGCAAAACAGCTGAGAGCAGAGTCGGGAGGCTGATCAAATCAACTTATGGTAATTAACCTATGCTGAAGCTGAAAGGGGCTGTTTTTTCTATTTTTGCAGGCACCGGTCTACTCATTTATTTTCTTTTAACATTGATCAGCTGTAGGGCGGCCTTTTGAAGCCCCACGGCAAGAATTTAAACAGTTTTTTTCCCTTTAGCCATCAGCTGGGACTCAGGAGGCAGCAATAGATTGGGAGTGGGCGGGGTAAGTGAACGGCGAATGGCGACCCAACAGAGGCAGAAGGTGCGGGTGAGTGAAGGCATGGGGGGGTGAGAGAGGGCTTTGGCGACCCCTGTGAAATGGCTGTTTGACCCACAAAGAGGTCGTGACCCCCAGGTTGAAAACAGCTGAGCTAGTAGAAAGAATCCAGCATTTTCATTAGAGAGAAAATTTGCTAGTATATTGTCTTGTGGAGGATCACAGTCTGAAGAGACAAAACAAAACTAGCAGATTGGGATTCAGACAGTCCAAGTTAAAGGAAATCCAGGACAGGAGAATAAAACAAGCAGACTTGAGGGGAGTAGAAAAACTTCTGGTTGACAATTTCAGATACAACAGTATTTTGTAGTTGTTGTTTGTTTGCAAGGAAAGTGTTGAAATGTGCACTGTGTCTTAGTAATTCAGCCTATTCTGTATAAACTGTTAGCAACCCTTTCTGGAAGTTATTAGGAAATTTGTTCATTTATAGTTCTTGTACTGTCTGTGTATTTCTATTGGCCTTGAGAATCTACTGCAGGTAACATGTTCTTGTATATTAGATATTTTTCTTACTAGATGACCAAGTAATAAAAGTTTTTTAAAAGAGCATTTCAAGCTTTTTCTGCTGACTGGAGACTTGGCAGCTGGACGTTTCAGGTGAATTGGTCAGAAACTGCAGAGATACATGAGACATCTCTGGTGGAATTATCTCTTCAATAACCCAACAATTTGTGCATTAAGATAGGAGCTATTCAAACAAGCAACATAAATAGGAATAAGAACATCTCAACCAAACCAAACCATTATATTGGCCAAGTCATGAACAATTCTAACTTGGGAGTGAAGCACTTTTATTAAATAGATTATGGTAGTCTTCACTTAACAACACTAATTAGGACCATAACTTCCACTGTTAAGCATTGTGCTCATAAGTCAGAAAACCATGTGAATGCACCTCTTAGTGACAGAAGATCTAGTTGTGATTGTTAAGGGAGGACCGTGCAGATTATTAAGCAAGATCCTCACATGACTGTAACTTCTGACTACCTGCCAACTTGTCTATTGACATTGTTAGTGGAAGCCAGCAGAGAAGGTCACAAATCAGAGTCACATGACAACAGGATTCTTTTTTTTTTAAATTTGATTTATATGCCGCCCTTTTCCGGAGACTCAGGGTGGCTTACAATGTGCTAAGCAATAGCCTTCATCCTTTTGTATATTTATACAAAGTCAGCTTATTGCCCCCACAAACTGGGTCCTCAATTTACCTACCTTAGAAAGGATGGAAGGCTGAGTCAACCTTGAGCCTGGCGAGATTTGAACCTGCAGTAATTGCAGGCAGCTGGTCTTAATAACAGGGTGCTTTAGACCACTGTACTACCAAGGCTCTTTGACATTGTAATCTCAAAATGGATACCGAGCACCCAAATCATAATCACACGACAGTGAGCATGATGCAACATCCCTAAGTATGAGGTTTGGAATAACTATCACTTGTTCAACACCATCATGATTTTGAATTGTTGTTGAACAATGGATGCTAAAGAAAAACTAAATAATTTATTGTCTATCACATTCATCATACTTGGCTATGTACATATTGTAGATCCAGTAGAATTGTAGGATAATACATACCACTTTTATTATAGTTGCCCTAAGTACTTCTACTCTTCAAAATATAGAGATTTTTATTTGACAATTTACAAACATTACACATTGTTTACTCCTTTGAAACACTGTAGGGCTTTTTTTAATTATATGGGAAAATGTAATGACATTGTATTTCATAACTTTATCTTCTTTAATATTTATTTGACAAAATATTGTTAATAGTGAAGCACTAGTTATTGAAATGTTCATAAAATAATTATTTTAAATGCTCCCTAGGAAGCATGTTCTCCCTAGGCAACATTTGTTTTTGGACAGAAATACTATATCTACCTTCCTAGAATTAAAATCTCCCATCCCATCCCCTCCCCATCCCATCTCATCTCGGCATTATGTTTTTCCAAATATTTAAGCTAACCTTTAATTTTATAAATTGTTTAAAAAGTTACCTTTACATAAATGGATAAATATTTAGGTAAAGGTTTCCCCTGTCTAGTCATGTCTAGCTCTAGGGTGGCTGTGCTCAACTCTGTTTCTTAGCTAAGGGAGATAGCATTGTCCAATGACACTTCCATAGTCATGTGGCTGGAATGATTATACACCAAGGTGGATGGAACACTATTACCTTCCCACTGAAGTGGTACCTATTTATCTATTTGCATTTGCATGCTTTCAAACTGCTAGGTTGGCAGGAGATGAGGCAAGGAGCTCACCACATCGTACAATGCTCAGGTCTCACAACTGGACTGTGAGCTTGCTAGCTGACAAGTTCAACATCTTTAAACATGGGACCATTGCACCCCCTCCCCCGGAATATATATGTTTTAGAATAGTATATAGAATATACTATACTCTAGTGTACAGTTCAGAATTGTTGTTCACTTTAAACAGCAGGTTAGCATAATCCCTCAGTTTGCTTTCATATAATTTACCAAAGGAAAATGTTTAGGTTCATACACACATGAGGCAGGCTGAAAAAGAATGATTTTCTTATCAGCTAAGGTTACTTTTCATTTCACTGCTAATCTCTCATAAATATATTTCTGCTGAACTAAAAAGATTGGATGAAAGGAATTAAAGAGATTTGGTATGGATACCATATTTGGAAGAGTTTCTAATGAGATTACTATTAAAAGGCAACCTTATGCCTGGACTTTGAACAAGTCTAGAGACTATAATAAGATCATGCTTTCTTTTTCTACTGGGTGAAATGATGCCAGCTGCAAAATGTGAGGATGAAAATCACCAGGTTCTGATTAATTCAGTGTGTCCATACAAGTCCTTAGAATTATGCACGTTAAAGGTCATGTACACAAAAAGTTTAATAATAGGAAATCAGTACTATTACCAAAGTGCATATTGATTAACATGGAAAGATAAGATTTAAGGAAGATAAGATTTAAAAACTTCTGTGTCAGAACAGAAAGATATTGTGGATTTTTATTATTGTTTTAATGGACTTGGAAGTAGACTTGAAAATATCTCCCTCTGTTCATTTGATTCTAGATGCATAAAACCAGAGGGCATGAGCAAGGTTATTAGACATGCCTTTGCATTGAGGAAATGCTAAGGGAAAGACAGCATGCTTGAAGAACTTTGTAGATTAAGAAATAGTACAAGCAGAAGACTGTACAGTTTGGGAAAATTCCTTGCAATCAGGACAAAGTTAAATGAACATTTTGATGTGGAAAGAAAATGCATAAAGTTCAGAGCCAAGAAAGAATATTAGCAACAACAAAGCTAAAGGTACACAAAATAAAGAAAGTTTGGGAACACAAAGATAAAATAATACATGCATTTGATAGAAGGAATTAGGAAAATTCTTATAATTTACAGTCTTTGTTCTGTGGCTGGCTGGGCCATACAACTACTGCAACTTAGTTCAAATTAACTTTTGAGAATCCTTCCTCCTTCCCTTCCTCCTTCTCTCTCTCCCTCCATATCAAAATAAATCAAGGCTACTTATATTTAAGATGAGAAAAACATTTTTTCTTCCTTCTTTTGGCAATCTCCTTCTAACAATAGTCAAAGAATGATTCTTTGGCAAGTTGTTTAAAAAATAATGAAAATACTTGCATATTTGACCATGAAAGTAGAAAGGCATACAAAGCATCAATGTCATGCAAAAGCTTCAGATATGAAACATTGTTCTTATTCTATTGCTTTCTACACATTTTTAAACATTTTGTATTTTGTATTCATTGGTTTCAGTGAAAGCAGAGCATTATCGCATCCACTTGAATAGACTGACATTAAAGATTTTATAATTCTTTTAAAAATGCATCAAGTGAAGCTATCTATTCTTATACTGGAGACATAAGAAGATAGACAAAAGAGTACATCCAAGGGAGATTTACTGACAGAAAGTACAAGCATATGTAAAAAGATATAATTCTTTACTGACATGTTTTCTTATTTTGATTTTTCCCTTCATATATTTACTTCTGCAGGAGCAAAATTTTCAGCACTTACATGTCCATATATGGAAAAAAAAAACGAGGTGACATTCTCTGAAACTCAAATGGGGGGTGGGACCAAATCTCATTTAAAATGTTCTTCAGTTAAAGCTTCAATGGACACACAGTTTGACCATTGTGTTGCACTTGTAAATGATTGTGGTGCATTTAGAACAATGAATGAGAATGCTGGCTTCAGAATGGTCCATAATCCTCTGTGAACAATCAGCAAAGATCACTGCATTCCCATCTTTTCTTCTCATTGGAACAATGGTGATTGGCAAACCTGTATGGTACTGGTGAGTCAAGATTACGTTACACATGGTGCTGGTGAGTGGAGATTACATTACATTGCTTAGTTTATCAGAATGCAGAGCTCTTTTTAAATTGAGCATATATTTGCATCTCATATCACTCTGCTACAGATAATACTATTCACATGGATTTAGTGCCCTTTACTTGGAGTCAGCATGTTTATCCTGGCTTGATTACCCCACTGCCAAGAAGCTTGCCTCATTTCCCATTGAACAATTTAGCATAGACTATCATTGAAAGTTTAAGAGAAGACCCTTGAGAGTAAATGGTCATATAGCAATGCTATGCTAATCTCAGAGCTTTGATTATGACTGAAATCTCCATTGAGACCACTGTTATGCCTATCAATGCAACAGACATATGAGAGTTCCAGCTCAAGTGAATAGCAGGAAACAATGAGAATTTCAAATAATGAACTATGTGGATTTAAGTAGCTCGGATAAATGTACTTTTTCTTAGGAAAGCAAGTTTTAATTCTGGGCAATGTTGAAAATGGTTGGAAATGTAAGATTTTTCTTTTTAATTAGAATTTGAAGTACATAATATGCAAAATATAGTGTGGACCTGTGGTTAAAAGAAAAAAAAATTGAAAATAAATACTACTGTATTATTCTGATAAAATCTCCATATTGAGATTAGAATAGCTTTAGTTACTAAAAATGATAATTTGAAATCAGCTCAGATTGATTTTAAGACCATTCTTAAATGGTCTAGCAGCTCTAACAGAAGCTCTAACAGGAAAAAAGTGAATTTGCAAAGCTTTAAAGGATTGCATTATGCTTGAGTGAAAATATTGGAATACCGTATTTTTCGGACTATAAAACGCTCCGGACTATAAAACACACCTAGCTTTTGTGGAGGAAAACAAGAAAAAAAACCTGCCTCTGCCTCCCAGCATCCATCTGGTATTCAACTGGCCCTTTGCTGCGACCCGTTCACCATCGCCCATTTGCCACCGCTGCCCATTTACCATGACCCATTCACCATTGCCCATTCGGCATAGCCAATTCGCCATAGGCCATTTGGTGCAGCCCATTCGGCTCAGCCAATTTGCCATCACCGCAGCTCATTCTAGAACAGCTGATCGGTGCCACACCAACCCCAATGCAATATTTGCTGTCTAAGATGCACAGATATTTCCACCCACTTTTTTGGTGGAAAAAGTATGTCTTATACTCCGAAAAATGCGGTATATTAGTTCATAACAGAGTTGGTTCAGATTATTACAAAAAGAATTGAATCAATTAGCTATTGAAGCTGATTATAGAGCTATGTAGTTTTCTTGTTAAAAAGGATAAAAGAAAAAAAATCACTATATACCGGTTTTATACTGGAAAAACATTGAGGTGCTGCTTATGAAGAAAGACTTACAAAATTTGAACCTAAGGTATTTGACATATAGTGTTCTACCTATCTCTTTGGCATTATAATCTTCAGGAGTTGTCCATTTTCTTGATCTAATTACCATCAAATGCACATCTGAATGGAGCATTTGGAAGCTCCATTGAGCTTCTTTCCAAAACAGATTAGTTTTCTATGTTATTTAATCATGCAAAAATATTGATAGCAAATATTTAGGCAGGACATTATAAGGCTTCATCAGATAACAATGTATAATTATATGTATGTTTTTAAAAAAATTTTGCTGATTGCCTGGTTTGAAAAAAAAAGTCATCTGATTGTTAATACTTTCTGTAGAGCAGGCATTGCAATTTGAAATTATCAGGTTCACAGAGTACAGAGGTGAGACAAATGAAACCTTCATAGCAACTATATGGAGGGAAGGCATGGTATTATAAGTAGGCTTTCCTAAAATTAAATATATCCTTTAATTGTTTTCCAAATAACAAATATGCAAACAGCATACAGTATATAGAGATTTCCTGCCCATAGCTCAATTACGACAAAACGTTTCTGCACTGCAGCATGTTTAACCAATTTCTCAGGCGCACAATTTCTTTTTGTCTCGTTCTGCAAGAAATTTGAATAAATATATATAAAGCCATTATTTTGTATAATGATAAATCAAATACCATACTCACTCTCTGATTCCAACAATCTTAAGTATTTTTTGCAAGATTATTATTTTCTTCATTGTCTTCATCATAAGACAATGATGAACTGCTTAACTTAAAGAGTCACATGCTAACTCTTACGATCAAGGTGAGGATAGTGATTAGAAGCAGCTTATATTGTTTTGGTGAAGTTTTATCCCCATTCACTGTCTTAGCTTCTAATCCTTTTCTTATCCTTTTCAGGTTCTTGTCAATATTACCAAGAACACAGAGCACTTTGATGTAGAAGAGGGGGTCCACTTTTATGTTTAAATAGGATTATAATGCATCTCCAAGTTGTTTTAAGTCCTAAATGGTAACTGGGTGTCTTTTAAAAGAGATATATTAATTACATATTACTTGGGAATTTTCCAAGCATGAAGAGTAGGACAATTAAGCAGTTAAGTAATGTAAAAAGGTTTTGAAAAGTGGGACACCAAATGTCTGTTTTGTTTTTTGTTTTTAATTTTGTTTGGTTTTTCATTTGCTGTGTGCGAAAATAAAGAGGGGAAAAACCCTTGATTAATAAAAATACAGAAAGCTATTAAAATACAATTAATGAAAGGAAGGGATATTTTAAGGAATAAGACTCCAGCTTGTTCTAAATGGAGGAACTAATCAGAAGTGGCTAAGAGAACATCTTTAATCCTCTGGCCTAATGTCTTCAGTAATGAACTAGAGATAGTATCTTCAGAAACAGTAATGAGAAATTAAACAGGATCTGTAACAGATACTCCAGCACATGACATGGGACCATCTAAATGTTGTTGAACTATATTCCCAGCAGTACCCCAGCCAGGATGGCAATACTGAAGGATATTGAGAGGTGTATTTCAGCAATGTCTAGACGATCGCATGCTGTGTAGCCATGTCAAAGCTTAGAAAACTGAGCCTTAATAATAGCACCTGAAGTACAAATTAGGAGGAAGGAATCAAGAATGATACTAGCATCTCATTCTGAATATGCCATCAGAGACCATCTGGTTTGCATTCCAAATTCCCAAGAGAATGGAGCAAACAGGCTTGGCAAATTGCTGTGTAACTTAATCAAGGAGGTGTCTTCATTACTGCTCTTCAGCTTCTTCTTAAAGCAAGGACTTACAAGGGAAGAGTGTCTGAAGCAGAGGATCATGATAATTATATCATCCCAAAACATTCAAGAAAAAATGTTTTACAAGTGATAAAGTTCTAAAACTTTATCTAAAACATAAAAATAAATTATCATTTATAATTATTAGTTTTCTTAAATCTGTATACACATTTTCAGTTCCTATCTAGGAAAATCCCCAGAAAATCTATAGAAGTACACATTCTTATCTTTATGGAGTGACACTTAAATCCAAGAATAACAACAGAAAATGCTTCAAGGAAAATAAGAACCCTTTCTTGGTTGGTGTGGATGTCATATATTTTAGGACAAAATAAAATATGATTTTCTTTTGAAAGTCAAAATCAGAAAGAACTAGATAACATTTGTATTGTTGATCTAGAGTCATATCACTACTTTGTAGCAGTGGTGAAATCTAAAATTTGTTACTACTGGTTCTGTGGGCATGGCATGGTGTGGGGGTGTAATGTGACTGGGTGGGTGTGGCCAACTTTTTTTTTTTACCTTTAAAACCATTTTTTCTAACACCTCTTCAGTGAAGAGGTTGTAAAAAAATGATTTTAAAAGCCTCTGATGATCCCAGCTGAGTTGCCTGATCGGCAGAGGCTTTTTTTCTTTTAAAAGGCTCTGCCAATCAGGCAACTCAGCTGGGATCGTCAGAGGCTTTTAAAAGCATTTTTTTTTACAACCTCTTCGGCCAAAGAAGAGGTTGTAGAAAAAATGTTTTTAAAAGAAAAAAAGCCTCTGCCGATCAGGCAACTCAGCTGGGATCGTCAGAGGCTTTTAAAAGCATTTTTTCTACAACCTCTTTGGCCGAAGAGGTTGTAGAAAAAATGCTTTTAAAAGCCTCTGACGATCCCAGCTGAGCTGCGCGATCATCAGAGACTTTTTTTTTTTTACTTTTAAAAGCATTATTTTCTGCCGAAGAGGTTGTGGAACAAATGTTTAAAATAATTTTTAAAAGCCTCTGATGATCGCACAGCTCAGCTGGACATGGGGGAGCAGGGATTTTTGCTACCGGTTCTCCAAACCACCCGCCTCCATTGCTATCGGATCGGGCGATCCGGTCCAAACCAGGAGCATTTCACCCCTACTTTGTAGTCAATTGCATTATTCGTATGTCATTTCCTATCTAATCAATGATTTGTAAACTATGCTACTTTTCTTTCCTTAGCTTTCATATACTTAAGATTCTTTTTAAAGGAAGTGACTTTATATCACGTTTAACTTCATTCAACACAACTGTGTCATGAAACGACCAAACATTTCAACAATAAAAAGAGCTCAAGTATTTACACTTAAATTATAGATGACTATCATTTTTAGTATATTTTTTTAAAAAAAACGTAGATTTACTTAGCAACCAGTTCTTTAACTCTCCCCCATCAAAAGTAGAATTGAGTACTTATAGTATATTAGCAAAAAACTGAGATTTGCCTTCATCCAGTACCAATTTCATCATGGAACTGACAAAATGTAATAAAATAGTCATTTCAGTTTTTATGTTCACTTTCCCTATTCAATATTCATAGCAGACAACCCTGATTTCAAGATAAGAGCAGCAACTGTCAGATAAAACATTATAGACTCACTTATCTTCTACATTTCCATGATACAAAATATCAAGGCTATAAAAGTAAAAGCCATACTTAAGAATGAAACTTGTGGAGATATTAATCCCTCTCATAGGATAAACCTTACACTTAAATTACTGATATATAGATCAGATTCCACCAATGTAAATTAGCCATTACATTTTTACATTTCTATATATCCAAACACTTGTATTTTTAAAAAAAATATGAAGGGTGATTCAATACATATATGTAATATGTAACTGAATGCTGAAATGTACAACTCAATACTCTAAAAACCTGACTGCCTGATGCGGGATCCTTCATATTGTAACAGTTAATATAACATGAGAGGAAAATTATTAAAAACACAGATAGTTAACCATATTAACTTCTGATTTTTAATCCATCTGTCTAAATATATTAAAACTGTCATTATTATTAACTAAGTGAAATGGTGCATGATAGGACAACAATTTTTTAACTAAGGTAGCTCAAATAGGCTAACATAGAGAACGTGTCCCAAATTCAGGACTCATGATTCCTAAGGGAATGAAGTTTGTGTTTTTTTCAGTGCTGTCGTGTTTCTGCCTTGAGTTTCAAAAGACCATTAACAGGAGCCATGGTGGCACAATGGTTAGAATGCAATTTTGCATGCTAACTCTGCCCACTGCCAGGAGTTCAATCCTGGCTGTTTCAAAGTTGATTTAACCTTCCATCCTTCCCAGGTCAGTTAAATGAGGACACAGATTGTTGTTGCTGACATTTGTAAACTGCTCAGAGAGTGCTGTAAAGCACTATGGAGTGGTAGAAGTCTAAGTGCTATTGCTATTTCCACCCTAGCCATCTGGAGGGCAAGTAGATTGGTCTCACCATTGACTGTTGGATCAGTAATATTTATTCAATTAATAAATGTGTACTTGGCTGCTTGCCTTAAATAAGAATGAACTAAGAATATACATATTATTTAGTAGGATTAAGCAGGCCATCAGCTTATTAAAGAACATGATGTAACACAAATAATTAAAAATGGAAAAAAATTAACACAATATACTTCCTTTGATAGTTCTGCCTCAAAACATCCCATCTAGAAGTTGTGCTCTAATTTTGTCATAAGTAAATGTCTTATTCTATAACAAGAGATATGTATATATGTACAGGATATAAAGGGTTAATTTATTCCTCCTCCTTTAATGTATTCATGTGTAATCACCCCCTTCCTTGACTCCTCCCCTTTGATATAAATAGAGACTGCATTTACCTCATGCAGGCTTCTCTCTGTAAATCTGACAAGAATAAATAGAATGCCTATTATGAATAAACTCTTCTTTAACTGAAGAAATTGCTTCTGAATTCATCATTGAGTCTGATCCTCAAAATATTGTAACAAACTGGTAGCAGTCGATGTTTGAACTGACTCAATAAAATCCAACATGCCTAAGAAAGAAACAGACCAACCAAGAAGAGAACAAAATAAAAGACAAAGACCTCAGATCGGAGATACTGAGGCTAATAAAAAGTCAAAAAGATGACCACAAACTCATCGCGGAACTCCGAGGCTTCTTGGAAGAAAACGGAGCAGCGAGAGAAAAAGACATTGAAAAAGCCAAACCCGAAAATACAAAAATGGTGAGCGAACCTACAACGAAAGAAAAAATAACCAGAAGCAAGACCAGAGGTCCCGCTCAAAATTTTGAAAGGCAGCCATCTTTTCTTCAACCGGCCACAGAAATGAACACGGCTGAACCAATCAGAATACACCATTCAAAAACTCTGGCGCGAAAAAACACAAAAAATAGCAAAAAATATATTTATTCTTCTGAAGAGTCAGAAACAGATACAGAAGAATCATCCACCGAACAAGAAATCGAAACACCCATGAGAAAACTATTTAAAACGTTTGGCACAAGCCTAACAATTTCAAAAGAATCGATAAAAACCAATAATGCAAAAATACAAAAGAGACGAACCACAGCTGCCAGCAGAACACCCAAGATCGAGCCGGAGACCGAATCATCAGAAGGAGAGCACTACGAGGGAGCTACAGCAAAGAGAACCTCTCCCAGCGGCTTCAGCAGAGAAATGACCAACGCGCATGCGCAGATGAACACAGAGAACTACAATGAACTTTATGAAGAAGGAGAACCTTTCAAGCTCATCAGCAGAATACTCACACCATTCTGCAATTTTCAACATCTACAGGACCATGGACTACCCACAGTTGTAAGTAGTGGGAATAGTAATATTGGGAATCTACCTAGTGATTTCCCAAAACTTAGAATTGATGGCATCAATTTACAGGAATGGTGTCAACAAATTCAGGTTGTCTTTATGAAAGAAAATTTATTATTTTTTATAACCAATCCTCCCAAAAGACCTTGGACTCTAAAAATAGACTGCCTACATCACAGAGCATTCTATTTAATAATTTCTAGCATATCACCTGCCATGTACTACAGTATTAAGCATAATCTTACTGTTTCAGAAATAATTCAATGCATGTTTAAATTGTTTCATAGTGAAAGTGTGGCAACAACAACTAGAATGCCTAAAGATTTCTTTTCAGCCAAATTAAGATCTGGAACCACCATAAGTGAACATTTAATATACTTAAACAAAACCAGAGCAGAATTACATCTAAGAGGAGAAATAATATCAGAACAGACAATGAAAAGCGTTATCCTTAACTCATTAGATTCATCATGGGATAACTACATATCACACTTAGACTCAATCAATCTAGGATACTTATCCATAGAAAGTCTGTCAAATAAGTTAATAGCTGAAGATAATTTGAGGAAAAGTAGATACAATGCATACACAGAACACAGACAGGCAAAAGGGGTAACCTTCCAAGAGAATCACCAAAAAACAATTGAATGTCACAATTGTGGATCCAGAAAACACTCTAAGGGAGATTGCCCCATGTTTCATAGGGAAAGACAAAACCGTGATTATAGGGGTAGATATCAAGACAGGCAATCATCTATTGATAGATACAGATATAGAGACTCCCCAAACTACAGAGAACGCAGAAAGGATAGAGATAATTCAAGGGACAGAAAATCAGGATCATTAAATGGATTAGATAAACATAACGATGTCATCACACAAAAATCAAAAAACAATACTTGGCTCATAGATTCAGGGGCGACTAATCATACAACAAATAACAAGAAAATACTGTCTTCATTCACAAATGATAAATTTATGATAAGAGTAGCCAATCAAGAAAATGTTCAAGTCATAGGGAAAGGAGATGTAAATATACCTGGTTTAGGTAAAGTAGAGGGGGTATTGTTGATACCAGGAATATCACATAACATACTTAGTGCAGTGAAATTAAGCCAAGATTTCAACATAAATATAATCTTCTCTGGGGGAAAAGCAATACTAGAAAAGGATGGGACTAAATTGAATAGTGTAGTTATCGAAGGGGGCCTACCCTTCCTTGTAACAGAAGATAAATGGTTGCATAACATTAATACAAACACTGATGACGACATCAACATAGACAGTGAACATAGTAACAACAATGACAATGAAGAACCCAATACACACTATAATCACAAAGACACACCCACTAGTGATACACACAATAACAAAAGACCCAATATAGGCAAACCAATTCATGATGAATGTGCACACATGTTGCATAGAAAATTGGGACATGCAAGTTTCTCTGTAATACAAAAAATGATTGAACATGCTGATGGCGTTAAAATAAAGGATTGTAAAAACTATTTGGAATGCTCAGTATGTAAATCCTCAAAACTCAGAACAAACCCAAAACCAAAGAGGGCAACAAGGACCTCTAACCAATTTTTGATCTGGTACATATGGATCTGGTTGGTCCATTAACACCATCCATCACATACAAAAAAAGATATTTCCTAACTATTATAGATGACTATAGCCGTTATGGATTTGTTTATACTTTAAAACACAAAGATGAAACTTTCCAAAAATTCAAAGAATTTTACAAACGTGTAGAAACACAACACAATATCAAAATAAAACAAATCATGACAGATAGGGGATCCGAATTCATGTCAAAAGAATTCTCACAATGGATAAAAGACAAAGGAATGCTACACTTCATGACTAGCCCATTTTCTGCTTTTCTGCTGGTACAGCAGAACGAAAGAACTCGACACTGCAAACCATGATTAGATGTACATTAGAAGATGCTGGTTTAGGAAAACAATTCTGGTCAGAAGCATTACTATATTCAAACTATACCCAAAATAGGACCTGGTCTAGCATCCTAAATAAAACACCATACGAAGTGATGTACAATAGGAAACCAAAAATATCACACATGCACATATTTGGAGTTACAGCAGACGTACAAATACCAAAACAATTAAGACGTAAGGGAGATAACGTATCCAGAAGGCTCAGATTCATGGGATACGAAACAGGCACAAAAGGATATAGATTCATTGACAGTAATAACAAATTCATAGTCTCAAGAACAGCAGTATTTCATGAACAGGCCAACTGGTCTAAGATACATCTTAACGAGATAATCCAAAATACAAAACCAAATATTGAACAACAAGACAGAATAGAAAGAGAGAAACATGAACATAACACACATGATGACAAAAACAAAACATGGACAGGTAACCATACCAGGATAAAAACAGATTCATTAACCAAAAAGGAAGCAAGGTATCTACACGATAATGAGAGCATTCCAATAACAACAATCAGGTGTAACAGAAAACAATTACCCAATAAGTATAAGGATTATATAATGTGTGTGAATGACGAGACACCAACACCTAACACATACGAGGAAGTGTTGAAACTTCCCATGGAAGAAAGAGAAAAATGGGAATTAGCCATAACAAAAGAAATGAACAGCTTGCGTGAATTAGGTGTATTTACACCAGTCCCTGCCCCTAAGAACAAGACAATTATAGGCACCAGATGGATATTCAAAATCAAAGATTTAGAAGAGGGTAATAAATTATATAAAGCTAGATTAGTCGCACAAGGTTACGCTCAAAAATATCCTGAGGATTACACTGACACATACTCTCCCACTGTAAGAACCGAAAGTGTTAAGACAGCTTTAGTCATAGCGGCTATACTCAATCTTGATGTCTTTCAATATGATGTGCAGACTGCATATTTACATGCAAAACTCGACAAAGAGATATATGTAAGGGCACCTCATAGCCAATGTACAAATAGAAATGAGACCTGGTTACTTAACAAAAGTTTGTACGGATTAAAACAATCCGGCAAGCGTTGGTATGAATGTCTAGTCAGCGTGCTTAAAAATATGGATTTCAAAGCCACAACTGCAGACAATTGCTTTTTTGTTAGAAAGGAAGGTGAATCATTAGAATTTGTGTTAATCTATGTGGATGATATTTTGTATATAGGCAAACATAAAGAAAAGAAAGACTTATTTGTATCCAAGCTAAGTGAACATTTCTCTTTAAAGTCGCTAGGAAGGGTAAACAAATACCTTGGAGTTCAAATCAATAAAACAAGAAAGGGATTCAAATTATCCCAGAGAGATAAAATTATAGAACTTCTGGAAAAATGCAATTTAAGAGATGCCAAACCTTGCGATACTCCTATGCAGACTGATTTTCTAAGGAATATGGATGAATCTTCACCTGAGTTCGAGAACAATACATTATATAGATCAATTATTGGTTCTCTCTTGTATATATCTAATTGGACCAGGCCTGATATAGCTCTGCCACTTAATTTATTATCTAGACATGTAAGTAAACCACTTATGTATCATTGGGAAGCAGTTAAACGAATACTAAGATATCTAAAACACAGCATGGATTTCTGCCTACTCTTAGAACCCAATAATATTAAAGAACCTATTATCACCAGTTACGCTGATGCAGACTGGGCAGGTGACATCAAATGTAGAAAGAGCACCTCAGGTTATGTATTATTTTTAAATGATTGCCCAATATTCTGGTACACTGGGAAGCAAGATTTAGTAGCGACTTCCACAACAGAGGCAGAATACGTCTGTTTATCTAAAGCCTCAAATAATTTAGTGTGGTTTAATGATTTATTATCTGATATTTGGAAGAATCCAATACTACCATTTGTCATACATGAAGATAATAAGGCGGCTATAGAAATATCAAGATCTGACGCCATTGGTCAAAGGTCCAGACATATAGATATCAAATTTAAACACGTGAGACAATTATCTCAGGATGGATTCATTAAAGCAATCCACTGCGAAACCTCAGAACAAATAGCTGATATATTAACTAAACCTTTACCTTCTAAACAACACAAATACTTGACATCAAAATTACAAGTACTATATAATTCTGAATCCGAATGCAATCAATGTTATATGTCGAATCGGCATTTAGAGGGGGATTTGTCATAAGTAAATGCCTTATTCTATAACAAGAGATATGTATATATGTACAGGATATAAAGGGTTAATTTATTCCTCCTCCTTTAATGTATTCATGTGTAATCACCCCCTTCCTTGACTCCTCCCCTTTGATATAAATAGAGAGTGCTTTTACCTCATGCTTGCTTCTCTCTGTAAATCTGACAAGAATAAGTAGAATGCCTATTATGAATAAACTCTTCTTTAACTGAAGAAATTGCTTCTGAATTCATCATTGAGTCTGATCCTCAAAATATTGTAACAAACTTACTTGTCACCTATAATGTTAATTTGATTTCTTATTTAAGATAATAATTTTAATTATGGTAGTTGAACCAGAACTACAACTGTACAACTATAATCAACAATCCCTTTTACGACTTACAAGTTTTCTTTATTTAACTTTATTCCTGATATTTTTTTATGTCCATGTGGGTTCTTCTGAAATTAACAAATGTTAATTTCATATCTAACAACTCTTTGAATGGCAAGTTGTGTCAAAAAAAGAAGACCCAGAATAGGATAACAAAAGTGTAAGGTTAGTTGAACTATATTTCTTTCTATAAAGAAAATAGGCACTAAGATTACTTCATTACATTAAAAAAAGAGACATGGAAACGAAGAAAACGTTGTTACAGCAAAGAAAAGTGTTTCATTTTTCATAATATAAGAAATTAAGGTTTACAGAACTGAATAATTAAAAATTTGGAAAAGAAAAAAGATACTTCTTCATCTACTATTTAGCATCTAGCAAACTACCATTTAGTAAACTAGAAAATTCATTGCTTCAAAATGTAATGGTCAACACAGATAGCTTTTAAAAGCAAATAGAAAAAAAAAGTTAAGCCATATTATTTCTAGTAGGAGAATCAATACACTTTTGGATAACAACTGCTGTGCAACACAAATAAAAGGCTGCAATTCCACCTGTGGGCAGCTTCTATGCTTCATTACTCATTTACTATGCTAAATACATCCCTTGGTTATTTGGCTATGAAGAAGTATGTTTTATTGTTGTTGTTTTGTTCTTAATCAAAGAGCTTAAAAAAGGTTAAAGAAAAGAAGTCAACATGCATGGATGCAATATTTCTTTTTTAAAATAATATTAAACTACATGGTAGAAGACTGGTCCCAGTGAGTTTCTTATATTGTGACTTTATTATTATACAATTTTGAATACTTTTTTCTTCAAGCAAGCATATGTACTATATAATATATTTTAGCATTAGACAACAGTATATTTCTCTGTGTCTGTATCTCTGTGTTTGTGTGTGTGTGTGTGTGTGAGAGAGAGAGAGAGAGAGAGAGAGAGAGTGAGAGAGAGAGCATATACACCATTTCTACTCCCTATCTCCACATACAAATATACATATATTCACACACACAAACAATATCAGTAGTGAGCACACTCAAGTGGGTCAATAAGCAATGAACAGTATAACTGCTTCAGCCCAAAGGTGATAAAGTATATCTGAGAAGCATGATAGTCCAGCCATACTGACACATGCTCAATTTTAGATCCCTCTTCAAGACTCACAAAGAGTCTTGCAATAATCCAATCTTGAGGTTCCAGTACATGTTAATGTCAATGGTATAATAATTCTGACAATATAATTATATGATTGCAGATAACCTTGGGAAAAAACACTTTTTTCAATCTTTTTTTTTCCAGGCATTTCTTCTCCTCTGTGAATTCGTTAGAATGGATTCTGAGATTGTATAGTAGCAGTGGTATTTAGATATTAAGATACTGTGGATATTTATATATCATATACAATTTAAGAGTTACTGGCTACCTATCCTGTATAAACGTAGCTACTATTGAAATATAATGGCTTGCTTTGCTTCTGTATTGCTTCTAGAGTCAGCATATAATTTGAAAATTGACAATTGTGAAAAGAATAATACTAGATTGTGGATTCAAAACCAAAGGAATATATCACTATCTTTCATTGTTCTTTGGAGCTTTCTAAAGATTTATTAGATGGTCAGCTAGGTTAGGTTAGGTTAGGCTAGCAGAAATTATTACATGTGATTCATAGTACAAAAAAATGTAGTTTGTATAGATGCTTAAAATACTTGCATATAAAATTTACACAACGATTACTCTAGCCTTTGAATAACACTTCATTTTTATCAAATTAGTCTATATTTTGTATTTTGTTTTTTGCAAAATACAAACTGTAGATCTAAAACATTTCTGAAAGGGATGGATTTATCTTAATGTTAAGCAATGTAGACTCAATTTGTGTTAATTTTAAAAATACTATATTTGCCAAAAATGAAGAATAGTTTCCCCTTCCCAGTATTAAAATGGATTCATTATAAATAGTTAATATGGCCGATAAAGACTGTTTTTAAAATCAAATCTTTTTCTCTTTTTTTTCTTTCTTCTTTTTTTATTTGAGATGAAAATATCTTAAAAGTCTTTAAAACGTAAATATAATACCATATACCAACCCTTTGAGCTAGGGAACAAGGAAAAGATTCCATTATTTTATGTCTGTTTTTAATTCAAATATTTTTATAGAAATCTATTTATTTGCTACTATCATATATGATAGGTCACATACCTATCTCCCAGCTATGTTGCCACAGCCCTGCCCGCACTGCTCGATGTCTTGACTGAAGTGGCACTCGAGCTGCCCAGCCTTTTGATTGTGGGAGATTTTAATCTGCCTTCGATCGATTAATCATCTGAGACAGTCCGGGAGTTCATGGCCTCCAGGGCAGCCATGGACCTGACTCAGGTTATTCAGGGCCCAACTCATAGGGGAGGACACACACTCAACCTGGTTTTTCTCTCTGGGCAGTGGATAAATGGTCATGGTAAGGGGGAACACAGTTAAGAACCTATATTAGGTCTTATCTAGTGGCGATGAAAGCGACAAAATGAGTTTACTTCGCTGCCCTCATTGCATCTGCAGAAAACCGCCCAGCAGTCCTGTTTCATGTGACCCGCTCCCTCCTCAATCAGGGAGCGAGGGTAGACCCTTTACAGAGCTGAGGATTTTGTACATTTTCTGCATGATAAAATCGCTCAGATCCGGATCGGATTGGACTCTGACTGGGCAGAATCCAATCGGGAGACTAGGGTGGGTCTTGAGAATAATATCTGGATTGAGTTTGACCCTGTTTCTGTCAAGGAAGTGGACAGGATTATGGGCAAACTTAGTTCCTCCACTTGCTTATTGGACCCTTGTCCCTCCTGGTTGGTTTCGGCTGCCAGGGAAGTGACTAGAGACTGGATCCAGGCAATTGTCAATGCTTCGTTGAGAGAGGGGAACTTCCCCACCTCTCTTAAGGAGGCGGTGGTTCGACCTCTCCTCAAGAAGCCTTCCCTGGATCAAGACTCACTTAATAACTATCGTCCCGTCTCCAACCTTCGCTTCATCACGAAGGTTGTTGAGACTGTAGTGGCGCAACAGCTCCCACAATTCCTGGAGGAAGCGGAATACCTTGACCCGTACCAATCAGGCTTCCAACACAGACACAGCATGGAAACGGCATTGGTCGCTCTGGTGAATGATCTCTGGTGGGCTCGGGATGGTGGTTGTTCCTCTATCCTGGTCCTACTTGACCTCTCAGCGACTTTTGATACCATCAACCATGGTATCCTACTGCAGCAACTTGTGGGATTGGGGGTGGGAGGCACTGTCTTACAATGGTTCTCCTCCTACCTCTCGGGTCGCTTTCAGTTTGTATGGGCGGGAGGGCAGAGATCTACCCCAAAGCCCCTAAATTGTGGGGTTCCTCAGAGGTCAGTTCTCTCCCCCTTATTCTTTAACACTTATATGAAGCCACTGGGTGAGATCATTCGTTGCTTTGGGGTGAGATATCATCAATATGCTGATGATACCCAATTATACATCTCCACCCCAGACCACCCCAGAGATGCCCTTTCCATGATGTCCCATTGCCTGGAGGCAGTACGGGCCTGGATCGGCAGAACCAGACTCCCTCCAAGACTGAGTAGCTGTGGATGCCAGCATCTTGGGTTTCAGAGGTCCCATCACTTTTGATAGATGGGGGAAAACTTGCCCCCGTTGATAGGGCTCGCAACTTGGGTGACCTCCTGGATGCTTGGCTGTCCATAGAAGACCATCTAACAGCCGTGACCAGGGGGGCCTTCGCACAGGTTCACCTGGTGCGCCAGTTGCACCCTTTCCTGGACCTAGATGACCTTCGCACAGTCATTCATGCCCTGGTTACTTCCCGCTTGGATTACTGCAATTCCCTCTACATGGGCCTGCCCCTGAGATGCTCCTGGAGACTCCAGGTGATCCAGAATGCAGCCTCACGGGTTGTTACGGGAGCCCCTCGTTACTTCCATATAACACCCCTCCTGCGTAAGCTGCACTGGTTACCACGGGTCCGCTTCAAGGTGCTAGTTCTCACTATAAGGCCCTATATGACTTAGGTCTGGGATATTTGCATGACCTTCTCCTGCCTGCCTCTTACCGTCCTGTTCGCTCACATAGGGCCGCTCTCCTCAGGGTTCCAACAGCGAGCCAATGTCGTCTTGCTGTGCCCAGGGGTAGGGCGTTTTCTGTGGGTGCTCCCACCCTCTGGAATGAATTACCTACCGAGCTCCGGACGGCTCCTGATCTCCGTTCCTTCTGTCGGGACCTGAAGACTTGGCTGTTCAAACAAATAGGCTGAGTCTGATTCCGGGTTTTATTATTTAGTATTAATTAGTTATTTGGTTTAAAATGGGATTTTATTGTACTTGTTTCTTAACTTGTGTTCACCGCCCTGAGTCCTTCGGGAGAATGGCGGCATATAAATACATGTAATAAATAATAAATAAATAAATATATCCAAGCAATTATTGCACCAGTCTTTAGAATTGGAAGCTTAGGCAAAAGATAATAATAAAGTATAAGACTCAGAAAAGTCATTTAGTCATTGTTTGAATCCAAATTATTCTGGGAAGCTTACAAGATCCGTTAAAAAAGGCAAACCGTTAAAACCTACAAACACAAGCAGCCTAGATAAAAAAACATATATCTAGTAGTTCTTCAGATTTGAAGAAATTCCTTTATTCCAATTGGTGGAGTAGAAATATTCTTCAGCAGAGCAGTTTTGATTGCAAAGCCTACTCTATGAGCCTGTTGTTAATCTATGATTTGACTTATAACTAATAACTAATTCAAACAAGTAAAACACAACAATACTACAATAGTACCCAAAAAGAAAAAAGGACCCAGCAGGGACCCAACCAATGAATCACACTCATATTAACACAAGTTGGAACAATGCCAAGTCTTAGAGTTCTAACCAGGCCCATAATATATTTACCCAAAAACTAAACTTTATTTTTTCTAAGTCACCCTGAATATATGCCAAATAAAGCAAACAAAACTGATTGAAAAAATATCTAATTTTCCCAGGAGGCTGCAGATAATGCAATCATATTATTGTTGTTGTTGTTAGTTGCAAAGTCATGTCCGACCCATCGCGACCCCATGGACAATGTTCCTCCAGGCCTTCCTGTCTTCTACCATCCTCTGGAATCCATTTAAGCTCACTCTGACTGCTTCAGTGAGTCCATCCAGCCACCTCATTCTCTTCTTTTGCCCTCAATCTTTCCCAGCATTAGGTTCTTCTGAGTCCTTCCTTCTCATTAGGTGGCCAAAAAATGTAATCATAACCAAGGAACAACTCATTTCTGGTGAAACTAACTAACTAACTAACTAACTAACTAATTAACTAACAAACGTATATGTCTGTCTTGGCATAGACATCAGTTTTCAGTTTATTCAAAAACTTTTAATTATTTTTGTTCTTTTTTATCCAATTAATATGTACTCTGAAATTGTTTCTGTTACTGTGAAAAGATGATCTATAAAAACTGGTAACAGATATAAAAATTATTTGCTTCCATGGAGAGACTGTTCAAATATTTAATTACATACACACACACACACACACACACACACACACGTGTGTGTCTCTGTGTTAAACAAGTCTGTTTTATTTCTGCAGCAGCAAAAATGCTAGAAGAAATATTTTTAAGACTTTAGAGTTACAGTGGAAATTTATGCCTTTTATCTTCAAACAACCATACCATAAACATTTTACAGTCTGTTTATCAATTCAATAAATCGAGAATACTGCTCAGTGTGCTTTAGTGGAACTTGCAGACAGAAAAATAAAACTGAAATCTGTTCACTAAGAGAAGGGGTATGAAGATTAGCTATTGAATCTGGATAGGCATCTCTGGAAAAAAATAACTTACTGAGAACTTGGTCTCAGTGACTGTTGAATCTTAAAGAAAGTGATGGAGGTTTATCAGTGCATATCTACATGCAATATTAGCTTGTTCCTGAGCGTCAGAGTGCAAAAACTACACTTTAATGTTCCTTCCTTTTTTTCTCCAACACTAAACCAAACATTTATACAACTAAGTAATTATGTTTGGCAAAAGGTGTTAAAAGCAAAGCAAGATATTTGTGGGCTGTTAAGCCTTGCAATTGCAGAAAACCTCCTACATAGCAGATGTGCACCTTTAAAACACCCACATACACCCACAACTTGTTCTGTAATTATTTTCAGGGAAATTAATAAACTTTATTTATTTCAACAAATAAAATTACATCAGAGATATATTTGTGCTATCCAAAGCTGAGATATTCCTAGTATTTATTTATTTATTTATTTATTTATTTATTTATTTATTTATTGGTTCGATTTATATGCCGCCCTTTTCCGGAGACTCAGGGCGGCTTACAATGCGTTAAGCAATAGCCTTCATACTTTTGTATATACCTGCTTAGTAGGGCTTTCGCGCCCACCCCCCAGCGGTGTTCTTTTTTATACAAAGTCAGCTTATTGACCCCACAATCTGGATCCTCATTTTACTTACCTCGAAAGAATGGAAGGCTGAGTCAACCTTGAGCCTGGTGAGATTTGAACTCGCAGTAATTGCAGGCAGATGGCAGCTAAGTGCTACTTAACAGCACTTTAGTCTGCTGCACCACCAAGGCTCTTATCTCAGCTCTAGTAGCTGAGATATTACTAGTAGCTGAGATACTACTGTCTTCAAAATACTGGCACTTTCTTCAAAATATATTATATGGCAGTAGTGGACATGTCATATATTTCCTTCCTTCCTTCCTTCCTTCCTTCCTTCCTTCCTTCCTTCCTTCCTTCCTTCCTTCCTTCCTTCATAACATTTATATAGCTACCCATCTTATATAAAACTTTGAGTAACTCCTAATATAATATATCCTTAGAAATTTTAAACCTATACATTGCTATATGCAGAAAAAGATTTCAAATATATTCACCAACTGAATTTTTATTCTTTTTTCAGTCTTAGATTGGAATTAAATTTTGTTGACTTTTCAGGTCATAAAGCTGATGAAACAGATTTGAGTTTAACAATCCATTATGAGTTACAATTCAGTATAAGCTTTTACATCATTTTATAGGACACTAAGGCAGAAGTGTCTACCCCAAGGATAAAACACCCAGACACAAACTGAGTGATTTGGTATATGCAGTACAATACAGTGAGACATGTGCAGATCTGTACATTGGAGAACCAAAACAACCATTTCATGGCACAACTTAGGACAGTGGTAGGCAAACTTGGCTCTTTCACACCCTGTGGACTTCAACTCCCAGAATTCTTAAGACAGCCAAGCTGTCTTAGGAATTCTGCAAGTTGAAGTTCACAGGGTGTGAAAGAGCCAAGTTTGCCTACCACTGATTTAGGATAACAAACCCATCAGGATTAGATTCAGCAGTCCATTTGCATTTAAAAGACAAAGGCCACTCTTCTGAAAACAGCAAAGTCCATATTTTGGACAGAAAGAACTGCTGGTTTGAAAGAGGGATCAAAAAGGCCATTTATGTCAAAATTGAACAGCCTTCTCTCACCAGAGGGGAATATATGACATCATCTATCTTCAGTCTACAATACAGTTCTTTCAAAAGTTCCAAGAAGGCTCCACACCCATTTGAACTACTCAGGTGACACTGATGACACAGATAAACCTCCAGGTGCCTTAATGACTCGCTAAAAGAATGCAAATGACCAATTGTCTGCAAGGAGTATAAATCCTTCCATTCCCCACCTTCCAGTCAGAGCTGAAGAAGCTTCTTGGATGAGAAGCAAAATGTCCAGTTGTCTCTTGAAAAAGCATCTTTGGTACAGCTATGACCTGGATGACTGAAAATCTCCATAGACATTTACCAATAGGCAAACTGATGTGGTTCTTCCAACATCTCTTCTATATCCTCTCTCTTCAATGGTTTTTAGTTAACTAATTTACATTTGTTCCTTTTATGTTCAAGAAACTGTAATTTCAAAGTTGGAGTTGTAACCATCCACCGGCCTTCTTTTCCAAGAACACTGATATCATCTGTATTGAATCTGGAAGCGTTTTTCAAAATAAATATATTTGAACTTGTATTTTTTTTTAAAAAAATAAAATAAAATAAACAAGGCAATGTCTGAGATCTAATTGTCTGCAGTATTTTTAACCAATATCAAATAAAATTAAGATTTCACCTGATTATGGTAAAATGCATACTTTTAGGGACTACTGTTGTGGAAAGCTTTCTGGCTGTAAATAAGTACAGCCTTACTTTTACTTTCAAATAAGTAAAAAGGAAAGGAAAAACATGTGGACATAAATCTTGTTCATTTCAGTTTATTAAATTGAGATATGCCAAATGGCCACTCAATTAGATATGCCCAGAATATCCAAAGAATCTGCATATTTTTGTGAAATGGGTACTATAAATTACATTTGCAGCTCACATATTGCAAAGAAGATGCAGATTTATCCTGTTTCAAAACATTGTGAAATTTGCAATAAAACTGTCAGCATTTCGGTTTTTATATTTCTTCAAAGCTTTCTTTGCTTAATGAGAATTATGTTAGTTGGGGTTCTTTTGCTCTCTCTTCTTTTAATAAGCTTGATATTGTTATCATTTGAATGAACTTATATTTCAGGAGAGTTGAGTTAAAATTACTGAAAATGAGTTACAAAGAACTAAGAATTTTGACTGTAGTTTTGAGTAACAAAATATACCAGATTCTAAATACGCAAAATAAATAAAGATTGTTTTTTATATTTAAGCAATGCCAGTCTGCACAAACAAATCAAGCAGTTACCTAGACAATGTTCTAGCTATTTTTATAATAAGCTTTTGGTGAGATGATTAGCAAACTTTCTCCTAATATGTAATGAAAGAACAGCAGCTTTTAAAATGATATATAAAGGAAAGAACCCATGTCTAAATGATTCAGAAGGTATTATTGACTCAACCATGCATCAACTACTATTATTTGCTTGCTTCGTGGTTCCTTGAAGTCTTAAGACAACTGGAAATTGATTAGCTTGATTATAATGTGTAGTATATGAATACTGTGCATTGAATATATTTATGTCTATCCAATCATACATCACCCATATGCACCTAATCTTGAATATTCAAATTTCCAATAGGGATATGCAAATTTCCAATAGGGATATATTGTGCCTATATAGAAATCTGATTCAAAACCATCTGCTTTGATCTCAGAACTGAATAGATTAATCAGATTATTGGAGTTGGGATATGTTTGAAAAATATGTGATACTATTCAATTTATTTTAATGATTTGAATGGAACTGATGCTTCAAATCAGGGTGAAAATGACTACTGAGATATTACAGTGTCGGTTCTAAACAAATATTCTATTTCCAGTTGCAAAGGGCAGTTCTATGCCAATCTTGATACTTTCAGTGCTGAATGAATGCTTGAAGAGACTTTCTAAAAAGCTCTGGGCATTGGACAATTCAACATTTGTTCTAGACTAGAGTCTTCCCATAAAACTGAAAATGACTCCATGGAGACATATCTTTTAGATCTTTCAAATAACTTGCCTGCTTCTCTTAAATGATCAGGATAACAGGAATTTAAGTGGTATAATTCTGGATATATTATGAGATAAAATCAATCAATCAGAATGGAGCTGGAAGGGATGTCGGTGGTTGTCTAGCCCAGCCAATATTTAAAATCATCAGTCATGAATTGGAATACTATTATTTCATTTTACTATTACTACTTTGAAATATTTTTGAGATAAAATTCCCACTATGCGAACAGCAAAATCTCCCTATGCTGTTGGCACTACCTTCTTGTTATTTTTGCAGCATGTTTCCACTTGAGAGGCAACTTTTTTTCTATAATAAATATAATAAAAAGGTTTCTTAGTGCCTTGAATATAAATCAACATTATTCTACCAGATACTTAATAGGTTTACTGATAGGGATGTCTTAGTAACAGGGAAACTGTGCAGAAATTTTATTTTCACTGAGGACTTATTAAGAGCTCTCAGATCAGTGTAAGATTTCAACTGCTGTAAATAGTATGAAACCAACTATGCCACTAAATTTCCCCAGGCCATTATGGATTTTGTTGTTGTTAGTTGCAATGCTTTCAAGCTAATGTTAGGATAACACTTAAATCGGCTCATGGAACCTTAGCAGTATAATTTAATTACAGAATATAGATAGTTTGGGATTTTTTGTAAAGATGTCTCCAACAGGATCACTCTCTCAGCAATTGATTTACACATAATTTTCTTTAAGTGCTTAAATATTCTTAAAGATACAGACTTCTATTATCACATGCCTAGATTACACTGAGTACCTCACTGCTTAATGATGAGATTAGGTTAAACCTTCTAACTTAATAACATAACTATTTGCTAAAATAAGGAATCTCTCTCTCCTCCCCCACCCCACATCTTCCCTTAACATACTGCCTATAATCATATAAATCTTTTCCAAAGATAAATTTATCAATTCATGCTGAGCATTTCTCATAGAAAAGTATAATGATGAGAGATAGAAAAAATATGTTTAAGTTGAGAGCTATAATTCATATATCAGCTCTCAAAACTTCAAGGAACAAAGTTTGGAGATCTGCTTAGGAACAGAATCCTAATATGAGATGAAGTTTTTATTCCTGTCTTTATTGCAGTTCCAATTAATTTTATCACTCTTTACAAAACTTCTACTGTCCATGGAAAGACAGAATAAAATTACTGATAGAGATGTCAGCTGCAAATTATGGATGTCCATGGATTGTAGCAATTAGATGTAGAAAATTCTAATTTGCCAACTAGCATTCATCCATATATTTGCCACATATTTACAATTGCCCTAAATTAATATGGGGGAATAGTAAGACTGCAGCATTCCTGTACATTCAGTCCTATTTGTAATAGAATGGAAAATATCTCATGAATTACTTCAAGGACATTCCATGCAGGGGACGCAAAAGAAACATTTTACTTGCCAAATTTTCACAAAAATGGATCAAACATTCAATTGTCTGTATAAAATTTTTGTTCCTCTGGAAATCATGCATTATAAAATTTAAAATTTTAAAGGCATCTGCACAATGTCTTGCTGTGTATTGAATATGATACTGTGTTTAGAGACAACATGTTTTCAGTCAAGGCCGTCACACTGATCTGCCACTTCAATTATTGATTTTTTTTCCACTTCAATTTTGCAATATATATTTTAAACTCTAGGATGCAACTCCTTCTACAGTTGTGGTTTCTCAGCAATTTTTAATTTCTTCAGGGAAAGAAATTAAAGGGAGATTAAACAGTATTTCGTTAAACAGTTTTGTATTTCATATCTGCCTTTAGAAATTTATTAAGTTAAAAAATGAGGTGTCTTTCAGCTGTATACCCATTTAGCCTGCTTGCAGAATGCTAGAGCAGCTTTTAGTTGAATTCAGTATAATGCCTTTGTTAGCTTTTTTGGGGAGAAAAGATATATAAAAAAACATATACTTATCACAAAATGGCAATTATAGCTCATTGGTAATATGGATAATTGCACACAATGTGCTATTTCTTGCATAGAAAAACTCATACACATATATAATTCCATGTCAAGATAAAAGTATATGGAAGCCAGAGAACAGCAGTATCTATTTATTTTTTTTACTTTTCAGTAAAAGTATTTCTTTTCAGTCAAGGGAAATTGTTTTATCTTACCTTCTTCTGGCACTTCTGTTTTCAACTTCTGGGTCTAATACCAGCATCTGAGTTTCCAAATGGTCTTAGCCAAGTGCTAACCAAGAACAGCACTGATTAGCTTCCAAACTCAACCAATATCAGCCAGATAAATTATCAAAAAAAATTATCAGTCACCTGAATGACTGGTTGTTATGTATATGTTCAATCTGTCTAAAGGTAAAAAAAAATATTTGTACTAATTAAGAGTCATTGGGGCAGCCCTAGTTGATAATATTATCATTTGATGATGTTATTATTTCTAATTGTATGCTATGAGTACATGCACATTTTACATGTGTGTGATTTGACTACAACTGAAACGAGATGAAACTACATTAATTTAGGCATGAGACTGGGGAGGGTTAGCTTTACTGATTACTGCCAACTTAAATTCAGTGAAATGCAGAAAAATGCAGAAGAATATTTCTGTGTTCTACCTTCTATCTTAAAATATAGTAGATAGGCTAAATAATTATATATGTAGAGCAAACAAATGGGCTGAAAAACTATAAATTTAAAACTTCAAAAACCATTGCAAATACAGATGGATAGACAAATAGGAACAGACTTGGAAGAGGTACCTGGTAGTACATTGGCAGGATATAAAAGGTTAGACGACCAGTTATGTAAAAGCCAATTGAAGCTGGTTTTGTGCAGACCCCAGTGTCACCTCTCCTGCGGGAGCTGCATTGGCCAATTTGCTTTCAGATGCAATTCAAGGTGCTGGTTGTCACCTTTAAAGCCCTTCATGGCTTGGGACCAGGTTATCTGAGGAACCATCTCTTGCTGGTCACATCTACCCAACCCATCAGAGTGGGGAAGCAGGGAATGTTGCAGATCCCAGCCTGGAGGGAGATACACCTGATGGTACCCAGAAGAAGGGCCTTCTCCATCATGGCTCCCTCTCTCTGGGACATCATTCCCCCACCCTAATAGTCTTCCGGAAGATGGTGAAGACCTGGTTCTGCCAGCGGGATGGAGAATATTAAACAGTTCATGTGATCTGCTGTCGTTGGGGTGGGAGGGTGGGGGTGATTTTATTATAGTATACTATATTAATTTCTTTGATTCTTTTTATTAGTTTTATTGTTTTAAATGTGGTTTTATATTATGTAAGCCATGGGTGAATAGACGGCAATATAAATTTAATAAATAAATAAAAATATTTTTGTATATCCAGAAGAGTACAGTTCTGTTAGTATGAAGTAGCATGGCATATAAACTCCAGTAAATAAAACTAAATAAAGTAATATTTCACTATGACATCTTTTCAACCACTGTGGCAACACTTGGGAATTTGAAATATTCCATTTTGGTCACCACCTGATCAAGATAGTGGACAATAATTGCTTGGAAGGAATTATACATTTACCAGCATTTACAAGAGCACCAAAGAAAGGGGAAAAAACAAACCACCAGCTTCATCTTATGCATATTGATTAATCTAAAACAAGCAGATCAATTCAGTACACACACAAAGTTGTAGATAACTGTGGATGTCATATTCCTATAAAATCACTTTTAGAAATTTACTTAGTCTGACATATCATAACAGACCAAGAAGAAAAAGTGACTATTTCATTGATGCAATGAAAATTCCATTTTCAAGAAGTAAGAATGGTATATTTTTACTAAATAAGATCTCAGACATTCCTTTTAATGATAACACTGCTCAATTGTATCATATTTCTTCAGTTTTGGTATATATACATCTATGAGCTAAAGGCTGGTGTTTACCATATGAAATATGAAATTACAATCTCTGTCAGTTCATTATTTTCCATTAAATTAAGAGTATCACTTCATGAACAATATGATTATTTGACGGCAACAGAAATAAGTAAATGTTCTAGCTATAATATAAGAAGACATTACTTCTACACTTTCTACTTTTCTACAATAGAAAAATGCTTTCAACTATAGTGCTTTTTATTGTTTCATCTTTTTAATGTTATTTAGTTGTCAGATATTGCAATGTAATATCTAACATTCAAATATAATTCAGATTTATTCTAAATTGCATATGAATGCCACTTCTATGTGCTTTTGTAGACTTTTGTATTTTTTAGTTCAGTTCTTTCACTGATCAAAATATCCCATTTAATTTTTTAATTCTACCCAGTCTGAAACTTTATGCTTGGTTTTTCTAAATAAAATGTTATTAAATGTATCAAAGTATAAATGAAAAGGTAGGAAAATGGAGAAGAGGAAAAGGAAATGAGAGAAGTGTAGGATAAAGGTGAAAAAGAAAGAAAACCATTCACTTCACTGCAGTAGAATAAAAATAATAACATTACAGCCTCATTTTTTTTACTTTTGCATAGTTAATATATACTATCCATTTCTATAGCAACAAACCTGTCTAATCAACAAATCCCAAAACCAAAGATTCATTTTTTTTTCATTTTAAACACAAAATCCAGGTAGAATCCAAGTAGAAGCAAAGTTGGATGTGTTCTTTTTGATTAAAGCAGTTAATTTGTCCATTTCTGCTAATTCCATCTATTTTTCCTGTCATTCCATTGTGGGAATTAATGTATGTTTCTATTTTTGTCTATACAACATTCTCACACTTATCCATACATATAACAACAAAGGACCAGCCCCCCTCTCCCCAAGTTTTTTAAACCTAAAAGAAAAGTTTCTGGTTTGATTTTTGTATTCATTTTGAGAATCTCCTTTGTTAAAATGTGAAATTTGTCCCAGTATTTTTTTCCTCTGCCAACAAAATTGATCCAACAAAATCAATAAAAAGTTCCTTTTTTATATTTATATTTCCAATATACATTTGAAACACCTTTATACATTTTTGAAAATTTATCTGGTGTTAAAATCTATACCATTGATACATCATTTCATTAAAAAAAAACCTTTAAGTTATAGTTCAATGTAAATTTTAAACATTAAGAAGATATGTCCAATCAGTTCCTAAAAACTTCTACAACTTCTGGAAGCAATCTATTTCACTGATTAATTGTTCTCACTGAAAGGGAATTTCTCCTTAATTCTAGCTTGGGTGTCTCTTTGATAAGCTTCTGTCCATTACTTCTTGTCTTATCCACAGACAGAAACATTTTTTACAGACTCAAACAGATATATATATATTTAAATCTAGTTTAAACCTTTCTTTCAATTGTAACTATGTAAATCAATGACAGATATATCCTTCTGACTCCAATTCTTCTTTAGATTTAAGAGTAGATTTACCTAGTTAAAAAATATTATTTGAGCCTGAGTCCACCAGCCTGGCCTCATCATCATTTCCTTTCTCTATAGATAAAGCAAGCTTACTGAGATAACTTCCAAAGAGGTACTTCCATAGAGAAACTTAATGTTTGTTTGATAGATATTACTTGTATCCCTTTGCCTGATTATCTTCTTCCTCTCCATCTTTCTATGCTCTCCATGCTCTTCCTCTCTATCTGTCTCTTTTTGCACATATGTTTTTTTATCTGCTTATTGGATTATTTTACAAACTGTGTTTATGTCTCCCATTCTCCACAGAGCTCAAAGGTGCTGCCCTCTATTTATTTCTTTAACAATAACTCTTTCTAATTAAGGCTGTGAGAAAGTGTCCTAATTACTCCACATTTATGGTATGGGAAATTTAAAATCTAAGTCTCTCCATATTTGGTCTTTCCTGGATTCCCAATATGGAGACACATAGATTTCTATACCAAAGACATACTGCTGACCATAATGCACATTGAGGATACCCAATAGCAACATATACAACTTTCAGAGAAGATGAGGTTAAGTTCCAAAGCTGGATAAGCCCAAATAACAAAGTTGTGGCTTAGAAACTACATATTATTTAACTTGTTTAATTACAACAAGTTTGTTGTGATTATTGTGATATATTTGTTATATATAATATAAGGGGAAAAAAGTTTTGTTAATTGAATCTAGCTCTTTTCAGACATTGTTTGAAAGTGTTGAGGGTTTCAAACTCAGCAGGAAATGGGGTATACAGGTGAAACTCGAAAAATTAGAATATTGTGCAAAAGTTCATTTATTTCAGTAATGCAACTTAAAAGATGAAAGTAATATATGAAATAGACTCATTACATGCAAAGCGAGATAGTTCAAGCCTTGATTTGTCATACTTTTGATGATTATGGCTTACAGTTTATGAAAATCCCAAATTCACAACCTCAGAAAATTAGAATATTGTGAAAAGGTTCAATATTCTAGGCTCAAAATATCCCACTCTAATCAGCTAATTAAGCCATAACACCTGCAAAGGGTTCCTGAGCCTTTAAATGGTCTCTCAATCTGGTTCAATAAGAATCACAATCATGGGAAAGACTGCTGACCTGACAGTTGTGCAGAAAACCATCATTGACACCCTCCATAAGGAGGGAAAGCCTCAAAAGGTAATTGCAAAAGAAGTTGGATGTTCCCAAAGTGCTGTATCAAAGCACATTAATAGAAAGTTATGTGGAAGGGAAAAGTGTGGAAGAAAAAGGTGCACAAGCAGCAGGGATGACTGCAGCCTGGAGAGGATTGTCAGGAAAAGGCCATTCAAAAGTGTTGGGGACTTTCACAAGGAGTGGACTGAGGCTGGAGTTAATGCATCAAGAGCCACCACACAGAGACAGATCCTGGACATAGGCTTCAAATGTTGTATTCCTCTTGTCAAGCCACTCCTGAACAACAAACAACGTCAGAAGCATCTTACCTGGGCTAAAGACAAAAAGAACTGGTCTGTTGCTCAGGGGTCCAAAGTCCTCTTTTCTGATGAGAGCAACTTTTGCATCTCATTTGGAAACCAAGGACCCAGAGTCTGGAGGAAGAATGGAGAGGAACACACTGCAAGATGCTTGAAGTCCAGTGTGAAGTTTCCACAGTCTGTGTTGATTTGGGGAGCCATGTCATCTGCTGGTGTTGGTCCACTGTGTTTCAAGTCGAGGGTCAAAGCAGCCATCTACCAGGAGATTTTGGAGCACTTCATGCTTCCTTATGCAGACGAGCTTTATGGGGATGCTGACTTCATTTTCCAGCAGGACTTGGCACCTGCCCACACTGCCAAAAGTACCAAAACCTGGTTCAATGACCATAGGATTACTGTGCTTGATTGGTCAGCAAACTCGCCTGACCTGAACCCCATAGAGAATCTATGGGGCATTGCCAAGAGAAAGATGAGAGACATGAGACCGAACAATGCAGACGAACTGAAGACCACTATTGAAACATTTTCCATAACACCTCAGCAGTGCCACAGGCTGATAGCATCCATGCCACGCCGCATTGAGGCAGTAATTGATGCAAAAGGAGCCCAAACCTAGTACTGAGTACATATGCATGCTTATACTTTTCAGAGGTCTGATATTGTTCTACAGTATGTACAATCCTTGTTTTATTGATTTCATGTAATATTCTAATTTTCTGAGATTGTGAATTCATGAGCTATAAGCCATAATCATCAAAATTATGACAAATCAAGGCTTGAACTATCTCGCTTTGCATGTAATGAGTCTATCTCATATATTAATGTTACCTTTTAAGTTGCATTACTGAAATAAATGAACTTTTGCACGATATTCTAATTTTTCAAGTTTCACTGTATACTTTCTTCTTGCTTTCTCTTCTTAGTTTCACATATTGAACTAAGAAGCCTACAAAAGAAATATGACAGTGTTTGCTAACATGGGAATTCATTATTCTACATGATCTAGTTTCTTACATTATTAATATCCCAGATTATTTATTCCTATTTTTTATTTTACAGCATTTATGTACTGTGTCAATCCAAAAGACCTCACTGATAAACAGAAGCATAGAAAATAGATATGTCAAAATAATAGAAGTTTCTAAATAAATATTTAAATAAAGATAGTTAAATGATTTAAATAACAAAAGTAGCTAAACTAATAAGGGTAGATACAGTGCACTCTGCTTACGACAAAGGCTTGTTGCAGTAATATAAAGTTTAACTGTTAACAGGTTAGGGTAAGTGTACATTTGATGAAAGGATGTTCCATAGGATGGGAGCTACTTTCATCTAGTCTATGTTTCTGAAAGAAAGAGGATGTTCAAGAAGACCTCAATGACAGACTAGATGGACATATTCAAATCTAGCATTCTTCCTGGTGTAAATGCTGCCCTGTCGCAAACTAGCACTTTTAATTAGGTCCTGAAGCCAGCTGTCAGCAAATGTGGTGACCTTAACATTTACATTATATTTCAATGGTGTAGTTATCAACAATCTAGCCACCACATTTTCTATAAGCTTCTAAATGAAGTTTCCAACAAGAAAACAAAGATAACTGCAGAGAACACAGAGGTCAGAGTGTAGATTTGACAATGAGACAATTGAAACAATAAAGGCATTCATCTTCCTGAGCTCTAAAATTGATCAACGTGGTGATCTCAGCCCTGAGATCACTTAGAAGAGTGGCAATGTCCAGCATAAACTACACCTGGAAAAGTAAAGATATCAGACTATCAACCAAATACAGTTAGTTAACAAAATATTTTTTCCAATTGCTAATTATGATTGCAAAACTTAGATTGTGAAAAAGACAGGAGTACGGTGGATGCATTTGAAATATGATGCTGAAAACAGCTATTATGCATTCCATGGACAGCAAAAATCACAAAGAAAAAAATATGCAACCGAGTCTTACCAAAAATATCACTTGCAACCAAGATCACCAAACAGAAGCTATCATACTTTGGCCATTTCATGTGAGCAGACTTACTTGAAGGTCATTCATGTTGGAAGTGATCAGCAGAAAAAGGAGAATGGGATATCTAGTAACTGTTGGCTGGATGCTATAAAGGATAACACTGGGATGACCAAGGCAGATCTGAAGGAGATTGCTGATCCATACAGTAGCCAAGGGCATGACTGAATGGCTGACAATTTCAATTAAGCTTTTGAGGTATCTCCAGATTGCTTTATCCTACATGAAGCAGGTTGCAGTATTTCAACTGTGTGATCAGGAGATGAATTACTGACTTCAGAGTACATTGTAGAGAGAGATGATCTCATATTTGAGCCAACGTGAATGTCCCTTTTCAGTCCTCCCAACTAGATACACAAAGAGACTAAGAGATGAAGCTACACAAGTAGGATCATTCTTTATCCAATATATAGCCTTAAATAAACAATGCATCTTCAGTCAATAAAAAGTAAAGTCCTCAAACCAAGCAGGAATCCTTCTAGCATTTTTTGCAATGTTAGTTCAGTATATTACTGTATTCTGGATTTTTTTTTTTTACTTTCCAATTTAGTCCAGTCTGGATTTCGCAAAGAATAAGCATTAATTAGGTCCAAATTTGCTTATTTTTTTGTTCTACCAAAGTCATCCAGGCATATGGTCAGTATAAGTGTCTTTGGAACTATTGCTTTCTCTGTGTGCACATGTCTGTAATTTTGGATATATTCTGGAATGTATAAGAACAGAGACATAGAAAAACCATATAAGATCTGTGTTGAATCAGGTGAACATTTTGTCCAACACTTTGTTCCTACAGTGATTAATTGGATACCTTGGGGAAGTCCACAAGCAGAATAAATGACAGTGCCATTAAATTTATTTTCCTTAGCAATTGGTATCAAGAAACTTACTGCCTGTGTTACTAGAGTAATAAAGATACATAATCATTAATAGCTATTGAGTTTCATGGTGCATGCATATGTCTAATTCCCTTTTAAATTGTAGTAGTTGGTAATTATCAATATGTTGTGGCTATAAATTCCTTAGCTTAACTATACATTGTAAAAATATCCAATTATTTTTATCTGTCCTGAGTCTTCCACAATCCTGTTTCGTGATAAATTTTAATACTTTGAAAAGCAAAAGAAAAAACCTCATTTTCAGTGTACGGAATACAGTTGTAGCTGCAGCAACCTAACTTTTCATCAAAATGATGAAATTCACATCATGATGTCAAAACATGATCTCTGCCCTCTTATACTTGTATGTGACATTATGAAGCAAGTAGAAAAGGGACAGAATTTCTTTTGTGATACTGTGTTGCACCAGCTCCCTGAAGATATATGTAAAAATGTTTATCTAAAAAAATATTTTATATTTCTTGTTTTCCTTTAATTACTTTTTCAGAAGGATTCCTATTTAGCATTTAGAGTGCTAAATATTGTAACTTATTCTCATAGTGGAGTTGTATAAATTCCTTGATTATGTTGAGTGTCATATTTGGCATCGTTTCAAGTTCTACAATATATCTGGACTTAGGTATATTTATTTATTTATTTTATTTTATTTTATTAATCATATTTCTGTCCACTCTCCGAGGACTCTGGGCGGCTTACAACTATCAACAGTATACTAAATAGCATATTGCACCCAACAATCTGGGTCCTCATTTTACCCACCTCGGAAGGATGGAAGGCTGAGTCAATCTTGAGCCGGTGAGATTTGATCTGCTGATCTGCTGAACTAGCAGTCATTTGAAGTAGCTGTAGTACAGCATTCTAACCACTGTGCCACCTCGGCTCAAAATGTATATAATACATTTGTTGTTGCTCTTCTGCAATATATATTTAAGGTCTACTTGCAACATAGATTTGTATAAAGCACTTTTGTAGTATTAGTTTCAGTTCTTTTCCTAATGATTCTTGATGTGAAATATGTTTTTGTTTGCCACTTCTTCTTTTTCTATCTCTAATTGGAAGTCACAATATGTGTGAGGAAAACATAACCTATATCAAAAAAATCATCTCTGTCATGCTTAGATTCATATAGCTAAATTGCTAAGCTGGACTTCAAAATGTTGTGACATTTCTGTTCTGCATCAGTCTTTCTTTTTTATGTGGCTTCCATGGTCCAATAACTTTTCATTCTCCCTTCTGTTCTTATGAGATTGCTGATAGCTGGGTGTTTTAATATTTTGACATATTTATTTTATTATGAAAGCTAAGAATTTTCATTTATATCCCACATGAATAGGATATTGTAAATAGCAATGCTTCTGCTCTTAGTCTTCCTTTGGTAACTATAAAAAAAATACCACTATTAAGTCATCTTCAGTAGTAACTGTGTTTCATAAATATACCATGAAAATACTGGAAAATACAGTGAATCCTATTTTAAAAAATCAATATATTTAGCTCAGCAATCATATGTGTTTGCAATCACATCAGAAGTTTTAGAACAGAAACTTTTAGGCTGGGGAGGAAGATTATGCCTATCAAGAAGAACAGTATGAATGCAAAAGTGCAAATGTGTTTAATAATCAAAGAAAGTTCTCAAGGCAACTCTCCTGGGACTTCAAGATAAATTTGCTCCAAAAGAAGATTGATACCCCTAGTCCAGTTTTGAGGCAAATGTGGTTCACCCATTAACATATGCAGTATGGATGCATAATATTCTGCAAATATGTTTTCTGCTAAAATTGTGCTATCTTACATTAGGAGAAAGGTGATAAAATGTGTCCAGGATAACACGAAGTAGTATAGTGAATTGTGCATTCTTTATGTGGGTCTCTTTTAGGGTTGCTTCTCCTGCTGAAATCCTAAAGCATTTCAAAATATTGCTTGATAAGCATCAGCTTCAGCTTGTGCCACTTGAGCATTATAGCCAGTCATATAAAGACATCTAGCAGAGATGCCCATGGATCATGCTCTCATGTGTCGGGACAGTCAAGATACATTTCAACAAGAAACACAGACATCTTAATATGTCTCAGTTCAGGATGATTCAAACTCTGGTTCAATAACCACATCCACATACCTATTCACCATCATTCTGAATATTGGGCCCAAAGAGGGATATTCCTACTGCATTATGTTACTTCAACACTTCAAAATTATGGCCTTCTAAAAAGGGGTTCAGATATGCCTCTGCCTGGGGAGCCTAGTGTAGCACACTGCAATGGAGCTGGTTAGTTTCCTGAAAGCCCTCCCTTCGCCTTTTAACTAATTTACATTTCTTGCCTTGTCTTGTTTTTTTAACTTCTCTATATACTGTTTTATATTTTAACATTTTATTGTACACCACTCAGAGTTCCTCTTTGAGGGACATGGGTGGTACATAAATGTGATTGTGATTGATAAACAAACATTATGCATTATCCACTTTCTCACCTAAGTCATCCAGTGCTGCAAACTCCTTTTTCAGGTCTGCTGATCAACTCCAAGATATCCTGAAAGAATATTGTAACTACTATTGTTGTACTTGGTCAACAGCCTGCCTCAGCCTTTATATCTTAAGGGACAGGGCCACAGTACAGCCAGTTTCAGTGGCTTCTGAAAAAAGATACAACTTTCTCCAGGAATTTTCAGTTTAGTATAATTTGTACCTGATAGTCTTGACCTTATTCATACTACTGAATTTCAATCCAAGCATAGTCTGTGACACAAATTCCAGTCAACAATCATTAAGGTCCAGGCTACAAAAAGCTTCTGAAAAAGCAAGAGACATGGAATCCCAAAGGAAAAGAACTTTGTTCTTTGTAGGTTCTGTGAAAGAAATACAAGCCATTGAGCCAAGCAGCAAATCATAGGCTTCCTGAAATCTGAAAACAGAACATCTTAGATATAAGATAAAAGTAACCTGCTTGAAATTCTTCTTAGCTATATACATATATATTATATATGCAGCCAAACAGAATTTCAGGCTGGTTACTTTTGAAGCAAATATTCAGAATACCATTATTATTTTAAAGGGTGAGAAAATAAAAGTTGTCGTGTATGTTATTGTTGTACAGAGCACCATTTGTTTTAATCTTCCAACTCTGGAAGCAAGAGACATTCATTATAGCATGTTCAATCTTTTTGGTCTCCACTTTCCCTGATAAGAAGTAAGCAAAAATGATTAGCCACAATCAAATGAACATTTTCAAAAATTATATATAGAAGTTATTGGGAGTATTGTATAACTGGAACAGTTATGATAACTGTTAAGATAAAACAGTAATAACGTTAAAGAAATATTTGAGGACTTAAAGTGCAAATATATGCTTTTCCTTGATTGCAAAGTATTCAGAAGCAGTAACATTTCACAAATAAAATTATGTTCTCTTCTTCCTTTTCTTTCTCCACCTTCACTAGACTTTGTGGTTAAATATAATCTGAATTTACAGGAGGAAGGGTCTGCATTCTAGAAGCAAAGTAACAACAGAGGATGGGAGGAGGAGGAGGAGGAGGAGGAGGAGGAGGAGGAGGAGGAGGAGGAGACTAATTTCTATTTTTTTAGGATTTTACAGCCTCCCAAAAACCAATTCAATCTTCGAAGAATGCTTTATTTTCTGCACAGAACCACTCTTCCTCAATTGCTACTTATACACAAATTTTATTTAATTTAACCTTTGATTAATTTAACCCACACGTACCTATTAATGGCAGAGTTTTATGAAGACTTTTTAAAAAGATTAATACAGAGACATGGCAGAAGAGTTGCATGACTAATTCTCTGATTGGTTTTTCCTTCCTGAATTTAAATCAGATCTATAACTTGATTAGGAACATCCTGTATGGATTTTTTTCAATAAGTATTGAAGAAGGTCCAGATTTTAGTAGTTGACCTAATCTATTGGTACATTCAAATGCATACAGTGGGATTTTTTTTTTTTAATCTGAATAGTTATGTACTTTCCAGGTTTTTTTTTTTTTTTCTGGCAAGGAGATTTTAAACTATGCCAACACAGATTCTCAAAGGAAATGAACACATGCTAACATCTCCACAGCTCAGCAACTTTATATAAAACTTCAGACTGCTGCACTATCCAGGTCACCTCTCTTTGTATCCTAAAGCCATCAGAGATGTTAGCTATGCAAATATTAATAAATAACTCAGTGTTTAATTACTTGGAATATCAAGGCAAATCTGTCATGCAATAGAACATTTTCTGTTAAGGTTTATACATTTTCTTTAAAGGGAAATCATCCAAACGTTAATGAATATTGTGCTATTGCTACTGTATAATTTATGTTGATTATATACGAGGTAATTTAATCAATATAAAAACAGATACCTCTTTAGAGATAGGCATTACCTCTTTTCAACCTTGTCAATCTTTGCAATAAAAAGCAATAACTATTTCAGTAGCTACAAAAATGGCTGTCCTAATTTTATTATTTTGAAGCCAAAGATTAAAGCTAACTTTAGACATTTTTTCCTGATTTCAACCTTTAAGATGGATAAAAAGAAAATTAAGCACAGGGAGATAATTATATTTAATTTGTATACCTTCTATTTCATTAAAAAGTAGAAATGTATTTTCCATTCTAACTTATTCTATGCTTTGGCCACAGAGATCCACATATCGCATGATTGCAGGCTCAATCTTGATTTTTTTTTGTTTTACTTTTTTGTCACTGTCCCCTCACTACTGCCACCTTTGTGATCACTCTTGATCTCCATACCATTCATATCTGGAATATTGCTTGTAAACATTAGTATTTTATTTCTTTTGAAAGAGGTAAGAAGAAGTCAAATAATTTGTCAATTTTAAAAAAGTTGTTTCTGTAATAAAGTCATTTTCCAGACATTACGTAATTACGTATTTCAATTCTGAAGTCCCACTATTATTTCTAGGATATTAAATAAGAGTTACTCCTCTTTGTCTAATATTCAAATATTGCTTCCCAACTAAATCTCCAGACATAGGGGATAAAAAGCACTCATAATCTGACGGGAAACATATACAAACACAATTTCATTATTAATGGGGAAAAGTTATTTGTTTCCAAGGCAGCAGATTTCTGTTTCCACTCTTCCTACAGCAAGCACAAACATAGATAGAATAATAGATAAGATTACACAGCAACATCTTTACTGAGTAAACTGTATCTTTCAAAGACATTTTTGAGCATTTCATCTTAAATGGGATGTAATCTAAATACAATAATAATGTAAGTAATTTACCAGATTGTTCTGAATTCATCTGAGAAAAATGCAATAGCTATAGGTATGTTGCATCACTGATTATGTTAAACTTACACTTGCTAGTCCATTAGTGAAATGGTTTGTCTGAGAAATTTGGAAACTAGAAAGCCAGTCCAATCTTATAAATTTGCAAACATGCACACAAAGCAGAATTCTGAAGCGGCTAAGTCTATGGATCACATTCCAAAATATCCAATTGAATCAGGCATTCTAGAAATTTCCCCAGTTTGTCTTTACTTTTCCTACAACATCTAAAGTTCCTAGAACATCTGAAAGATATCCACCTAAAATTCAGAAGAGGACAAGGATTAGAAATTTCCTTTTTGAATATCCTAATTTCATCAAAAATGAGAACTTAAAGCTAAGTCACGCAGTATTCTAGAAACCCTCTCCTGGGGATCACTATCTACACAAAGATTCCAATCATCATCCTGGTCAGAAGGAAAACATGATCAAAATACCAGGTTGCTATACTGGAGGCATCTGTAAACCTGAGAAACGGTCTGAGAATTAAGGCATATTAATGAGGCTCTACAAATCAATGCATACTCTATAAGAGAAATCGGGTGAGAATTACAACCAAAGCAGGAGAATAGTAATAGGTAAATATGTCCATGGACAAACCATCCCCAATACAGAAAATATTTCTCTCCTACGTACAGGAAGCCGCTGACCAAATGTAATTGTTCTGATCCAGCTCCCCAAACAAGACAAACCCTCTGAAGTTAACTCAAAGATTCCTTTATTAGGAGCATCAGCAGCCCCAGCAAAAAATTTCTCTCTCAATTTGGCTAACAAGTCTGGCTGCCTGGGAGATGAATAGTTGTCTGGCACATCTATTCATCTCTGCCCCCTGCCTTTTATCCCCAGAGCTAGGGTGGGGCTTCACTAGTAGTGGTGGCTCTTCCTTTCCAAGGATCAGCCCACGGATTTCCACTGCTTTCCTCTCCTCTACCTTCTGTGCATCCACACAACAAGCACTGGACCCAGCTATTCCTCATCTTCCTCATCAGCCACCTCCAGACCTGGGGGCTGACAGATGGCCCAGGCTCCGCCTCTGTCTCTCTCTTTGCCAGTTCCATTCCCTCTTCTCCCTCATAGTTCTCAAGTTGCCTTGATGCTGACCCTGACTCCCACGCCTCCTTCTCCTCTGATTTAGGTGCTGGAGGGGCTGGCGGCCGACAGGCCACAACAGAAATTATTAGAAAAATAATGATTATGAGATGCACAGCAAAGTAAGACAGCCCCCCCAAAATCATCAGTAGAGGAATATGTGTATAGTAGAAGATAGAAAGGCTATCAGAATCCAGAAACATTTCAACAGCTTCAACAAGAAAAGAAGAAAGTTTGAAGGCTAACAAAGTCTATGTGCCCTGAACCACACCAAGACCTCCAAAAGCAGGACGAACCAGGAATCAGCTCCCCAAAATGAGCAAATCACAAATTTGGACAAGGTTGTACAATTGGCCAAGGACCCAATCTGGACTTAACTGCTCAGCATAATAAACCAAAACTCGGCACTAACCCAGAATCAATCAGTGCTAAAGTCCAGTTTCCAATGGACACTGTCCAAAAATGTATCCAAAAATGTACAAATGGAACAAAAGACCAATCACAGCCCAACACCACCCAAACAACCTATTAGGATTGGGCACTGATAGCAAACCAATCAGAGACAGTCCCCACCAATCTGCCTGAATCAGATATCAGCTCAGCTAAATGCCAATAAAGGAGATTAATGAGATCTGGCTATAAAACAGGAGCCCAGATACTCAGTTGCATTGCAGTTGCATCGCAGACCACTGACCACTGGTCTCTAAAGATATTAGCTGTGGTTGACAGCAAAATGTCAATAAATCTATTCTCTAGACCTCTGCCCAAGAGATACCAATTGTAAAATCCTTCACCAATATATGCTCTACATCACTTTTTCTTTTTTTTTTCTTTGCAGAAACAAGCACTGAAGAGCATCCTCCAATAAGATCTGAATTTTATATTATAATTTTTGCACAATGTTTCTTTTTTCTTATAATGGCATTAATTATATTCTGAAAATAGCCTCTTCCATATACCAGAACCTTGCAGATCCAAAACTTGAACCTACAAATTCATGGAGTTTTCATGCATCTTTGTTAGCTGACTAAATTAACTTAGGAAGTAGCCAAGTTTTCCAATTGCTACAGAGGAAATATCTTGGGGATATTTTTACAATATTTTCTAGGGAACTATGTGATCTGTAGAGATGGATTCCTTTCCAACTTAAAAGGACCTTCAGCAACAAAAGGTTGAAGATACCCAGAGGGCAGTGCTAGTATGGTTATAAATCTTCAGAGGGTAAGAATGATGGCTTTTGGTGCTGCAAATAAGCATCCCCTGTATAGTAACATATAAAGTTGGATGAAAAAGGGCATCTTAAGGAAACAAATTCTATGGCGAGGCAATGTTTTAAATTTTGACACAAAAGACTGTGCAACTATAGTGGAAATCTTCCCCATGGGTAGCATGTAAACCTGGAAAACTTCAGCTTTATGAATCACAAGACTTCTGTGTCTTATATGTTTTGAATCAAGGACAAGCATATATTTTGAAAAGAGTAACAATAAAATTGAATTGTCTTATTCAAAATTAATAGAACTTGCTTCACCAAATTAAAAGAAAACTTTTTAAACACAGAGATTTGGATGGAATGGATTTTCAAAATTGTGAGATCTTAGTTGTTTTTGCCAACATTTCATAACCAAACCAGGTAAGATCATCAGTGCTATTAAGGGAGTAGGGCCTGCTTTCAATTTATATACTAGTGGCTTGCCCTATCAGTGTTGGTGGGAGTGGACATGGTGTTTCCTTGATTGGGCTATTGCTTACTGTTAGCTTGTTTGATTGAGGATATTGTTCTTTTCTTATTGTTGGACTAGTGTTAATCTTAGTTTTTGGACTTGGCTTGGTCTAGGTGGCTGTTTGCAGATAGTCCTTCTTTATAGTGGCATCTATATTCTGGAATATTCTGTCCTCTGAAATTTGGGAGAAATGTAATATAGTTTATTATCTTTTAATTGCATGATGAAATCTGACATTTTCCCTGGCATAATTCTAATGTGAACGTTAAAAAATCATATTCCTTTATTCATTTCACTTTTTTCACACATATTTAATGAAATATTATTTCAATTATTGTTTCCTTGTGTATTTATTTTAATGTTTTAGTACATGACTGTGTTAAACTTAATAAAATTAATATGAATGCCTTGTACAATATGCAGGCTTTCTTATTAATGTAAGGTGGATGAATATATTCTTTTCCCCCTTTAATCTGGATACATACAATTTTTTCTGATTCAAAGGCTATTCTTGGCCTTTCTATAATTTCTAAAGTATTTGACTCCAGAAGAAAAAAAATGGGTGTATCCTGCATAATAACTATTTTCATTGTATTACATTTAATATTCAGCTATGCAATACATCAAATTTGATTCCACAAAGGTATTTCAGATCACATAGGACAACTATATTTTCCAAAATTGTGTGGCAGTTGCAGGGGGAAATCAAATACAAAGCATTACACGGCACTATAAAATATAGTGTAGTTATACCCTAAAGGTAAAGGTAAAGGTAAAAGTTCCCCTCGCACATATGTGCTAGTTGTTCCCGACTCTAGGGGGCAGTGCTCACCTCCATTTCAAAGCCGAAGAGCCAGTGCTGTCCAAAGATGTCTCTGTGGTAATGTGGCCAGCATGACTAAACACCAAAGATGCACGGAACGCTGTTAAGGTGGTCCCTATTTTTCTACTTGCGTTCGAACTGCTAGGTTGGCAGCAACTGGGACAAGTATGTATTTGGTAATGCTAGCACCATTTGATGGCACCATTTGAAAATGTTATGAAGAGTGCACCAATGGATCTGTGCAATGATATAGCAGAAATATAACATAGCCTCCTAAAATTTGGGGCAATAAATGATTATTAACATTTATATAATAACATGTCAAGGAGAACCTGGATTTGTGAACAACTCAAGTGGTTGAAAGTGTTACAAGGTTGATAGTGAATAGTGAATAATCCCAAGGCTACTGCTACTCTATTGCTTCTTACTTAGGCAGTGTAAGAAGCAATAGAGTAGCAGTAGTCTTGGGATTATTCACTATTCACTATCAACCTTGTAACACTTTCAACATTAAACTGTATCTACTTTTTGATGGAAAAAAACAAGATTACCCAGCCATAATAAGTAAGGTAGGATACAACAAAAGGTAAAATATGTTGAGCAGTTATACTTCTATGTCATCTTGCAAATAGATGGAAAAAAAGGGACAAATTAAATCTAGAGAATGTAAAGTAATGGCAACAGGTTCAACAATCAACCTTAGAATTACAATGAAGCTATTGAAATAATAGATAGCTTCTGCTTTTGACAATCAATCATCAGTAAAAAGATCAAAAGGTCATGTGAAAGAGCAGCCATGAAGGATTTGGAAGATGCTGTAATGTGAAGTTTTAAACTATGGATTTTTAATAGTGTATGCTGCTGGGAGTCACTATATCAACTTGAGTGATTATATAAATTGATAAATAAATAAATAAATAAATAAATACGTTTCCCCAAAAATAAGACCTATTCAGGAAATAAGATGTCACATGTTTTTACACATGCACCTAATATAGAATAGAATTCTTTATAGAATAGAATTCGTTATTTGCCAAGTGTGATTGGACACACAAGGAATTTGTCTTTCGTGCATATGCTCTCAGTGTACATAAAGAAAAAATAAAATATATTTATCAAGAATCATAAGATATAAGCTCTGCCCCCAAAACAAGCCCTACTTAAGTGCCTGCATAGCTGGCCACCTGGCCTTCCATTCTGTCTGGTTGCTTGCTGTGCCATCAACACAAGGGAAGGGGGGTGGAGCCCCTCACCAGCTTACCTCTGGGCCCCTGCAGCCAAGCCATCCATGCCCCGACAATTGCCTCATGGCCATAACATGTCGCTCGGTCTCTTGTTCTGCGCAGCTCTGATCAAGCAAAAGAAATGGGCTGGCAGCCACACGAGGTCCTTCTGGATGGGGATGCTAGAGCTGTCACTGCCACGAGGCAAGGCAAGTGGGGCATGGGTGGCCTGGCTGCGGGTACCCTGAGGTAAGCCTGTCTCATGGCTGCAGCACCAGCACACTGCATGGCCTCCTACCCCTACCAAGCAGAACATGGTAGGGGTAGAAGGAAACTCTTGTACATGGAAAAAATAAGATATCCCCTGAAAATAAGCCCTAGTGCTTATTTCAGAGAAACACAGTATTTACAAAGATCAGAATAGTATAAGGATTGGTATTCCCTGTAACACTCTGTGGAAATAAAACTTGGGCTTTGAAGAAGCAGGATAGGAAAAGTATTGATAATTTTTTTTGAAATTTAGTCTTAGAGAAGACTTCTGAGGATACTGTGGATAGCCAGGAAACAAACAAATGGACAATCAAATAAATCAACCCATTCAAGGCACAAATAACCAGGCTCAAATTTTCCTAGTCTGGATACATTATATAAAGACCAAGCTTTCTAGAGAAGGCTATAATTCTGGGAAAGGAGAAAGGAAAGAGAAAAGGATGACCAGCAGTAAGATAAACTCTTTTACAATGCCAATGGCTGTACCGTCAAAAAGTCTGAAGAACCAAGTCTGACATAGGTCAATCTGAAGAAAAAAATATCCATATGGTCACTAACAATCAACAGTATCTTGATGGCATATAATCAAACAATTAGTCAGTCAGTCAAAAATCTATTATATAAGTAATCATAATTACTATTGTGGATTTTTTTAAAAAAAGTAGTGCAGAGTAAATCTCATAAACTCTAGTTGTCATGGACTGTTTAAAAAAATAAATGCTACTTAAAAAATAAATACACAACTACTTATAATTCCAAAGAAACTTCTTTAGATTTAGCTTGACATTGTTTTGAGATGATTGTGATATTTGTAAAATTGGCACCTGTACTGTACCTTTTAAGAAATAACCCTTTGGAAAGGACCAAATAAACTATTTATCTAAACCAGGGGTGTCAAACTCAATTTCATTGAGGCTGCATCAGCATTGTGTTTAACCTCAGGGGGCCAGAGTGGGCATGGCCAGTTCAATGTCACTCGTGTCAGGGCGCCTGTAGTGGCCCGAGTGCTCTGCCAGCAAAAACGGGCTCCCAAGCTCCGTTTTCAGCTGTAAGGGCCTCCTGCAACCTTCTGCCAGTGAAAACAAAGCTTGGGAAAGCCACCCATGCCCCTCATGAGCCTTGTTTTTGGTTGCAACAGCCTCCTGCAACCCTCTGCCAGTGAAAATGGAGCTCGGAAAAGCCGCATGTGGCCCTCCCGAGTTCCGTTTTCACTGACAGAGGAACTGCAGGCCGGTCCTTCACTGTTTCCAGGAAAGCCCTGTGGCCAAATTTAAGCATCCCGCAGGCCGGCTCCAGCTCCTGGGCCTTGAGTTTGACACCCCTGATCTAAACCAATAAACAATTAACTTTAAGTTCTATTATCAGGGTAACCTTACAGGAAAGAATCCAAATGTTCTTCTTCTAATATAATTTGGTCTAAGCACTTTTCTGGTTATTTCATTCAAAGTAGCATCATCTGACTATCCTATTAGTCTCACTTTTCCTCTCTTTTCCCCACTTTCTCTCTCACTTTATTTAGTAGCCAATAGCCAGAGTGCACACAGTAGGAAAAAGAATATATGTTATCAAAATTCAATGCCAAAATAGTTTGTGGAAAAGCATGATGATGTCTTCCAGTTCCTAACTAGTTACGGACATGCAGCTTTGCTATTTAATTTTTAATGAAGTGCAATTTCATAAGAGATTAAACAGTAAAGAAAACACACATTCAGCAGTTCTTTCTGCTGCTGAATTCAAATACCTTCTAAGCACTACTCTTATGTATGTGCTTGTTGGATTTATGTTCTGTCTTTTTTTATAAGCTCAACATTTCATTATTTATATTATATATTTATCAAATATAGATACTACCTGTTTCATTCAAAGACCAAATGTGGCTGGTGTATAACTTAAAAACCATACAATTATTTTGTAACACACACACACACACACACACACACACACACACACACACACCTGTTTTGATTTTTATCTTCTTAACATCAGTTTATGAGGTAGACTGAGCTAAGAAAGAGTGATTGACTCAAAGTCACCTAGGGAATTTCTGTGATTGAGGTCTGGTCCTAGACAACCACTTAATTCTAAATTACTGACTGATTGTATTGTCTAGTATTATCTCCCTTCTCAAGCTTGGTTTTGTTCCTCCTAATATCAGAGGCTTCTTTGAAGCTTTCCTGCACTATAAATTGTCCTTGTTTTAGAGATCATTTATTTTGTTCAGGAGCCTTGTACAATTTTTGACCACTTTTTTCCAGTGGTGGAATTCCTTTTTTTTTACTACCGATCCTGTGGACGTGGCTTGGTGGATGTGGTGTGATGTGGCTTGGTGGGCGTGGCTTGGTGGGTATGGCAGGGGAAGGATACTGCAAAATCCCCATTCCCTCTCCATTCCCGGGGAAGTATATTGCAAAATTCCCATTCCCATCCCACTCTGGGGCCAGCCAGAAGTGGTATTTGCCAATTCTTTGAACTACTCAAAATTTCCACTACCGGTTCTCAAGAACCCATCAAAACTGCTGAATAGCATCCCTGCTTTTTTCCCACCATATTTTCCATAATTCTTAGATGAAATTATGAGAATTAAGCAAATATAAAACACTTAGACTTAATTCAAGTTAAGTCAAATTAAGTCCCTTCAATTCTTTATTCTGATTCAGCATTCTTTTTTCCTCGGGCTCTCACACAGAGCAAAAATATATTGGATTGCAGATAAGGGCTGCCTGAAAAGACAGTTTGGTAACATCCAATCTTTGGTTGAATTTTTTTTTAAAAAAAAGTTTGATGAAATGATAATGTCTGTGGAAAATATTCAGATGCATCTAACTTTGGATAAATCAGATTCACAAAAAGAATGTGATTTGGAACCAGTTGATCTGTCAAAAAGAAATTGGGACTGTATAGGTATAGAATTAACTCAGTTGATACCTCTTTTAAATTCAAGCCTGCAGTCTTTTACAATAGCAGAAATTATACTAAACGGAGAAGTAACAAACTGGCTTTCCCTGGGAGAAACAAAAGAGATGGTGGGAATGGATTTATCACACTTAATTGGGAACCAATTTCATCTAGACTTTGTTGGGAAGATAGACCAATTTTGGAGATTATTTGGGATGATAAAATGTGAAAATTTTCATGAGCTGATTACAGTAACAGTTTGTTAACAGAGGGTTTCAAAACTTTAATCTTGTCGTTATTGTATCATTACTGTTCTTCCCATTAACTGTTTTGTCAATATAGTATATTGATGACAGATTAGCGATTTGCAAATAGATTTAGTAGTTTAAAAATCTTTTGAACCTGGTTTGCAATAGTGGGAAATTAATATTGAAGTGAAGACTCAATAAGTATTCAACTAGGGAGCATAATATGTGTATAGGTGTTATTTTCTTCCCCAATGCACTTTTTTAATGTCTTGTTTGCTATGTGTTTTGTTTGTTTGTTTCTAAACGTTTGGTGTTTTGTATTTTAAACATTTTTTAAAAATAAAATAAAATATTTTTTTTTAAAATAAAATAAAAATTTGAAAGAGAGAAGGGAAAAAAAAGAAAAGCTCAGGACATTTTCAACAAGCATAACATATTTTTAAACCCAGGAACACATTAAGACAGAAGCTTATCCACTGCAAGGACAATATACCCAGACATAAACAGAGCAATGTTATGTATGCACTGTGATGCAGTGAGACATGTGCAGACCTGTACACTGGGGAAACAACTTCACAAACATGGCACAACACAGTAGAACAAACCTATCAGAACAGGATTCAGCAGTCCATGTATAGCTGGAAGACAGCACTTTTACTTACTCCTTTGAAGACAGCAAGGTTTTCATTCTGAATATCTATTTATTTATGTATATTAAAATTGAACAGTCCTCCCTCAACTGAGGGGGAGGGATACATACCACTTTTCTGTTTACAACACAGTCCTTTCAGCAGCCCCAAAAAGATTTCACACCTGTTTACACTCTGATTCAAGTAACTCTGAAGATACAAATTAACCTCTCTGTGGCCTCAACATTTCTCAGAGTGCTAATGACCAATTCTCACAATGCTAACAATGGGTTGACTGCAAATAATATAAATCCTTCCATTCCTTCCATTCCAACACCAGTTAGTTGGAACTAAAGAAGCTTCTTGGATGAGAAGTGAAACATCTTCAAAGATTGGGATTCCCTGTGCACAGTCACCCACGCCCTCGTCACCTTGCGCCTGGACTACTGCAACGTTCTCTACATGGGGCTTCCCTTGAGGAGCACCTGGAGGCTCCAACTGGTCCAGAATGCGGCTGCGCGGGTAATCACAGGAGCCACCTGCGCTCCCACATAACACCACTCCTGCGTGAGCTGCACTGGCTCCCAGTGGTCTTCTGGGTGTGCTTCAAGGTGTTGGTTACCACCTTTAAAACGCTCCATGGCATAGGACCTAGTTATCTTCGAGACTGCCTGCTGCTACTGATGACCTCCCACCGACCTGTGCGCTCCCACAGAGAGGGCCTCCTTGGGGTGCCATCAGCCAAACAATGTAGGCTGGTGACCCCCAGGGGGAGGGCCTTCTCTGTGGGGGCACCTACTCTCTGGAATCAGCTGCCCCCAGAGATAAGGAGAATCCAAGACCTCGGTGCCTTCCGCCGTGCCCTTAAAACTTTCTTTTTTCATCATTTTATTAGGAATATTTAACAAATCATACCCTAAGGATATCAAATATCTTACAATTCACATATTAACTGATAATAAGAATAACCTACGCAAGAAATTGGAAACAAGAAAAAATACCGAGTGAAACAGAAGTAATAGGGAAAATTTTAGAATGCGCTGAAATGGATAGGTTAACCAAAGAATTACAAGAAAAAGAAGAATCAGACTATTATAAAATATGGAATAATTGGTATAATTGGTTAAAAATTAGAAATATACAAAAAACATAGGGGATATATTACCGATTGATACATATATATGTAATAAAAAATATTATTAGATTAAAGAAAGGTGAAGGAATATACTATAAGTAGAATTGTAGAACGTCACTCTGAAAAAATGCTTAAGAAGATATTATACTCTTTTTGTGTATATGTTGTATAAATGTTCGTTGTGTATATGTTATGTATGTCTTTTTTAATATTTATATTCAATAAAAACTATTTAAAAAAAAACTTTCTTTTTTCAGCAAGCCGGGCTGGTTTAACATATTTTTTAACATATTTTTAATTTTTAATTGGTTTGTTATCTTAAATTGGGGCCAAATTAATATATATCCTTTTGATTGTTTTTAATGTTTGCATTGTATGTTTTTATCTGGCTGTACACTGCCCTGAGACCCTAGGGAGAAGGTGCGGTATATAAATTCGAAATAAAATAAAATAAAAATAAAAGAAAGAAAGAAAGAAAGAAAGAAAGAAAAAGAAAAGAAAGTCCAGTTTCCTTTTGAAAAAAAGCAACTTTGGGACAACCATAACCTGGATGATTAAGAATCTCCTATAGACATTGTTCCAAACATTTGTCATACTCAACAGAAGGAGAAAATCAGTAAAATGTCCAAGATAACTCTGATTCATGTAGCAATATACAGTGTAAGTATTTCTTCTCTTTTTTTCCCTCATACCCATATTAGTTTATTAGTTGTAGACTTTCCTTCACCCCTCCATTACATTTTATTTTTCTCTTGTTCCATTGAAGCATAGCATTAATAAGAATGTTGGGAGAAAGTTCCTGCTGTGTCAAAATGCTTTTACAGTCATATTTTCCCCATTTCCAAAGAGCAGTAAAATTGGGCCAAGTAAAAAAAAGTTTTCTTTGTGGTAAAAATGCACTTGATGTAAAATGTTGTCTCCATTATTTTTGTCTTTAATTCTCATCTGACATTTTGAAACCTATTTCTTTTCTGAGGGACTAAATAAATGAAAAATAAAGTTTATATATATATAATGCTTTTTCAAGGTATTGCAAGAAACAAACCCTAGCTGACTAATAGTAATGTTATAGAAAATGAAGTGAACAGAAAGTAGTTATATATAATGAGGTATCTGTTTTTTCTTTCCATGGTGCATAAAACAGCTTGACACTTGTTATTGAAAACTAGACTCCTATGTTTATTAGTCATGAAAATTGGCAAATAATAAAGAGGAATATGGACTTCATATTTTGAGCACTCAGATTTAAATATTTCACATATTATGATTTTCTCATTATTGATTGAATGCAAAACAATCCGAAGATAGAAAAAGATTTGTTTAAGGAAATAAAGTGAATTTTGTAAACCAAAATATCACAAAAAATACCCTCACTTGGAAATGTGCTTTCATCATGAATTCAGACTTATTTGGGAGATCACTCTTTTTATTTATATGTTTCTTTCATGGTCTCCTAAACATCCTATTGAGAAGATTTGAGAGTGTTTTGACTTGGAATGGCTTGGAAAATGACAGGAGGAAAAGGGGAACTGCAAAGCAGCAAAAGTCTGAACAAGTATTGTCTGGGAAGAAATCAGTTCAGTGGTGAAATGCACTTACCTTCACTACCATTTTGGGAATCTGAGCACTCACACGTGCCTCTTCTGCACATGCACAGAGCCTTAGGCGCATGTGCAAAGGGTCAAAAATGGGATGTAATGATGTCCTGGTGGGTGGGTGGTGCCTTCCAGTGCCGGCGCTACTGGTTCGCGCGAGCTGAATAGATCCAGCTAGATTTCATCGCTGGATCAGTTGCACAGCAGCTTCATACTTACATACTGAGTACAAATCCTGAACTTCAACACAAAGCTGATATACATACCTACTTCTGTTCTATTATTTTATTTTATTTTATTTTATTTTATTTTATTTTATTTTATTTTATTTTATTTTATTTTATTTTATTTTATTTTATTTTATTTTATTTTATTTTATTTTATTTTATTTTATTTTATTTTATTTTATTTTATTTTATTTTATTTTATTACTTTACTTTACTTTACTTTACTTTACTTTACTTTACTTTATGATTTGATTATTTTATTTGATTATTTTTATTTTATTTTATTTTATTTTAGCCATGAGTTTTTCTATGGTCTTGATGAGAGACACAATTTTTAATGACAAACTTGAATCTGTAAACCATAATTATATAATTTACTACCAGTATTAACAGTAACAGTTAATACTGTAGCTTCAAATCACAGAAGGATTTGTATTCACAGGAGTACAAATAATGAAAAAAGACCAGCTATCTTGATTTTTAAAAAAAAAAAAAAGAAGAAGAAGAAGAAGTCTTTGAATTCAGATCTTTATTATAAAAGAAATTAGAACCATTTTCTGTAGTCCAATCTTGGTAAAGAGCAAGCTTCAAATTGAACTGTTGCTTCTTGTAATGTAATATTGAAACCTTTCTATGCGTTTTTTATTATAGCTGGGTGACATTTTCTTCCAAACCTCTGCAATATATCAAAATGTAATGGATAAATAGATGATAATGCATGCATTTTAACAATAATTTATGTTATAAAGGAAATAAATAGATAAGAATGTTGACTTTTACACTGATTATTTTCCACATTTTGTTAAAACTATAAAATTTCTCTGTATGTGGAAATCAGGTTGATTACCCTTCAACATATACAGTACATTCTGTATATGATGCTTGTTATATGGACAAATAATTTGTTATGTACTGAGGCAATCTTTAAGATCTGGCCTCAGCCCTGCTGAGTTGTAGTTACAATTTGCAGGGCATATTCTTATTCAAGGCTTTTTCTGCAGCCATATTTAATGGGTGTATAAATCTCATTGACTCAAGTAAGGTCATGTATGCATATAACTAAGAGCAAGGTTGTACTGTTTAGCCGCAGATTCATGGCGTAATAAAAATAGAAGACTTGAGATGCTGGAATTCAATGAAACAGTAAGACCCACTGCCAATAAAGCACCAAGAACTGCAAGTTCAAAGTTCATGTTCTAGCCTTCATAGAAATGGTAATCAAACTGAAAAACAATATTATTAAGATAAAGAACAAAGAAATTATCATGGTTTAAAAGCATTGTATAAGTGCCGAGCTGCAACTGTGTAATAATAGAAATTTGGACGATCTTTTATAAACAGACATTAATGGTACAATATATTCTCCAATTAAAATGTCATGTTAATATATTTGCAAAATAATAAAATTACAGTGGGAGAATGCTAAAATACAATAATTTTCTTCAGCATGATATTAAAAATGATTAAAAAGCAGTCTTCTTTATTTATATATTTGATATTATTTCTTCCATCAATTTTCATAAGGTAGCTTCCAATACAAACATTAAAAATAATAACATAAATATAATTAAAACAGCAACAGCTTGAAGCATTAAATTCAATTTTAAAAAGATAATGAATAAAACAATATAGCTTAATAAAATATTGTCTTTAGAATCATGAGAGCTGGTAGATGAAGTGGAGTTCTCAGGAAGGAAAATACCCCAAGTGTGGAACCATTATGGGGGTACAGGAAATCCTTTGTCTGGCAGCAGTGAGCCAAAACAAGAACTTAAATGTATATGAAGTTTTCACAAATGAATATGAGTACATTTATAGCACCACCACATTTTTATATGTAAGTTCCTTGAAATTCACCTTCTAACTGCTCTTCTTTGTATGCAAAAGATCTGAAAGAAATATAACTAGTGATCATTTTGTGCATGGAAGCAATATCAGCCATAGGATGATTGGGGAATATTTTGTATCTTTCACAAGCAAATCACCAATCCTGTCTTTTACACTCACCTTATTATGAAATATGAAAACATATTTGTTCTGGGGTAAGAAGAGGCAGATCAAAAAGTATATTATTCACTGAATTTAATTTATTTTTAAAAAAATGATATTATCTCAACATAAACATTGTCTTTTCATGTCAAAATAATTAACAGCCATGATGGAGGTGCACTTAATTAAAACAGTTTTGCTCTACATTTGTGCACTAGTTAGGTCCACTAAAACTGCAAACATATCAGTCATATCAGTTTAACCATTACTTTAAAATGAAATCAAATAACAGTTTCAAATAGTAGAGATCACCGCTTCATGGAGAAACTCAACTCAAAACATTGGCTTCAAAAATGGCACAGAATTCTTCCACTCTTCTTTCTTTTCCACCTCTTATTAGTCCAGGGGTAAAATCTTGGAATAGCCACATATTAGTATTTTTTCAAATGGATCGTGTTTGTAAAGATCCATGCATTCAGTTAAATTAGTTCTTGCCATATCGTTATTCCATTATCTCAAAACAAGACTTGTTGCTGTTGTGGAAAATATACTTAAAGGCACTGGTGAAATCCAATTTTTTTTACTACCAGTTCTGTGGCCATGGCTTGGTGAGCATACTGTGGCTCGGTGGGCATGGCAGGGGAAGGATACTGCAAAATCTCCATTCCCACCCCACTCTGGGGACAGAGGTGGCATTTGCCAGTTCTCTGAAATACTCAAAAATTCTGCTACCGGTTCTCCAGAACCTGTCAGAACCTCCTGGATTTCACCCCTGCTTGAAGGTGAACAATGGCTGGTTCTTTCTTATGAATTTGAAATCCAAGGATCGATGGAGCAGCTTCAAAGGGCCCAATATACTGTATCTTTCTGTCAAATATTGTGTGATTTCATCTTCTCTGTTCAATGCAAAAATTGCCTGATCTCACCTTCTTGATATAATTGATGACATATTTAATGGATTTGATAGCTGAGTATGTTTTTACACTGAGATGACAATTGAGCACTTTCAACAGTTGTGCATTATAGGGTACCACCCTTATAGTTCTGTTTTCTTGCTTGATGTCCTTCAAATCCTCCTATTTCTAAAGACTATCTCTTATAGATAGGATATCAATCATCACCACAACTTGTGTGTTCATTGAATAGGTTCAGGTACCTTTTACACATGTACCATTTTTTTTCCAACATGCTGATTTTCTGCTGCATTATGGATCATGTAGTTCAATACCAATTTAATCAGCTATGAATCTTCATTTGGATCTGGTATTTGGTTTGCAAAAATATATCAGGTCTTGGCTTCGATGATTCATCAAGCCATAGAAAACAGTGCAAATAAGACAAACTCTGCTTTTGATATTCCACACTAAGAACATAAGTAATACACCTACTGAAGAGACCATGTATTCCAGTAAGGTAATTGAGAAATCAGGTTTTCTTCAAGTTGAATATTCTTATGATTAATCTGACTAATCATTGGACTGCTATTTTTAAAAAAAAATTAAAAAAAAAGATGCTATTGTGTTTCTGATCAGTTTAGATTGCAGGTCATCACCATAAAAAATGAAGCATTGTTATATTTCCATGTATACATCTGGTACACTGAAAAGAAAAATCACATAACCCCAGCAGCAACACGGAAGGTCAAGTAGTACTGAAGCAACTAAATTTCATTCCCTCAGAAGTCATGGGTCCTGGATTTTTGACAAATTATATCAGTTAGCCCAGTTAATTCAACAAATGGTTGCCCTATAATGCAATTTCTCCATGTTAAAGGTGATGACAACAAGAATTTTAGTAGTATACTATTTCTTATAGGGTCACTGAATATCAGTTACTGACAATTAAACTGCTTATCTTCAGCCCTTTCACCTTTCATTTGATGCTTCTTTATTTGACAATTGCTTCTTCATCATGTGTCAACTTTATGCTATAACCTTGTTGGTCCTAACTGGAAGTATTATCTTACAGTCCATCTTTTTCTTGTTTTTCCTTCATACTTGAAACTCTCTGTGACAAATTCTTTACATTTAGGAACAAGTCTTAATGTGTTTGAAGATTGTGAATGATTTTCTAAAGCAAATATTATCTGGAAATAGGAACAACCTGTGGTTCTCTACTTGACTATTTTCTAAGCAAGAATTGTGTTAGAATGGAACTCTTGTTATTTGAAACTCATATGTTAGTTCTTTTTGCCAAATACATCAATGCAATCTAAATTGTTGACTCTTTCATCTAAGCATTAGTAACTTTCAAAGTATTTCCTGTAATAAGTAAACATAAATTTAGAACAAGGATGTGTACACTTGTGTTGATTTTGTTGAGGCAAATATGCTCAGTAAAGGGAAAACAGACATGTTTGGAATGGTTTAATAATCCAGGTAGATAAACCACATTTTTTTCTACAGAGTCATAACTGTAACTTTTCCACAGCAGTTATTCTCAGTTTCCTTTGTTAGACCACAAAGGAGAGGAGTATTGCAAAACAAGAAATTAAAAATAAGAAAATGAGTATTACTTTTTAAAAAAATCCCCAACAGCTCTTTGTTAACCAATAACTAGTAATTCCAATTTTGTTCATACCACAAAATCATTTCATGCTAATGCTTTGTGTTATAAAGCTTTATTGCAGCTAGGATTTAACTTAAGTATGCTAGGCTCCATATATGTGTATTGCAATTGAGGCTCATGAATTTGGTGAATTCTATCTAAGTATAATCAAAAATGAGTTGCCATGCTGCAAATTATAACTTTTGGAAACTCTAGATGAATTCCAATGACATTTTAATTATTCCAGTCATAAAACCTATGAGGCTGCTTTTAAAGAGCAGAGCTAAAGCTCAAATAGAAAATATGAAGCATCTTTATATTAGCATTAAACAGTTGATTAAAACATTAAGTTGGCTTGCACTGTTGCACTGTTTTTGTGTTATTTCAGGACCTAACTTTTTAAAGCATAACTTTCTAATTAAGAGGCTCACTGGGTGATTTTAGAACAGTCACATAGCTCAACCTTTCTCACAAGGTTGTTGTGGAGAAGAATAAAGTTTGTAATAGATAAGCACATAACTAGAAATAAGATATCAAATAAAAATATTAAATGCTGCTAAATAATCAGGGCTAATGTTCAAATTTCCTTTCTTCAGCCAAGTGATTGATGTCTTTGAGTTTGTCCAAAATGTTTTTTGAAGTCATTATTGCCCTTCAGTCAAGGTATCCTGTTTTCTTCTTGACCACCATTCTTAGTGTTGAGAAAAAAATAAGTTGGGCTCAGAGCATCTCTCATATTTGGAGAGTGGTCACCTTTTGGTGCTTAACCCTGAAATCCAGGATCAGGATTTATTTATCTATTTATTTATCTTATTCATTCATTCCATTATCTTTTGAACTATATTGCAGACTTTTTTTTTCAAAGTTAGAATTGTTGCTCCAGATCCCCAGTTTTCATGTCAACATTTGTTCAACACTGTTTTAAGTTTCCTAGCAGCTTTCTATTCTATAACACAGGAAGTCATTTCTATGACATCAGTTCTGGTCTTACGGGTACTATAAATCTGTGTCTTTCTTAAAAGATTATTTCAGTATTGAATGGCTGACATTTTATGGGGCTTCTAAAATCTTATGAAAATTTACCTTTCATTAAATTGCAGACAACTAAGACTATAATGTACTTACTTAATACAAAATATGGCAGGTCAGGAGATAGTCTTGAAGTATATAAAAGTGTTGAACCAAATACAAGCTACATGAATACCAGTTATTTTAACGAGTTTACTAGTTACACTTTCTCTTCCACATTTCCCTGGTCTTTTCAGGCATTGTTCATTTTTCTAGGGTAGTCAAGATCCAAGAATACTTCTTTCTTTAGGCAGTCATTTCAAAATTTCTATCCCGTTTTTCAAATTTCTACAATTTATTCTGAAACAACAATAATCAAACATATAACTTCACAGTGAGATGAGTGGAAAGCAAATTTAATAAATGAATAAATGACCTTTATGTTACAGTATTTTTATTCCTACTACAGGTTAGCATCTAATGTGCATGGCACATATTGGGCTTTGAGAAGTATAATGGCTTCATTCCCAAAAGAGACAAGTCCAAGCCAAAAAATAAAAGATATTTACACATACATTTAATTAAATGAATTTAATGCTGTCTATTGTTTTAAAATTTCCCATTTCTATCAGATAAAACTTACAATTGTACATGTACCAGTTCAGGGGTGGGATTCCCTTACCTTCGCTACCGGTGCACAAATGTGAGCGTGAGTGCCTCCTCGATGCATGCACAGAATCTTCTGCGCATGCAGAGAGGGTCAAAAACAGGACATGATGCTGTCTGAGCAGGTAGGTGGAATCCACCGCTGGCACTACCTGATCAAATGGTGTGGATAGAGCCAGCTGAATTTCATCACTGTACCACTTACAAATTGGTAACACATTTGGAAGCATCCTAAAAGGTTTCCAGGGTCCTTCAGTTATGCACCTGTATATATAGAAAAGACAATATGTATGTCCTACATTTTGATGCAAATTTTAGCAAAATAATAGGGGGAATAAATACGGGGAACAAATAAAATAAAAATCACACAAATATTACAAGTAAAAGGGAGTAAATCTCTTCTCTCATTTATTTATTTATTTATTATAATATTATCCTGTTCCTGCAAGTGAAGTTTACCGTAGTCAACAAAGCTTGAGCATTTTAACTTTAGATGCCTTTCTGAGGTTCAATTCTGAGATTTTTTTTCCTTTCACCAAAAGAAAACTATTGATCCCAAGACACATGTTCTAAGGGTAAGACACAAGTGAAGTTCAAGAGTTACATGAAGCCATTTATTTCAAGGTGCATTGCTCACCATATGGCTGCTTTCTTTCTATTGGCTGCAATGTAATTGAATCAATTGCCCTCTGATAATGCGGTTCAACCAATATGGACATACATCATTTACCAAGTAGTAAGCATATGGCTTTTGAAAGCTTGCCTTCTGTAGAAGAGTAGGGAAGGATGAAAACATTATAAATCACTGTTACTAGGTTTTAGGAGCAGTTTGAAATTTGACCTGAAGCGTTTAGTCAAATAAATGAACAATTTTAACAAACTGTCATATGAGTAGACTTGTTCATGTGAAAATGGGCCAATCTGATTAAAGTGTGTATGGAGAGAGCTAGGAACAGAAGTAGGACCTTGAAAAATTAACATCAGTAGTGAAATGTCACTTCAAAACCACAAGATTAGCTGGAGATGCCCTATTAAGAGGAGGAAAAGAGCAGAACAATCAGCCTTTTCTGTTAGTGGCCTTGTAAAAGACAAAGTAAAAGACAGTCATCTAATTAAGATCCTGGCTGACTGTTTCTATGGAGTTCTTGGTGCTCTCTGAGCTTAGTTGTGCATGGTGGCACAGTGGTTAGAGTGCAGTACTGCAGGCTACTTCTGCTGATCACCGTCTGCCAGCAGACTGGCAGACTGAATCTCACCAGGCTCAAGGTTGACTCAGCCTTCCATCCTTCTGAGGTCGGTAAAGTAAGGACCCAGATTGTTGGGGGCAATATGCTGATTCTGTAAACCGCTTAGAGAGGGCTGTAAAGCAGTGAAGCAGTCTAAGTGCTATTGCTCTTGCTATTGGTTGTTTTCTTACAGACAGTTCCTTACCAGACTAGATAACAGTTTCAATGGTAATATCTTCAGTGATTATTTCTATGTTATTTAACATCTCTCTTATATAAAGTTGCAGTTACTCAGAGAATAACGTTTCAGGAGGTTTAATGTTCTTTGAAGATCTTGAGACGATCTTGAGGATCTTGAAACTCTTGGGCAATACAAAACAGATCACGTACAAAAAGAACAATTAGCAATTGTAAACTACATTCCCATAATGTGTACAATCAAAGAGACTAGTGTTTGACTTTGTTTGTAACCTCAAAGTATCATAAGAAAAAAATAATAAGACTCTCATTAATACCTAATTCTATTTACTCTATTTAATTATGTTCTTTTCAGTATTGTGGATTGTCAGAGTGTACCCAATACTAAAACATATAAAATAATAAAAATTGAAATGATAGAATTAATAAAGAGAGAATATTTGTAGCTCAGGTTTACAATAAGGAGTCTTTGGTGCTCTCTGATTTGTGGTTGTTTCATTACCCAAAGTAGGTAATGTCATTGTGTTGCCTAATTTGTGTAATGAAATGACTGCAAGAAAACAACCAAGCTCAGAGAGCACCAAAGACCCCTCAATTATAGAATTGTAAAGCTGACACAGTTTTCAAATAGCAATAGCACTTAGATTTATATACCACTTCACAATGCTTTACAACCCTCTCTAAGCAGTTTACAGAGTCAGTATATTGACCCCAATAATCTGGGTTCTCATTTTACTGACCTTGGAAAGACAGAAGGCTGAGTCCATCTTAAACCAGTGAGAATTGAACTGCTGGCAGTTGGCAGAATTAGCCTGCAATGCTCAATTGTAACCACCATGCCACTGCCACCACAATTATATACAATACAGCTATTGTAAAATAATATGTTTTGGAAAATAAGGGTATCCACAAAACATCAAAGTTGATAATAGGTGAGATTCTCAGATGAAAGCATTCCCTCACTGAGGCACCATAATGAAGATGAACTAACTTTAGCCACAACTTCCTAAGCAGAAATGAATTATGGCAGGGTTACTTTAGAAAAGATAACCTTTCAAGGTGATCTTCTAAGCAGGTCCCCTACATTATATTGCATAATCAATACATATTTAGCATATGTCTAAAATTACTACGAGTAAAGAACTACCAACACACACACACACACACACACACACACACACACACACATATTACTTTGACATCTTTGTTTAATTATTCTGCCTACAGTTTGTCATATCAATTACATTTGAGAAGACAATATTTGTGTAGATATGTTCTTAAGGCTATGCCTAAGATAAAGCATGGGGCCATGTTTTAATATTTTCTTTCTCTTGTTCCTGTATTTCAGCATTAGACTGTTATAAATATCAACTTTCTGAAATTTTTGTGATAGTCAGCTAAAACCAATAAAAGCAAAAAGGAAAAAGAAACTATTTGAACATTCATCTTATCTCCTTCCCTACCTACTATTTGTTCCAAGGTATGCAATCATAAAAATAAGTATTCTGTCTGGCATTTCACAGTAATCTTAATTCCATACCATATCCTCATTTATTAATCAATCTTATCCCTTTCCAATGTATGTTTTTCCCTTGATATTTTCATGAATTCTGTCTTATTTCTCCTAGTTCCTTTGATTAGTTGAACTCATGTTTATTTGTTTTTTTTTAACCCTAGCTTACCCTTTTTACTTTGCCATGGTATTGTTGACATCACAATGATATTGGTTTTAATCTATTAGAAATAATAACAATAGCTATATATTATTAAGATACTGATTTAGTCATCTGTTAGTTTAAATTGTAAATTTTTCAAAGTGTGGGGGAAAAAAACATGGGAAAAAAAAGTGAATCTGAGAAACTATGCTGAAAAATCACACCAGGAAGAAAGAGCAGTTTTCAAGAAAATGTAAAACTACTAGAATTGTAGTCCTGCAGTACTAACCCATGTGTAAAGATGTAATAGATGATACTGCTAAAAGCCTCCTTAGGAACTAAAGAAGGCAGAGAGTTCACATTTCTTCTGTAACAAATTGTCTATCAATACAATCAAGACAACTTCAGATTCCAAAATGACATGAAGTAAATTGAAGTACACCTCTCTTCTGTATCTAGTTTCATCTTTAGCCAAGAGTCAAGATGTGGAAAGTTGAGTTTTATATTTGTTAATTAATTTTAATATCCTGAGCTCTATTTGGTATTTTTGCTGACAATTTGATAAGAAGAAGTTGCATATTTGATTTATTATCCTGTTTTCCCAAAAATAAGATATCCCCTGTTAATAAGTCTAACTGGGCTTTTGAGCACATGGAAATAAGGCCAAGCGCTTATTTCAGGGTTCAAAAAAATATAAGACAGGGTCTTATTTTCGGGAAAACACGGTACTAAGAAATGGGATAAGGTATGAAGAGTTTTGTATGTGTTAATAGAGAGTGTGAAGAGATTCTAAAATTGTTGTGATTGGGGTAGGAAGTAACTTTCTTAAAAGAGGGTATTCTTTAGAATTTTTTTCTTTCTTTTCTTTTTCTTTCTTTTATTATGTATTATCTTTTATTGTAATTTCTGAAGAATCAAATAAAATTATCAGGATCAGAGTTTTAGTCTTCCAAACTTTCCGACTCATGCTGGAGTTCATCCTCAGGGAATGTTTCACTCTCTCTCTCTTTCACTAGAATGTATACACATTATATTCATATTACGTGGATTCTATTTAAAAACAAACAAAAACCCTCTAACCTAATTCAAAGTTAATATGTAGCCGTTTGGAACAGAACCCATGCTCCCATGGTTATTTTATTTTTGTATTCTCATTCCATAATTACAAAGTAAAATTGCCTTGTGAAAATCTCTGTGGAAGCATAGCATGCAGATATTTTAAGACCTTTATAACCTCAGGTGTGATGATATTAATAAATGACAATAATTTTTGATAATTTTTAGCTAGCACCTTTATTTCATTTTCAATATGTTTTGGGTCCAGATGTTTCTTCTGTAGAACTTACAATGAACTTATACAAATTTATTGAATCAAAATAGCAGCAGCACTAAAGGTATATGTAGCTCACAAATTTCAGTCAATTAAATCACAGTAAGAAAAGTTAAATCAAGAGTGCCATTTCTTTCCTAATGTCTAAGGAACAATATCCTATTCAGAATTCAGACTTGCAAGGCTTCAGCTGTCTTTCTTGTCAAAACTGTTTTGGGAAAAAGAGGGACTTCATCACAGAAATCTGCTATAGAATTTGCTCAGAATTGACTAAACAAGAAAATGGATTAGCTTCTTTTGAGGTGTGACTTAATTTCATCCTTATTAAAATATCTAGTTGAAGCAGATAGAATCAACATAGTGAAGAGATTTCTAAAGTAGCCTGCTAAACTGATTTTACTGCAAGATAATTAATTAACAGGAAAAGACAAAACATATGGAAAAATAAAAAGATTGTGTTAGCTGTGGGGTTTTTTGCAGCTTCTTTTCAGGATAAATTCTCAATGACAGAGTCAATAGATAAAAGGAAATCTTTCCTTTGTGAAAGATTAACATTTTTTTTGCTATAGGCAGAATGAGTCAAGGAGAAGCATTATTCCTCCATTTACTAATACATCTTTTAAATGATAAGTGGCTGACTGCAAACTGAAAGTGATGAGAATATCTGGATTCCAGGAAAGTTTGGTTAATTGTAATTTTTATCTCTTGGGAAGGTAGTTATGTGCATCTATACTTTAACAAAATATTTCAAAATATTTCCAATTGTTCCACTGATATTATGTTGTACAGTAACAATGCGCAATAAATAAAGTAATGAACTGAAAAATAGTTGGAGCATGGTTAAGGTACCAGCCTAGAAAGCAGGAAACAGTAACTCTTTTCCTCTCTTGGTTAATCATTGATTCTAAATTCACAAGGTTGGTGGTGTAGGGAAAATAGTAGATGGAGGCACTGAGTACGCTGCCTGAAATTGTACATAATAAAGATGGGATATAATTTAATAATAAACCAATAAATGACTGTATTGCAAGATATGCATCCCTCATTAATATATACCTATGCTTATAATCATAGATGCCAGTAATCTATAAAGTTACCACTTCTGTTTCTTTAGAGCATGAGTTATTGTTACACAAATTGAGTACAACTATTAGCCAAACTTTGATTATGTTCTGCAAAAATCAATGAAAATGTAACTTTCATCTATCAATCATATGCATTGCACTTTTATCTGAGGGAGATTTGCAAGTTAGATCTTGTTAACTCAGTATTTCAACAATTGCATGCTATTTAAGAGCGAATATTAGATATTTTCTGGTTGTCTATATTTAGATTTTTGATAGCATATGAGCCTGCCGTTAGCCATTATGCATTGTGATGTCTGATATATACTCTGCCCTTTTGTAGTAGTATGTAATGTTGTAATATATGTTACGGGCTGATCTTGAATTACAACATACCATGTATGTTTTGTCACTTGCTGGTCCTTGCCCCTTCTGCAATATCCATGAAAAAAGGTCTGGTACAGAATTTCCTGATATGTTACATAGATGTGTTCAGATTATAATACTCTTTTATAGTAAAATTAATTACTGCTTTTCTCCATAAACAGTTTCTAATTCATATTAGCTTCCTTCACAGAGTATCCATATTCAAGGAGTTCTATACAGTAATGGAAGAGAAAAGCTATAGTATATCATTGGCCCAATTCCACTATTACTTAGGCTTTAGATGAGATAATGTAGGGTAGGAAAGAAATTTATGCTGCAACAGCTGGTCATTTGTCTGCTTCCATATGACTAAAAGATTGTGACATTCAGAGTTTTAATCACATTAAGCCTATAAGATCATTTCTAGGACAGTCATTATAGTTCTGTGAAGCAATCCAATGTTGCTCTTTTAATAGGCAGGAAACTACTTTATATCAAACCAACTATCTATGCATCCAGTCAGAACTTCTGCACTATCCAGTGCATCAGAGGTGGCCCATGTAATTTTGCCCTTGAGACATATTAAGGACAAGATTTTCTTCACCAAGTAATACACATAATGAAGTAAATTAGACTTCCAAGTTTCACCATGGTGCTTGAATAGGACATCACTGCAAAAGGCTAATACATACAAGAGGTTCTATGTTGCTGCCACAAACAGTACTCTCTTCCAAAACATAGAAATGGAAGGGATAGTCATTGTCTTAAACCTTTCACTTAGATTGAGTTGTTTATCCTGTCTAATGATGAAGCATCTGAGAAGCATCTGCATGAGCAATGTTTTATAACACCATTGTTTATTAAGTTTACATTCTGCCTTTCTCACAGTTCAAAGTGACTTTAAATGGCTAATATTGAAACATAGGAATTGCTTAAAGTTAATATCTTAATTCTTCTGGGAAGCTTTCTGTTTGTTGGTCTGTCTGTCTGCCTCTCTCTTTCTTTCTCCCCAGCTATTAACAATTAATCATGAAAGAATCATTTTTATTGGTATAGGCTCTCATGGCCAGTACCTGTTGGACTGTGTTGGACCTCAGGGTTTAGTGACTGCAGTATAAAAAAAACAGATTCATGACATCTCACCAGCAACAGTGACTTATATATTCAAAGGCAACCTGCACCAATCAGAAACTAGAGCAGACTATTTTTGCCTCTGTAAATACCACCTACAGTTGCCAGTGAAGCATCATTTTCTACACCATGGCCACTAAACCCTGAATCCAAGATGCCCATTAGCCTTTACTCATTCCTTTGCTCTAACTCCTGCATAATAAAGGCACAATTTCAAGTAGCACAGTATCATAATACCAGTGGTTATAGTATAATTGATGTGTATGCACAAAATTATTAGCCATGTGAGGAACTCTTTGAAAACACATTTCTTCTAATTATTTAGCAAATTTCAAATCAAGACAAAACACAAACTGTAACAAAAGTGAAGAAGCACAGCAGTTGAATATGGCTATCAGCAAACTGACAAAATGCCTCATTTTTTAAAATATTCAACACAGAAAGATATGTAGAAAGATTTATAGGATTTTTCTTGCAGAAATTGATAGCAATTCTTAAAGATAGTATAACCAGAAGTGGGCTGCTGCTGGTTCAGACCAGTTCGCTTGTACCGGTAGTTATGACCACCTGCTGGGCCTACCAATCCACCCCAGTGCTATCCTGTCCTATATATCTCACTCTCTGGCTCGCTCGCCCTGCCCACACAGCCCAGCTGATTTCCACAACTCGCCCACTCTGCTTACCATGACTGCCCAAAAAGGTGTGCTAGAAGCCATGCACATGAAATAGCTGTGTGTTTGAAGCTGCACACAAGCGCACGAAGCGCGCATGCACACGTGCACTCACATTTTCGGTTCTGCACTAGGCGAACCAGTTATTAAATTATGTGAAGCCCACCTCTGAGTATAACATATCTATGATAATTCTATATCATATTTTCAATTTTGAAAATTTAGACATACAAATGCAAACATACTGTGCTCTGGTTCTGATGTATTCAGTGATACTGGGATACTGGACTTTGGCAGACATTGTGATGAAGTTATTTCCTGTATCTGTGCAACCTCTGCTGTATTTGGATCTTTTTATCTTCCAATTTTCTTTGCTCTTCAGTTGCTTTTCCCTTTTACCATTCAAGTTGACCTGTCCACTATTCTCCATCATGGCTGCTGGATTCCATGACCTTGGAAAATACTTCCTAATGCCCACCATGAATTCTGATATTTTATTTTACGCTGTAGGAATTCTGTGCATATTCCTTATCCCCTTGGAAAGGGGGAGAGAGAGAGAAAGATTTTTTAGAAAGCTTTAAGAAACATATCAGAGAAATGGATGTAGTTTTTATGCTGACAATGTCATTTCATTGGAACCCATATTATCTACAGCAAAAGTTAAAGAAATTGTTTGACTCATTGATGAGTATGAATATGAAGAAAGAACAAATATGGGCAGGAAAAAGAAGATCACAAAAGTTACAGTTGGAAGGACTTCATAAAATTGTATGAAGAGAGAAGTGATAAGGTATAAAAGGCAATGAATGAAGCATGGCTATAAATGAAGCAAAGGCAGAAAATTATGAGAAAGTATAATGAAGTTAGTATAAACTAAATTTGGTATAATTTTGTTTTCTTTCCTCTCATAACTTGCATTTCTTTTCTCTCATAACTTGCATAACTTTAATAACACCTTTTTCTGTATTTTTATAACATTATTTATCCCCAAAGTGAATAGGATAATGGATATGCATTTACTTGAGAATTTCACTAATGTAGAGTACAATTGAGATAGAAAATAGATTATATGTGTGCTATTTCAAAGCCTATAGCCATTTGGTTTCTATTGTCCAGAAGTAAGCTAATGGCTTTCTCTAGCTTGTGGTGACTAATTGCTATTTTGTTCTGTTGCAAAGTTGTTGATTGTAGATATTTGATCTTATTCAAAGCACTAATAACCACAGTTTAATACCTCTATTTACGACACATTTCTTTAGGAGGCAAATCTTATTTTAAACAAGATTCAACTATATTTCTTCTTGTTGTCTCGTTTTATATCATTTGTGTATTTTTTTGGTTTAAATATTTCTTTCTCTCCTTTTGTGCTTTGTGTAAGTAATATTTATCCTAAAAGGGTAATAAAAATATGAGTATGTATGTATGCATGCATTCATGTATGGATTTTCTTACAAAATATGGCATAATACATAACATAAATAGGTGGTTCAATTGCTAGCCAAGACAAGACAAGAGCCTTGGTGGTGCAGCAGACTAAAGTGCTGTTAACTAGCACCAGCTGCCTGCAATTACTGCAAGTTCAAATCTCACAGGCTCAAGGTTGACTCAGCCTTCCATCCTTTCAAGGTAGATAAAATGAGGACCTGGACTGAGGGGGCTATAAGATGACTTTGTATAAAAAAAGAACACCGCTTTGCGGGGGGGCAAAAGCCCTACTAAGCAGGTATATACAAAAGTATGAAGGCTATTGCTTAATGCATTGTAAGCCACCCTGAGTCTCCGGAGAAAGGCAGCATATAAATCGAACCAATAAAATAAATAAAATATTCATTATCCTTTTTCACTGCTGTAATGACTATGACCGTACTTTCCAACCAGAACACCAGCAAAGATATTGGTCTACCTCAGAGAATGGAAGTAAAAAGAAGGAAGACAGATTAACTAATATTTGTGTCCATTTATTCAATGATTAGTAAAATAAGAGCAAATCCTTGTACTAGAAACTAGATATAGAAACTGGATATAGTAACTGGAATATATATTACACCAAAAGCACTGGATTTTTCCCAGATGTGGAATAGCCTTTTTACTTCTTTGTGTATTGAGTGGAACAGAATTTGAACATTCTAATCAAGAAAGATTGATAGTATAACTATGCTAAATAACATGCTTTTCATATTTTGTGCACGAAGCGAACCAGTGGTAACACCGGTTGAAACCCACCACTGGGATATACCATACATTGTCGTGGAAAATCACACAGAAGAGACAGAAAGAGAGAGAGAGAGAGAGAGAGAGAGAATTTGGATTGAAAGAAGATGAGTGCACTTCTATAATTGGAAAGAGAAACATCAATAATCTGCATTATGCTGATAATGCTACTCTGATTGCTAAAAGTGCAAAAGATCTGCAAATTGTAGCAATGGAAGTCAAGGCAAAGACCATAATAAAAATGGGACTAAGATTAAATATGATTTTTTAAAAAACAAAATAATGCAAACAGGTACAGCCAATAGCCTTTGAAATAATCGAGAAATGATAAAGATATTTAAATGGAAGATAGCTTCCATTTTTTAGAATCAAAGATCAAGCAGCAGTCAAAGACACACTGTAGATTAGCAGTTGATAAAATCGCAGTTAAGGTATTAAGATGCTAAGAATGTCTGCAAGGATCAGAATCACACAGGCAATGATTTTCCCTGTGACGTTCTATGAAAATGAAAGTTGACAAACATACAAACATAAAATGAAATGAATAATAAAACAGAATAAAAGTATTATTTATGTTTTCATTCAGATTTCTTAAAATTGCATTTGCAAAGTGGCTCATCTGTATCAATATCTTCGCCTTAGCAAGAGGTTCATTCTATTCTTCTAAAATTTAAGTCACAGTTACTTGACTGTGTCTAATCTTAAAAAAAAATAAGCAGAGGAAATACTTGGTGGTGGTATTTTCTCTTTGTTTATTTTTGTTTAGGGGATTGTTTTGTTTTTTGTTTGTTTGTTTGTTTTTTTTGCTGACAAGTGGTTACAGAAAGAACAGGTGCAGATAAAACATAAAGAGGAGTTTTTGAAGAGAACAGTGAATCAGTAACAAAAGAAGAAAATTTGAAAGGTATTTAGTAAATGCATTATGGAAAAGCATCGATCATGTTTAAAACATGTAATAAAACAATCTATAAATCTGTTATGGAGAAGTGTATGTTGTTTTAGGTTCAATGGGGTGAAAGGTACCAGAATTTACGATATTAGGAAACATAAATGTATAAAGGCCTATTTTGGTTTAAATTTTTAATTCTCATAATGGTCTGGTACAGATTTGGATTATACTTATAGACAGATCATAATAGCGAAAAGCAAAGACAAAGACCATTAAGATAGGCCTATTCTGAAAGAGAAAAGATAAATATGATCATTATTGACAGCAATGGTCAAAATAAGATTAGTCTATCAACATTTTTAGACTATAGTGGTTTCAATTCTGGCATCATCCAGAGCTATCTCATCACTTCCTTCAAGGGGCATCATTGCTGGGCTGTGCTCAGGGCATCAACAGGCCTTAATCCAGCTCTGCCTACAGACATGCTTATGGATATGTGTATATGAATGAATGTTGATGATAACTTTCCCTGACAGATCATTAATACCTAGGGTTTTCTGTTACAAGTAACAAAAATGAAATAGTAAGAATTGGCCCATTACAGTTAGCCTTTTTCAAAATAATTGTTTGTCATTATGATGTATACTATGCTTCGGTATTAATAGAAACATTAGTGAGGAAAAGCAAAATTGCTGTCTTTTGTATGTGTGGGCATGGAACAATACATAATAGCACAAAGTAAATGGACATAATTCTCTGACTATTTTTTTATGTCAATTTGGTCCCCCATTATATGCGATTTCTTCTTATAAATGAACCATACAAAGCCTTTTCCTTAATAGCATATACTATAATAGTATTTATGCCTATTTTGTGAAACTTTGTTTTGTTTTTCTGTTCTTATATATTACCTATAACATACTTTATGATAAGGCTTCCATCAAAGTTGCACTCCTATTGCCCCATAATTACAGATTGCAGAAAGCAGGATGGAATTTACTTATTCTAAGAATATTGCTTGGTCATAAACTGAGCTGGCCTCTACATTTGATAATGAGCTAATGTGTGTGTGTATGTGTGTGTTTTCATAGAGAAGCATTATATCCCTAAACTGTGAGGTTATCTGCTACAACACTGGGCTCTGTGAATATCAGAGAGAAATAGATCAGAGTGCTTCCATTTTCAAGTATTCTTCTTGTATTATAAACTAGAAGAATCCCTGTAGTGCCTAATCTACTACTGCCAAGGTAACTATTTTGGTTTCCTCAGAAGAATTTTATTTTTACTCTGGTTCTCAAACTACAAATCCAATGCCAAATTTCGCACAGAAACATTAATGCAAGGCATACAATGGGAAAAATATTTTAAAATAAGAAAAGGGAGGGAGGGAGGGAGGGAGGGAGGCAGGCAGGCAGCCCACTACCAACTAGTTGTGAAGTTGAAACAAACTATGGAAATAATTTCTATGGACATTTATTATTTGTTACTAAATGATATTTCACTGACATCATTTAAGACAAAATATAAACTTCACTTCAAACATATTAAGGGAATAGAATATCTTTGAATGCAAATAAACCTTTTATTAGAGATTTCTTGTTAAACATAATTCTGAAATTAAGAAGCAAGAGAAAGTACAGAATATTTTAGATGAAATAAAAAGAAAAGAAAAAATTAAATAAGATTGAGATTAAAATAGACATATGTACTAATCATGAACATGTTACAATAAATCTTGTCTTGCTTTGTCCTGTCCTGTCCTACCCTATCCTACCCTACCCTACCCTACCTTACCTTATCTCATCTTATCTATCTTAGTTTATCATGCCTCGTATCATTTCATATCATCTTATCTTTAAAGTTCAGTAGAATTTTGCTGAAATATCGGGTGGAAGAATAAGTGAAAGAACATATGATAAAATGGGCTAAAATTTTGGATATAATATACAAATGGACCAATGGGAATATATGTGATTGAAAGGATTAACATTTATATCATGCTCTAGACTTAAAGAGAATTTTTATAAAATATCATTGCATTTGACAATAAAATTATCAAATTACAATTATCTAGAAGGTACAAAGATACTTCAAATCTTTACTGGAATTATGAATAACATAAATATAACATTTTAACATGGTTGGTAGACTTGTAAAAAAGTCATTACAATTTGGTTACAAATTGCATTCATTAATTGGAAGACTGTAAAAGTTAAAGTACAACTGAAACCAGAGAATTTTATTTTGGGACTAATGATCAAACAACTAGGAAAAGAAGTCAAGGAACTTTTACATATGATAATGGCAGTGATGTTACAATATTTTGAGGATCAGACTCAATGATGAATTCAGAAGCAATTTCTTCAGTTAAAGAAGAGTTTATTCATAATAGGCATTCTACTTATTCTTGTCAGATTTACAGTGAGAAGCAAGCATGAAGTAAAAGCACTCTCTATTTATATCAAAGGGGAGGAGTCAAGGAAGGGGGGTGATTACACATGAATACATTAAAGGAGGATGAATAAATTAACCCTTTATATCCTGTACATATATACATATCTCTTGTTATAGAATAAGGCATTTACTTATGACAAATCCCCCTCTAAATGCCGATTCGACATATAACAATGATTGCATTCGGATTCAGAATTATATAGTACTTGTAATTTTGATGCCAAGTATTTGTGTTGTTTAGAAGGTAAAGGTTTAGTTAATATATCAGCTATTTGTTCTGAAGTTTCGCAGTGGATTGCTTTAATGAATCCATCCTGAGATAATTGTCTCACGTGTTTAAATTTGATATCTATATGTCTGGACCTTTGACCAATGGTGTCAGATCTTGATATTTCTATAGCCGCCTTATTATCTTCATGTATGACAAATGGTAGTATTGGATTCTTCCAAATATCAGATAATAAATCATTAAACCATACTAAATTATTTGAGGCTTTAGATAAACAGACGTATTCTGCCTCTGTTGTGGAAGTCGCTACTAAATCTTGCTTCCCAGTGTACCAGAATATTGGGCAATCATTTAAAAATAATACATAACCTGAGGTGCTCTTTCTACATTTGATGTCACCTGCCCAGTCTGCATCAGCGTAACTGGTGATAATAGGTTCTTTAATATTATTGGGTTCTAAGAGTAGGCAGAAATCTATGCTGTGTTTTAGATATCTTAGTATTCGTTTAACTGCTTCCCAATGATACATAAGTGGTTTACTTACATGTCTAGATAATAAATTAAGTGGCAGAGCTATATCAGGCCTGGTCCAATTAGATATATACAAGAGAGAACCAATAATTGATCTATATAATGTATTGTTCTCGAACTCAGGTGAAGATTCATCCATATTCCTTAGAAAATCAGTCTGCATAGGAGTATCGCAAGGTTTGGCATCTCTTAAATTGCATTTTTCCAGAAGTTCTATAATTTTATCTCTCTGGGATAATTTGAATCCCTTTCTTGTTTTATTGATTTGAACTCCAAGGTATTTGTTTACCCTTCCTAGCGACTTTAAAGAGAAATGTTCACTTAGCTTGGATACAAATAAGTCTTTCTTTTCTTTATGTTTGCCTATATACAAAATATCATCCACATAGATTAACACAAATTCTAATGATTCACCTTCCTTTCTAACAAAAAAGCAATTGTCTGCAGTTGGGGCTTTGAATTCCATATTTTTAAGCATGCTGACTAGACATTCATACCAACGCTTGCCGGATTGTTTTAATCCGTACAAGCTTTTGTTAAGTAACCAGGTCTCATTTCTATTTGTACATTGGCTATGAGGTGCCCTTACATATATCTCTTTGTCGAGCTTTGCATGTAAGTATGCAGTCTGCACATCATATTGAAAGACATCAAGATTGAGTATAGCAGCTATGACTAAAGCTGTCTTAACACTTTCGGTTCTTACAGTGGGAGAGTATGTGTCAGTGTAATCCTCAGGATATTTTTGAGCGTAACCTCGTGCGACTAATCTAGCTTTATATAATTTATTAACCTCTTCTAAATCTTTGATTTTGAATATCCATCTGGTGCCTATAATTGTCTTGTTCTTAGGGGCAGGGACTGGTGTAAATACACCTAATTCACGCAAGCTGTTCATTTCTTTTGTTATGGCTAATTCCCATTTTTCTCTTTCTTCCATGGGAAGTTTCAACACTTCCTCGTATGTGTTAGGTGTTGGTGTCTCGTCATTCACACACATTATATAATCCTTATACTTATTGGGTAATTGTTTTCTGTTACACCTGATTGTTCTTATTGGAATGCTTTCATTATCGTGTAGATACCTTGCTTCCTTTTTGGTTAATGAATCTGTTTTTATCCTGGTATGGTTACCTGTCCATGTTTTGTTTTTGTCATCATGTGTGTTATGTTCATGTTTCTCTCTTTCTATTCTGTCTTGTTGTTCAATATTTGGTTCTGTATTTTGGATTATCTCGTTAAGATGTATCTTAGACCAGTTGGCCTGTTCATGAAATACTGCTGTTCTTGAGACTATGAATTTGTTATTATTGTCAATGAATCTATATCCTTTTGTGCCTGTTTCGTATCCCATGAATCTGAGCCTTCTGGATACGTTATCTCCCTTACGTCTTAATTGTTTTGGTATGTGTACGTCTGCTGTAACTCCAAATATGTGCATGTGTGATATTTTTGGTTTCCTATTGTACATCACTTCGTATGGTGTTTTATTTAGGATGCTAGACCAGGTCCTATTTTGGGTATAGTTTGAATATAGTAATGCTTCTGACCAGAATTGTTTTCCTAAACCAGCATCTTCTAATGTACATCTAATCATGGTTTGCAGTGTTGAGTTCTTTCGTTCTGCTGTACCATTCTGAAAAGCAGAAAATGGGCTCGTCGTGAAGTGTATCATTCCTTTGTCTTTTATACATTGTGAGAATTCTTTTGACATGAATTCGGATCCCCTATCTGTCATGATTTGTTTTATTTTGATATTGTGTTGTGTTTCTACACGTTTGTAAAATTCTTTGAATTTTTGGAAAGTTTCATCTTTGTGTTTTAAAGTATAAACAAATCCATAACGGCTATAGTCGTCTACAATAGTTAGGAAATATCTTTTTTTGTATGTGATGGATGGTGTTAATGGACCAACCAGATCCATATGTACCAGATCAAAAATTTGGTTAGAGGTCCTTGTTGCCCTCTTTGGTTTTGGGTTTGTTCTGAGTTTTGAGGATTTACATACTGAGCATTCCAAATAGTTTTTACAATCCTTTATTTTAACGCCATCAGCATGTTCAATCATTTTTTGTATTACAGGGAAACTTGCATGTCCCAATTTCCTATGCAACATGTGTGCACATTCATCATGAATTGGTTTGCCTATATTGGGTCTTTTGTTATTGTGTGTATCACTAGTGGGTGTGTCTTTGTGATTACAGTATGTATTGGGTTCTTCATTGTCATTGTTGTTACTATGTTCACTGTCTATGTTGGTGTCGTCATCAGTGTTTGTATTAATGTTATGCAACCATTTATCTTCTGTTACAAGGAAGGGTAGGCCCCTTCGATAACTACACTATTCAATTTAGTCCCATCCTTTTCTAGTATTGCTTTTCCCCCAGAGAAGATTATATTTATGTTGAAATCTTGGCTTAATTTCACTGCACTAAGTATGTTATGTGATATTTCTGGTATCAACAATACCCCCTCTACTTTACCTAAACCAGGTATATTTACATCTCCTTTCCCTATGACTTGAACATTTTCTTGATTGGCTACTCTTATCATAAATTTATCATTTGTGAATGAAGACAGTATTTTCTTGTTATTTGTTGTATGATTAGTCGCCCCTGAATCTATGAGCCAAGTATTGTTTTTTGATTTTTGTGTGATGACATCGTTATGTTTATCTAATGGTATCTAGTGGTTGTTGCTACACTTTCACTATGAAACAATTTAAACATGCATTGAATTATTTCTGAAACAGTAAGATTATGCTTAATACTGTAGTACATGACAGGTGATATGCTAGAAATTATTAAATAGAATGCTCTATGATGCAGGCAGTCCATTTTTAGAGTCCAAGGTCTTTTGGGAGAATTGGTTATAAAAAATAATAAATTTTCTTTCATAAAGACAACCTGAATTTGTTGACACCATTCCTGTAAATTGATGCCATCAATTCTAAGTTTTGGGAAATCACTAGGTAGATTCCCAATATTACTATTCCCACTACTTACAACTGTGGGTAGTCCATGGTCCTGTAGATGTTGAAAATTGCAGAATGGTGTGGGTATTCTGCTGATGAGCTTGAAAGGTTCTCCTTCTTCATAAAGTTCATTGTAGTTCTCTGTGTTCATCTGCGCATGCGCGTTGATCATTTCTCTGCTGAAGCCGCTGGGAGAGGTTCTCTTTGCTGTAGCTCCCTCGTAGTGCTCTCCTTCTGATGATTCGGTCTCCGGCTCGATCTTGGGTGTTCTGCTGGCAGCTGTGGTTCGTCTCTTTTCTTTGAAGCTTTCTTGCTTGGAATATTTTGTTCTTTGGATCGTTTGTGGTATGGGGGAAATTTCACAGGGCCCTCTAGGTTCAGGCGTCGTCATCATCATTGTCCAGATTGAGTCGTGCAGGCTTTGAGGTGTCTGTTTGTTTCTTCGTTTCTTTTGTATTTTTGCATTATTGGCTTTTATCGATTCTTTTGAAATTGTTAGACTTGTGCCAAACGTTTTAAATAGTTTTCTCATGGGTGTTTCGATTTCTTGTTCAGTGGATGATTCTTCTGTATCTGTTTCTGACTCTTCAGAAGAATAAATATATTTCTTGCTATTTTTTGTGTTTTTTTGCGCCAGAGTTTTTGAATGGTGCATTCTGATTGGTTCAGCCGTGTTCATTTCTGTGGCCGGTTGAAGAAAAGATGGCTGCCTTTCAAAATTTTGAGCGGGACCTCTGGTCTTGCTTCTGGTTATTTTTTCTTTAGTTGTAGGTTCGCTCACCATTTTTGTATTTTCGGGTTTGGCTTTTTCAATGTCTTTTTCTCTCGCTGTTCCGTTTTCTTCCAAGAAGCCTCGGAGTTCCGCAATGAGTTTGTGGTCATCTTTTTGACTTTTTATTAGCCTCAGTATCTCCAATCTGAGGTCTTTGTCTTTTATTTTGTTCTCTTCTTGGTTGTCGGTTTCATCTGCTGTTTCTTCGATGTCTGTGGTGTTATCTTCAGATTCTTTGATTGTTGTATTTATTGGTTCGTCGATCATTTCTTGATCTGTTTTTGTTTCTTTATCATTTGCCCTGGTATTGGGTCTTTCTTTTTTATTCTTGAGGTTTTCTTTCTTAGGCATGTTGGATTTTATTGAGTCAGTTAAACCATCCTCTGCTACCAGATTGTTACAATATTTTGAGGATCAGACTCAATGATGAATTCAGAAGCAATTTCTTCAGTTAAAGAAGAGTTTATTCATAATAGGCATTCTACTTATTCTTGTCAGATTTACAGTGAGAAGCGAGCATGAGGTAAAAGCACTCTCTATTTATATCAAAGGGGAGGAGTCAAGGAAGGGGGGTGATTACACATGAATACATTAAAGGAGAATGAATAAATTAACCCTTTATATCCTGTACATATATACATATCTCTTATTATAGAATAAGGCATTTACTTATGACAAGTGAGATTATTACATGCTCAAGACCTCTAACAACAGAATGGTTGGTGAAGATAGTGGAACTTGGGGAAATGGATAAATGCTTTAATTTGATTAAAGAAAAAACAATATATACTCCTTATAGAAACTCCTGATAGATTTTCTGCATGAAACAATTAAAATGCACTTCTGTTTTGCGGTCTTGATGACTAGAAATTTATGGATAAATAAGAGCATTCTGTGCCAAATGACCAAGTGTCTTCAGATAACACTATCTCCTTCAGCTAAGAAACAGACATGAGCACCACCCCTAGAGCTGGACACAACTGGAAAGAGGAAACCTTAACCTTTACCTTTAGTAAGATACTGTTTTAAAAATTAATTCCATTTATATTGTGTACTTGGAATGTCTGGCTCTTCCCCTGTCACATTTCTAGTTTGGAAATTTCAGTAATGTACAGACAACTTATTTGATATCTGAGATTTGGTTGCATTTACTCAGCTTCATGCTTCCAATATTAGGAAACCGCTGTAAATTGCCCATGATATTTCTTTTGATTAGGTCATTATAGCTGAAACCCAGGAGGGCTCTCACCATGGTCTCTGCCCTAATGTATTTGCATAGACCTGAAATTTTCGGCCTCAGTTATTTTTAGGCCATTTGGGAGAGTTTGAAATGCTGCATATTGGCTGAGAAAGACAGAACTATTTTAGTCACATTGTTGAGATCAGCAGTCTCTTAGCTTCAGATGTAAAACGAGATTTTAAAAAAGGCACTGAAGTATCAAAGGCTGTATGTGTTAGGAAGGAAGAATACATTTAAGGAATGGAATGAAATGGTGTCTGATTACAGTTTAAAGCTGATTGTACTATGGTAGGAGAATATGATTTTCAGTATTAATTTATACCTGATTTTTTTTTCTGTTTTGCTGTCAGAGTCCCCGATGTCTTGCCCAAAACTTTGTGCTTTAATAACAATAAGTGTCCTCAGGTGACTTTTGTTGATGTTATACCTGACTCTTTTCCTGAATCTGGTTTTCATCTGTGTTGTTGGACTCCTGACACTTATACAAACTGTGCTTTGTTATTTGTAAGGCAATTGATTGGGCTTCTTCATTTGTGACTTCTGTTTATAGGTAAATTCATTTAGCTAGGATTCCCAGACCTGGGTTACAAGCATCCAGGCAACCATTAGAAGGCAACAGTGAGGTACAGAAATTTTTAACTCTTTGCTGCTGTCTAGAAATTATATGGATTTTTGTAAATACAGGTAATCCTCAACTTACGACCACAATTGATCCCCAAATTTCTGTTGTTAAGTGAAACATTTGTTATGGGTTTTGCCCCATTTTACAACTTTTCTTGCCACCATTGTTAAGTGAATCACTGCAGTTGATAAGTGAATCACACGGTCATTAAGCAAAGGGAGAATCACATGACCTTAGGATCCTGCAACAGCCATAAGTATGAACTAGTTGCCAAGCATCAGAATTTTGATCACATGATCATGGGGATGGTACAAAGGTTATAATTGTGAAAAATGGTTATATGACTACATGTCAGTGTTGTTTTAACTTTGAATGGTCACTAAACAAACTGTTGTAAATTGAGGACTACTTGGGGATCCAAACAGTTCGAATGAGTATAAAGATTTACTGAAAGCTTGGGCTGTCTACAAGAATATGAATTACTAACAGCCAAAGGAAATTAGCAAGTAGAAGGAAATTAAAAGTAGAAGGAATTCAAAAAGGGGTGGACTTAGATCTCTTGTAGGTGTAAAGAGACTCATGACTGGTGACGCATTTGACTTCCCTCAGCCTGATCATATCCTATACAGGCCTCTGATATTATTCAAAGATGAAAAAAATACAAATACAAATGGGGGCCTTTAACCATAAAAAAACCCCATTATCTTACAATTTATTTTAAAGTATGCCATACATCTATATTTACGTATGACTTATTTTGTAGACACTGTTTTGTTTTTATTTTTATAGAAACCACATTGGGAGCCTCTCAGGAAAAGGGCTAGGTGGATTATAAATGCTTGAAATAAAGGCATAATTAAATAGCAACAGCAGCTTCTTGACACATTTTCTATAAAGTTCTTTTAATCTTCTTTTAAGAGTATACATCTTTTTCCTCTGGGATGAATATTGTTACTGGTAATGGGCACTTGCTGAGAGAGAAAAAGCAGCAGCTTCTGTTCATCAGCTTAAATCAAAACAAGAGTTTTCTACTATTTTATGAATAAAGAAAGTGAACATGTTGATGAGGTTGATTGCAATAGCTGAAGTAGAAAGCACTAAAACAGATACATATTTAATAAAGTGTTTAAGATCGTGCAAAGCAAAGGGGATGAAAAGCAACTGATATGAACATATTTAGTTAAAACAGAATTTTAAAAGAAGAGTTTTGAAAATGATAACGGTGTTTTTCATTTTTGTAGGGAGAAAAATGTACCACAATTGTGAAGACCAATCATTTATTAATTTAATTAAATTAATCAAATGTAGTTAAATGCAATCCAATTCTGTAAACCCAAGCCTTCTATGGCCTACTTGTCACATGTGCAAAAGGACACAGAAATGCCAATGTGAAGATCCAGAAGCTCTCACAGTGGATCGAGGTCCCAAATCCAAAACCCAGAGACTGTAGACCAGCTGGGAAGAGAATAGATGGGGTCTGGTGCCCTGGGTAAAATGCCGAACATACAGGAATACATCAGTAAATGACACCCAAGGATGAGCTGCTGAAAAAATGCCTGAGGCACCAGCAGACATGAGAGCAACATCAAAAAGGAAGTGCCATGGCAAGGCAAGATCATGCATGGAATGTACCATCAAAGAGAGCTGGGTTGACTGCCATTAGGAAATCCTATTAAACAATGGAAAGAGCTAGACTAACAGACAGTATTGAGGCACTGATCATCGATGCACAAGAACAGGGACTAAGCACCAGATATGTAGACCCAAGGTTCAGACTAGCAAAGAAGCCTCAAAGACAGTCCAAGGCATGGTGACAGTATTTAAAATGCAGCTAGGAACAGCATACATTGAACAGTACAACCAAGAAGCTGGCATTGTGTACAGGAACATCTGCACAGTATATGGGCTAGACCCCATCAAGTCCAGAAGTAAGATTCCAAAGAAAATTGTGAAGAATAAAAGAGGTAATACCCTGTGGGACTTCCAGAGAGATGTTGTGGTAATAGACAAGACCAAAAAAGCAGCAGATATAGTGATGCACAGTGACAGAAACATCAGGAAGGAATATGAGAAACTAGAGAAATACCAGGTCTGAAGGAAGAATCAGAATGGATATAGAAAATAAAAGCTGAAATGATCCTACTGGTGTTAGAAGCACTCTTGACCTTGACTCCTAAACTAGTGGTATGACTCCAACAAATCCCAGAAACAATGTCAGAGCTCTTTGTCCAAAGGAGATATTGGGGGAAAAATGGGGGTGAAGGTATCTATGGGTGAAGGTGACATCAACGAATATAAAGAAAACAAAACCACAGAAGCTAGTGAGTAATGAACAATTTTAAAAAGCAAAAGCATCCAGTACTACTCCGGTCCATAAAGGACCCAATAAGGAGGTTTATCTTGTTTGAATGGGTGGAAAGGGCAAGAAGTATGGGAATAACCAGAGAGGTCTTGCATGAGGAGCATGAGAGACAAGTGCCTGAATTGCCTTAATTATGTAAAATATCAATGCTCAGATAAGTTGCTTTTGTAGTTGGGGATCAATAGTATGGCATGTTAAAAGGTGAATGTAAATGGTGTTTACATTAATACATTTATCAAATGCCATTGCTCACTCACATTAAGTGCAAATCAAATGGTGACAATATAGTAAATTTAAGTGGGACTGTAATGTCATTCCAGGAATTGCTACAAAGAAGAAACTGCTTTTAAGAAAAGATATATCTTGGGTACTTGGAGTTAACGAAAATAAAAAATAAATAAGCTTACTCTATAAGGAAGGGATCAGAAAATATATGTCTAGATATTTCATCGAAAACTTATTCTCCAAATGGAAAGTGAACCTAAATTTATAACTTTCTATTAATAACAAACAAGGGCTGATGGCAGCTTTTTCAAAACATAGGACTAGTTATATTCAGGATTCAGAACCAAGCTTTTAATAGCTATGATTTTTACTGTCCTACCTAAGCTTTATGAAAGAAGGGTATGAAGAGCATAGGGAATAACATTATGTTGTTATTCAATGTCCTACTTACATATTTGTAGACATACAAAAATGGGACAGAGCGGCAATCATTTCCCCTAATCTTACAGCATTCTTCAGATTTTGAAATCCATTAAAGAATTAAGTAAATACTCGAAAATACAGAGAAATCTTGATTCTAAAGTGATATTCTCTGAAACTCATATTACCTGTAAAAGTATTGTACAACCAGAAACAGCACAATAATGTGTAGTGACCAGGTAAAGACAAGTTTTATAAAATACATATTCAGGGGACCAAATTAGCTGCATAATGGTATTAATTAAGTAATTTCATTCAATATTTTACAGTTTTTTTTAAAAAAAAGAAGATGCATACGTTAACATAGGAAAGAACATTACTTTATGATATAATAGAACATTTGATATTAACAATCAGAAGCAGTCACACTTCAGTAGCTTGTGATTAAAATAAAATAATTTACAGCCAACATGAACATGACTATAGGACTTCTGAGCCTTGATCCAACCAAAGATAGTGATGCTTTTCACTTCTTCTGGAAACAATGGTTCTTAAGTTAACCATGATTAAATTATTCAAGTTCATCCAGTTAAGACTGTCGTCTGATTAAAGAAATGTGAATGGCAATTTTTTTTTGTTTTTTTTTCTACTTTTTTTTAATTGAAAAAGTTTTTCAAATACAAATTTTCCCCCTTTCCCCCCCTCCACCCTAACCCCCCTCCCCCTCCCCTCCCCCTGTGGCTTCTCCAAAATAAAACCCAAATTAATAACAGATTATATAATACTTTACCATCCTTTTGTACCACCCCCCATATACTAACCCTTTCTTTCTAACAATATTATTATATCCCCTTTATACTATACATTTCAAAAACAACATTCAACTGTAAAATTATGTAATAAATTCTAATTTAGCAATTTCATCTATTCAACTCATAATTTATTTATTTTTTTAAATTTGATTTATATGCCGCCCTTCTCCGAAGACTCAGGGCGGCTTACAATGTGCTCAGCAATAGCCTTCATCCTTTTGTATATTTATACAAAGTCAGCTTATTGCCCCCACAACTGGGTCCTCATTTCACCTACCTTAGAAAGGATGGAAGGCTGAGTCAACCTTGAGCCTTGGCGAGATTCGAACCCTGCACTAATTGCAGGCAGCTGGTCTTAATAACCAGCTGTTAATAACAGGGTGCCTTAAACCCCTGTACTACCAAGGCTCTTAATCTATCCTTCTAACAATATCATTATATCCCCTTTATACTATACATTTCAAAGCAACATTCAAAGCAACTTTCAGCTGTAAAACTATATAATAAATCCTAATTTAGCAATTTCAACTCATAATCTATCCATTACCTCCCCCCCCATACATATATCTCTTAATTCAAATCTTTTACATATATTGATATAACATAACATCCCTTCTCCTAAACTAGTCAATCAGTAAACTAACCTATCTCCACCCACTTTCCTACAGGTCTACATACATAATATTTTCAATATCTTTATTCTTCTGCCCATTCCACTAAAATATATATATATATATATATATATATATATATATATATATATATATATATATATATATATATATATATATATATATATATATATATATATATATATAAAATCCTCAATTGACTTTAAGTTTGTAATCCATATAATATCTTCTGTAATGTCTCACAGCTGGATTGATAATTCCATTACCCATGTTAGGGTAACATCACATCCTAATTCCAACAGTATGTTCGGTATCTTCAATTACCATCTGCCCCCATCAATAGTAAATATTTTCATATATAAAAAAAACCACCCGAGTGACTTTATATTTATATTCCATATAGTGTCGTCTATAATGTCTTCCATCTAGACTATTAATTCCAACCACCGTGTTGAGGTAACAGCCAGATCTTCTGCATGCCCCAATGCCATAGTTCTCTTGCCTTATAGCTCAGCATAAACGTAATCCATTTGTCAAAGAATCCAAAATAGAAAATTCCAATCCACTCAATTTATGGCCATCTTCACATCCCAAGAGTACAGCACTACAGAGATCTGTCACTGTCCTCAGGATAATATAAACCAATACTTGCCTCAACTAAATTTCTAAATATTCAATCAACTCTTGAGTAACTGGCATTACACTGTTGTTTGGTCTAAAAGTTTTTGTTTTTGTAGGACCTGCTTCTTCTTTTCTTAACTTTTTGTGGCTTAGATCTCCATCCTGGTTTCCTTTCTATGAGTTGTATATCAACTGCTTGGTTTCCATGCTGGTCTGTAGCTTGATAAGTCATCACATTAGAATCCAAAGCCGCCTCTCTTGTATTTATAGGTAATCCAACTATAGCCTCCAAAGGAGAATCCAGAAGCGGCTCATCCACAAAAGCCTCTGTAACTTGTTGTTTTTCCGTTACCTCCACCTCCATCTGCTTAGCCTGAATTTCAATCTCTTGTTGATTTTGCCTTTCTTTATTCCCCTCATGTTATTATACGTGGAAATGTTAAACCCATTTTAAAAACCTTATAGTAAAATTCTTCCGCTTTTTCAACAGTATTTAATTGACATCGTTCTCTTTGATATCTCAATATTATACCAACTGGGACATCCCACCTAAATGGGATGTTTTGTTTCTTTAGTTCAGTCACCAAAAATCCAAAATCCTTTCTACCTTTTAACATCTTAGGTGGTAGTTCTTTAAATATCCATATCTTCCTTCCATGCATTTCAAGAGTGGAGTTGAAAGACTTTTGCACAATATCATTTCTTATTTCTTTATCAGTAAAGTAAATCACCACATCTCTAGGCAACTGCCTTTGCTTTGCCACCCAAGAATTAACTCTGTAGGCCTTATCAATCTTGCCGCAAATTCCATGAGTCTGAATTGCATTATTGTGGTTTCATTTTCAATCCTTTGTTTTATATTATCTACATTGTAAGTCTTATAGTCAGCTTCCTTTATTTTTTTACACTCTACTTCTGAGCTTTTTTCTTGAATCCTTATTAAATCATTTTCAATTCTTTGTATTTTATTATCCAAATTATAAATCTTATCATCAACTTCCTTAGTGTCTATTTTTGAATTTATAATTTCATCCATCTTCAGAATTATTTCTATAAAACTTTTCATATGTTGCTTCAGAATATCATACTTTTGTTGAATCAACTCTTTAATTTCCTCTAAAATTTTCAAGATTCAGATTCACAGTCTTATCATGTCTTGCCATCTCCTCCAGTAAAAATTTCTTTAGGTCTATGAAGCCATTCTTCTGCATCTGCAAACTCTCAACTTGTTCATGCGATTTATAAATGGGAGAGCCCCCCCCTATGGCTTGGTTATCTGGCTTTGTCAGTTTTAGCGCCATCCTGCCACACAAAAGATTTTTTTTTCCTTTTTCCTTTTAAAGAAAAAGACTTCTCTCTAAACAATATCAATAACAAGTCTCTAAGAAGGAAGAAACATGAAATAAGAATTTTTTCTCTCACTTCTGTTTCCAGCACTTTTGTTAGATACTTTGTAACTTTGTAACGTTATAAGCTATTCAAACGGAAGGACTTTCACTTTCAGCTTTTCTCAAGCCTCAGCCAGTCGCCATTTTAAACTCTCCTTTTTCCTCTTTTCACTCTTCTTTAACTTTAAAATCAGTCTTGGGGTTAGATTACTTACAGTTTAGGATCCGATCCGAATTTCATCCTGCTTATTCAGATGATCTGTTAATTTCGTTGATTGGTCCGGTCCCAGCGCCTGGCTCTGCAAAAAGGCAGAGTTCTCCCGAAGCCCGGAGCAGCGGCGAGCGGAAATAGGGAGCCACAACCTGCTTGTCCCCAAGAGTAAAAAAAAAACTCTGGGGACTTCGCAGAGGGCTCTACCTGCCCTCGCCTGCTCTGTCTCACATTTTCTTCAGGAAATGGAGTTTTTCGAGCCACCTTTCAGATGTAAAGGCAGCTCTTTACAGGCAACGGGGCTGGCTGTCTCAGAGGACTGTCTGGCGGCAACGGAAGCCAGATCAGAAGCCAATCGATGGCAATCTTATTGATTGGGAAAAAAAAGAATCTATTTGTCCTTTTAATTTATGTTTAACTGCAAATGTTCTCTTCCAGTACAGATTTGTTTAAGATGAAGCTTCCCATCTGCAAGGAATAAAAGTATTTAAGCTTTCTTCTTCCCTCCACCTTTATGAGTCTGTGTGTGTGTGTGTGTGTAATATATATGTTTGTGTGTGTACTGTATATACCAGGGATCAGCAATCTGCGGCTCTGGAGCCGCATGTGGCTCTTTCATCTGCTGCGGTTCCCTGTTGCCAGTCGGCTCCACAATTGATAGGACTTTCGGCTAGGACAGGTAGAGGAAAAAAGATGCCATGCTAGGAGGAGACTCTATGGTGGGGGAACTGGACTTCCGGTTGGCTCCAGAACTGAACAGAGGCAGGAGGGTGCTTCTGGTTAGGACCTTTGTGGCTCTTTGAGTGTTTAAGGTTACTGACTCCTGGTATATGCATACATATATACATGAATGTATTCAAGCACAAAAGTAGGAGGTCAAACAAATCAGTATGGAATTTGCAGCAGAATCATCAAAGACACGTCCTTTGTAATGTTGATGCAGAAACAGGGGATTTATCTCATGTTGCCAAAATTTCTAGGCTTCTAACAAGACAATTGACATGTAATCTTTAGAATTTTCTCTGTCCAAAACATTATTTTTCTCTGTGTGCTGCCTCTTTTCGCGCCTATTGAAATCCCCATTTCCAACAGTTCTAAGTCTTACTATGTCTCACAATGATGAGAAATCCAACAATTTCATTGTTAGATACATAGTAGTTCCCTACTCCAAATATTCCCACAACAATCCTGTGGCAGGTTTGCCTGAGAGATGGTTATTTGCTTAAAGCCATGTGGAGAGCTTGCCTGGCCAAGTGGGCACTGAACCTGGGTCTCCTAGTCCAATTGGCTGCCAGCAGAACAGGACCCACTCACTAGTTTAGCATGTATCAACATCATCATTCAATCTCATTCAGATAAAATATCAGTCAGAGATCATTCATTCTTTTCTCTCTGATATCTGCGTATTTTCCTAAATACCTCTGTGTTTCTAGTGTTTGAGCAAAATTAATAGTCCTAGTCATTCACAACAGATTTGACCCCATGTGCATGTATGATTTCTCTGCTCACATATGAAGAGCAAAGAAGTCACTAAGAAAGCTATTGACAGTAGCAAAACAAGTCTTTTTAGACTTGAAAAGGAAAACGCTAGAAATATTACAGTTATTCATTTCCAGTTCCTCAGGAAATCTTGTGATTAAATGGGTGCCTTAGAACCCCAGCTGGAACATTAAATAAAAATGAAAGTATTCTTCCATAAGTACTGTATGTCACCACACTGAACTACCTCACAGCATAGTTCTTGGAAAAGTTGAACTAAAAACTAATTGTCTTAAAAAGACAAGAAAAAGGGGGAAAGTTCTCTATAAAACACCCACCTCAAAGTGAAGCTCAGTAGGGAATAAATAATGACATGGATTTTTTTTTCTTTTTTAACCAAAAAAGGAACACAAGTGTTTGGAATGTAGGTACCTACATTCCAAACACTTGTGTTCCTTTTTTCTTTCATTTTATATAAATCTAACATTACTTTTAGCATTACAGAGTTTTAAAATTAAACAATATCCAATATACTGTAATGGGTTCTGAGTTTTTTGTTTGTTTGTTTTGGATTTTTTTTCCACACTGAGAAGGATACATTTTATGTTCCTTTCTCTTGTCCTTTTGTTCCAACGACAACAGAAAAATGCTGGTCTGATACATTTTCTTTCCTTTTTTAAAATTTTTATCTTTAAGGCTCAGTGTTTTAATTTAATAATTTAATGTCAATTCCTATAGAATATCAACTCATCACTGATTATAATTTATGTAATGTTAATATCATGACCCCAAAATTTTCTTTTTTTTTTCTTTTTTCTTTTTTTTTTTTTTTGGAATACAGCTATTTTATAGATTATAATAGTTGGTTGCAACACAAATCAAGGACTATTCTTCTTGAAGTTACACTCTGAACTAAAAGGAAAGAAGGAAGGAAGGAAGGAAGGAAGGAAGGAAGGAAGGAAGGAAGGAAGGAAGGAAGGAAGGAAGGAAGGAAAGAAAGAAAGAAAGAAAGAAAGAAAGAAAGAAAGAAAGAAAAAGGAAAAAGCATATCATATAGACATATAATATATTGTATATTATATAATATATAATATATAATATAGACATTGAACTCTTGTTGAGAAATCAGGGTTCAGATTTTTTGTCAGGAGATAATTGGAGAACTGATTATGTTTTTGCGATATAAAAGGAATGCAAGTAATATACTGAAGTCACAGTAAATACAGAGTCATTTTATTCCCATGTAGAACACTTTATAGCAAAGAGTACATCATCACTTATTTTACCATCCTCATTTGAAGAAATCACTACATTCTGGAAACAGCAAAATTAGCTTTCTTCCTCTTTATTAAAATTCCAACACATTGTATTTAACATGATATACTAGTCTAGATATCATTTTGAATTGTACTAGAAAAGGATAGTAAGATTGAAAAGAGATCAGATGTACAGCTTTTTGGAACAGTTTTTTGTTCTCCACGTGACAATTTTAAGAGTTACCTTAATTTATTCTAGTTCTCATTCTGAGAAATCCATATCACAAGGCACTGGAATGGTCAGATAGTTGACTAAATAGATAATACTGATTTGAACCAGTGGTGGAATTCAAATTTTTTTACTACCGGTTCTGTGTGCATGGCTTGGTGGGCGTGGTGGGCGTGGCTTGGTAGGCATGGCAGGAGAAGAATACTGCAAAATCTCTATTCCCACCCCACTCTGGGGCCAGCCAGAGGTGGTATTTGCCAGTTCTCCAAACTACTCAAAATTTCCGCTACCGGTTCTCCAGAACCTGTCAGAACCTGCTGAATAGCAGCCTGATTTGAACCATGCAGCTCCCAAAGTTCATAAAACTCTGTCTCTGAACAGTTAAGCATTTCTGGTTGCCCTGCTAATAAAGCCTTATTCTGATACCATTGAAAGAATTATTGAAGAGGGGGGTGGGGCGGGAAGCCAACTAAGCATGGAGAACACAGTATTTACCAGGAGCAATGAAAGCAAAGAAGTGAAACCATGGTCTCCATAGTAGTTCTCCAATCTATTGGAGTTGGTATACTGGAGCTATATGACCACTGATATGAAAATCTGTCCAGTTGGGAATGGGATTTTTTTTTCCAGCATACAGTAATTGAGTTTACATCTTTTTTTGAATAACCCACAGGAAGCCTTGAGAGCTATACATAAACTAGCTTTGGCAATTTCAAAAACTTTAATTGGTAACCAAATTTTGCTGATGGGAATTTAGCAACAGTTTTCTTAAAGAAAGCATGGGAAAGAGCTTGATGAATAATTTCCATTATGATGCTGAGATTAAATGTGTGGTTCTTTTCTAGGTTACCAGATAAAGACAAAGAGTATCCGTGCTAAATACTATTGACTTCAGATATAAATATATGAATATGTTTTTGCAGCAGAGAAAATTGTCCTTGTTGCTACTTCATTGGAAACAGACAGATTTCTTTTAATTTTCTGATCCATTCATTGAATATATGAAAACAAGCTTAATGTTCCCTTGTTCATACAATGCCACTATATTCAACATTGTGCAGGTCATTGCATATCTACCAGCATTGGTATTTGTCCAAATACCAATAAGCAAACACTTTAATAAGTTTTAATAAGCAAACACTATCAGGGATTCTTTAAATTAGATATTGTGAATGCATAGTAGAAGTTTGCTGCTGATTCACTTACTAGATTCAAAGTGAGCCTTTCTTTCATCATCTGATAGTTCTGTACATAAGAAATTATGTGAATTTGTTCTTGCTCATAAGACTGCAGTGAGGCCTTCAAAGCCATTCCTACTTGTCATTGACTTATCCATGACTATGCCTTATATTTTTTTTCTCATTTTTTGGCAAGGCAGGGAATGTGGAAAAGGCATCACAAAAAGCATAGAAATAATGGTTGTCTTTGTTGCTTGATCATTTTGAGCATTTTTTTTTTTCAGAAGGGAAGTTAACCATTCAAGGTGAAGTGTATTTCATGCATATTTCTCTGAATGTGTCTATGGTCAAAATTCCAGGGGCAGAATAGCAGGAAATCTGATATGCAACCAGGGGAAAAAAATGGCTATAAATATTTATTGCAGTTTTAGCTAATCTAGAGGCATTACTCTGCTTGCCAGTTTTCAAGCTCAGTATTACAATCCTATATGCCCATTGGAGACCATGATGTTTATGAGATTAAATCCTGATTTGGAATCATAAAATATTCCACTTGAAAACTTCTAATTCCTCAGTTGGTTAGAATGAGAATGAATACAAATCTGAAGTACAGAAAAAAATGGTCTAATTTAATTCTGGGAGAAAAAAAGCTGCGCTTATAGATGCTACTTTTTATCATGTAAAAGGTGTCACACAGGACTGAACACAGCCCAATATTCCAATGAATCTTTGCACTTTGTATGCCATGCCATGTGAATGTTGCCCTTTGTGATAAAATTCAATGACCTGGTTGATTCTGGGCCTACTCTAGTAGCAGCTGAAGAATTGTTCCAGGATTCTTCAGTGCAAGTCCAGGGAATGGTAACAATAAGAGATGTTCCCCAAATAATAGTATTGGTCAGGATGCTTGTATTCAATTCACTTTTTTTAACAACATATCTATCCAATTTTCACTTTCTCAATTCATATGGAAACTGTAATGCATTTGTTATCTAATTTTATTACTTCTCTTCATTTTATGCTTTACTTTTACGCTCAAAACATATACAAAGTAATATAAAAATACATATTATAAATTAAGTAGGAATATTTTAAAATTAAAACTAGGACAGAATAACTTAACACTGAACACATGCAAAACTGTCATGTATTAAAACAGAGTGTCTTGTCTCAATTTTCTGTCCATATGTCTATTCCCCCAGCATGAAAGAAAAATAACACCCATCTTATGCTAATTATGATTGTACAAATTTTGATAGTGGCATAGCCTCTAGAAACCCAGTCTGCTGAGTTGGCAGGACCTCTAGCATTCTCAGAAGAAACTAGAGCAATACTTCATGGCATGGCACAAGCCTGGCATATGAAAAAGCTGAATCTCATCCAAACTTCATTCTCTTAGCAACAAAGTTCATACCCTTGAGCCATAGGAGAGTTCTATGCAAATTTGGGGTTCTTCACTGCAATGCTGCTGAAATTTAGCATTAGTAGTTCAGAATACAAAAAGTGGTTCCTTAACTCTGAGCTGACATTATTATCTCGTATTTCAATAGAAATGGATGATTAGGTGGCTCAATGGCTAAGATACTGAGTTTGTCAATCAGAAAGATCGGCAGTTCGGCAGTTTGAATCCCTAGTACAGGTCTCCTGCATGAGCAGGGGGGTTGGACTAGATGACCTCCAAGGTCTGTTCCAACTTGTTATTGTTACTGTTGTTTAACTAATATCCTTCCTCCCCTCTTTCAGACACACACACAATCAATGTTTTTTATCGTTTTCCTGTGTCTTCTCTAAAATTACTAGTAAGTGGTAAACAGCAGTGGTGGATTTCTACCGGTTTGCCCTGGTTTGGGCAAACTGGTAGCGGCGGTGGAGGCTCTGCCCACCCACCTAGATGTCATCACAGATGCTCTGTGGATGCTCAGAAGGTTCTGCACATGTGCAGAAGCACCACATGTGAGCGAAGCAAGCACACGCACACTCAGAGCAAAGGTAAGTCAAACCCACTACTGGTAAACAGTATCAAAGTTTGGATTAAGAAGAGGTTATATATCAATATTACTATCTATAATAGAAAGTTTGATAATGTATATATATATTTTAAGGCTGGGTTAAACATTTACAGAGTGCTGCAAAATAGACTGGTCCAAAAAGTAGCAGTTACTTAGAATCAACCCTTTGAGGTAGACCAGGTCAAAAGATAGATATGGCAGAGATCTCAGGAATGTTATTTAAGGTAGAATAATAGAATTTGAAATACTCTCCAAGTTTCTTTCTGTTACATCTTAAACTAAATGAAGTCGAGGTACGGCTACTCTGAATTTATTTCTCATGAACCTTCTTTCTCAGGACTATGTAATTTTTTTCTGCTTTCTCTCCTTAATTTCCTATCTCCAGAGTCAACTCAAAATTCCTTTACACTCAGTAAACTTTGTAGGCACCTGGGGATTTTTCCCAGTCTAGCATTTTAAGTAAGATGTCTCCTTACCTACTATCAGTAAAAAGATTTGTAAATTTGTAATTTAGTGATATGGAGAGACAGTATAATGTCGAATTATACTTTGGCTTTATTTTATTTCTGTTTCTAATTTGTTATGTATACGTTTTGGATTTGAATGCAATTCTTATATAGTATTTTATGCATTTATAAACTGGATTTTGTACGTTTTCCAATATAATTAATTGGGAAACATACTGTATTATGAATATTTACTACAATATATACAGTAGAATCATTATATAACTCTCTCCACCTGCCGGAAAAATGAATTTAAGCTATTATTTTATGAAGGCATTCTGGTTCAGTAATGTTTTCTTGCCATTCTCATCATAGCCACCTCAAAAATAATAATTGGAATAAAAATAAAGATTGCAAATAAAATCAAAAGCCAACATTTAAAACTGCAGAATATTGAGTGCAAAACAGAACAATCCATTTATCATACCCTCTCAAAAATCTTTTGGGGTTGGTGATTAAATTTAATAGTTCTGACCTCATTGTCCTACCTCTAATGAACTAAAATGGACAGAGATGTCCTTGATCCAGCTGGTGCTCTCTAGTGTCTTTGACTATAATTTATCTTTTTTAACCCTATGAATGGTACAATTGACTAATGTACTGGCCTATCACCTCTTAAATACAGTTGGAGATTCTCTTTTCTGCAGCAAAATTGGTCTCATTCAACACAAGAAAAACCATAGCATTATCCAGCATCATTTTAAATCAAAGGTTGGCCTCCCTATGGAATTATGAGCCACAGATGTAATCATAAACAGAATTTTTTTTATAAAATTAGATTTTAGGAAATAAATAAAATAATGATAAAATAAAGACACATTGTATGAATCTAAGGGCATTATAATTCTGTGTAGGAAATATTGTATTTCCTCTTTTAATTATCCCTAATGCAAAATGTGCTTCTTGCATTGTTTTTGGAGCAGATTTTGTTTTATTAAATCATAAACTTAAATTATCTCTACAAGAGAATTATCATTATTTCAGATGTGAAACTGAGATTAAATTTCACGCATGCAATACTTCATACATATTAAATACATATGCATACTGAAACTTTATATATCTTGATTAGCATGTGCCATTTTTGTGTCTAATCTCACTTTCGCAAATGGTTTAGAACAGGATTGGGCAACTATAGCCCCTTACAATCTGTGGGCTCAGGAATTCTGGGTGTTGGAGCCCACAGGTCATAAAGGGGCTATAATTGCCCATCCCTGTTGATCTGATCTGAATAATTTAGTGTTATTTCAAAAATTAGCACTCTGCACTCTTTCCTGATATTGTTGCCTTGCAAAGGAACAGAAGTGCTTGTTACAAAACTTTGAGATAATTTATTTATTTCTATTGTAAGATTTGTTCCCCTTATCTCCTGCCCACTACTTCTAAATAAATTTCATATAGGGAGTTACTTGTCTTTGTATTCCATGACTGCTGATGTGTCTTTGGTGAACGTCTATCCTGAGTTGTGACCCAAAGTCAGATCAAAATGAATCTATATTCCTTGTTGTGTTTTTACTCTTTTATTTGGTGCAGACAGGCAGTATTCTGAAGGCTATACCGACTAATCAGATTGTAGCATGAATTCAATCTTCAGTAAAAAAAAAAAAAATCACTAGGAGAGGAAATAAAGTAGAATTCCAATAAAAAAGGTAGCAACGTAGTCCTTTGATCTGATGTTTATATGTCAGATTCTAGTGCTCACTTTTCATATTTTATTTTTCCTTTAGAGTAAAATGTTTGGTTGCCAGTCATTATACATATAAAATAGCACACATTGCAAAAAAATTATTTTTGATTTTCTTAAATCTGTATGTTATAAAGATCAGATGCTAATTTATAGCCATCCCAATGGTCTGAAAATGAAAATGCCCATTGTGCTTCATAAAATTCTACATAAAATAGGGGGATATGTCCTTTAGTGTGAATATAAAACAATATTCATATGTAAAACTAATATTCATTAATTTATTAGGTGGCAATATCATTCAAACTGATGTACGTTTTACATATTAAATTACAAAATGTGATTGCATTTAAAGAGAGAGCAACAATGGTGATTCCATTCCCAATAAACTTGTTGCTCTATTGGATCATTATGAAGTTATGTTTAGGTCTAGAAGGAAGCAACATGAATATTTTTACTACAAAATCCATTTTTTTTTCTTACATCACTTTATATTCATTATTCAGAAGCTGGATGGTCAATGGCAGTCAGGTCCCTTGAGATGGGTGTTCAGATAGATAGATAGATAGATAGATAGATAGATAGATAGATAGATAGATAGATAATCTTCAGTTTCATAACAATAGATATTATAGGACTGAAGTACAAGTTGATTTACCACTTAAGGAAATTAAAAGGAAGATTCCTAAATGCTTCCTTTTTTTTCTTTTTAAAGCCAAGAAACTATGAAATTATTATTATTTCTTTATGCTGTCAATCATGAAGTACTGTTGTAAAGGTGAAAATCTTCATGTTTCAAGCCAATTACAAAGCTCTCATATATAGCATTTGATTGAATCAACCCTACTCAGATGGATTTCTTCTTTTTGCTTCCCTCCCCAATAGATTTTCCAGACATCATAGCTGATTTTTACTTTTGTTCCCAACTCTAATTCATTTCTCAGAAGTGTGTTCCGTCCATAGATTTCTTCCTTGCTGCATTACTTTTTGATTCACAGGATATGTTTTAGGAATATAAAATGTTTAACGCATTGAGAATGCTAAATGAGCTAGAGGTATGGATGCATTAGTTAGCTTGGATAGCTGCCAGAGCATAATGGCGAAACATGCTTTCTATACTGATGTATCTAAATGGATTTCTTAGCAATTCCAGATTAGATAAATCAAAGCAGTTGAATTTCAGGGCAATTCATTTCTTAAAGTCAGTGGGACCAGGTCAGTTTCACTCTGAGTGTTATTCCATCATAACTGGTTGTGGAATGCAGAGTCTTTGAACTCTGTATCAGCCAAACCATTCTGTGAATACAATAAATCACCAAGTGAGTCAGATTTGTCCTGAAATACCAGTAGTAAGTTGCAAAAGAACCCTCCCATGCATCTCTGCAGATGAAGACTTGCAAGACTACATTGTGGTATAGAGAACAACATTAATATGTGCATAAGATCTTTCTAGAATTTAAAAAATGCACAGTTTAAAGCTGGTGTGGTTTATTGTTCTCTTTGAAAGTGTAACTGAAAAGAATATTTCTGAAAGTTACAAAAAATATTATGTCAATATGTATCTGAAACTGAAATTGAATTACATTTTGTGTGTGTGTGTGTGTCAGTGGTGAAATCCAAATTTTTTTACTACCGGTTCTGTGGATATGGCTTGGTGGGCATGGTGTGGCTTGGTGGGCGTGGCTTGATGGGCATGGCAGGGGAAGGATATACAAAATTTCCATTCCCACCCTATTCTAAGGGAATGATATTGCAAAATCCCCATTCTCTCCCCACTCCTAGGGGAAGGATATTGCAAACTCTCCATTCCCACCCCACTCTGGGACCAGCCAGAGGTGGTATTTGCCGGTTCTCCGAACTACTCAAAATTTCTGCTACTGGTTCTCCAGAACCTGTCAGAACCTGTTGGATTTCACCCCAATACATATATCCTGCATAAAGAGAACTTACATAAAATAATGAAAGCACAACATCAAATGACTTATGAGAAGCTATATCCAAAATCTTTATACTTTATAGAAAGCAATAGGTATAAATAAATACTTATTTTAAAAGTAATATTTTTTAGTCTGTAGAAAAGCTTGGTAGATTGAAATACTGCCTTAATTTTGAATATATCTAGCAACTTGGGGATGGTATGATAAGAAAAATTGCTATTTTAAAAATAATGGTTAAAGACAGATATTGATACTTAGATCAGTTTTCTAAAGTAAGACAGTAGAATCTAACTGCTCTAAAAATATGAGATTTATGAGGTCTATGACCGATCAAAATGAAAGACAATGCTTTTGCACCTGTATAGCACTCCAATTATAGGGAAGTTTAAGAAGTGATATGAAAGTTATGGACAATATGGACAATAAATTATAAATTAACAATGTCTGTATCATATAAAGAAAACATGTACAAAATGTTCTATAGGTGCCACCTCCCTCTAGCCAGATTGGCAAGAATGTTCCCCAACACTTCTCCAACTTGCTGGAAATGTAAATTTTATAAAGGAACTTATTACCACATGTGGTGGACCTGTCCAAAAACAAAATAATACTGGCAAATGATTAGAACACAAGTAGAAGAAATCACACAACGAAGATTAGAAATGAGACCGGAAACCTTTCTTCTAGGTATAATAAATGGACAATATGAAAAAGAAATAAAATACTTAATCATCCATATAATAACAGCAGCACAAATAATTTTTGCACAAAATTGGAAGAGTAGTGACACACCGACAGAAGATAGAGTAATTAATAAGATTATGGAATGTGCAGAAATGGACAGACTTACAAAAGAATTACAAGATAAAGAGGAACATGATTATTATCTAGTATGGGAAAAGTGGTATACCTGGTTGAAAAATATAAAAAGGAAAAAAGAATAGGGAGTAATTGGAGTTACAGAAACAGGAACATAAATCACTAACATAAATTAACAATGAATCATAAAGATAGATATATGAGTAAGATCAAACAGGGAAGAGTCAAAACACAAATAAGAACATACATTACTGTTGTTTATTTGACAATATATATTTGACAAAATGTATATTTGAAATCCTTGTTTACATGTTTTGTTCTGTATGTTTTGTTGTCACTAGTTCTGTTTTGTTTGTACTTTTAAACAAATAAAAATTTATTTAATTAAAAAAAAAGAAAGTTTTAACATACAGTATTCATTTGGCCTTTTTCAAAATAATTTTGTATATGTTCTCTCTCCTCTACATTTCAGTCTGTGTTGACTCCTGGCAAGTGCAAGAATAAGTGCAGTTTTCTTGGAAGTGTTTTCAGGAAATGTTTGCCATTGCCTTCTTCAAAGGGCTAAGAGAAAGTGAATGGCTCAAGGTCACTTGGCTGCCTTTGTTCCTAAAATGGGACTAGAACTCAGAATTCTCCCATTTTGTAGCCTGACACCTTAATCCAGTGTTTCTCAACCTTGGAAGCTTGAAGATGGGTGGACTTCAACTCCCAGAATCCCCCAGGCAGCAGCGCTGGCTAGGGGATTCTGGGAGTTGAAGTCCACCCATCTTCAAGCTTCCAAGGTTGAGAAATACTGCCTTAATCAATACACCACCTAGGTTGTTGTTGTTTTTTTATCTTGAACTTAATTGATGAAAGAAACATACAAAAATTAATGTTTCTTTCATCAGTTATTTTCAAGGAAAAATGTATATGTAGGATAACACCCTGAGATAAAGTTTACACTCTTACATCAACAATAGTATTTTTTTTTCATAAAAGTCAGCTACAAATGAAAAGATTCATTTGTTTTTAATGCTGATAAATATCTGTCAGGAATTCATGATACAACAGGCAGCATATTAGGGCAAATTAGCATTATATAATTCTTTGTTCTTTTTTGTCTTTATCTAGCTTTTTTTCCAGATATTGGTATTGTTGTTCTTATTATTATATTGTAGAAGAAGCCAGGAAAGACACTAGGACATTTCCCAGTTGCCTCATTGCTATAAGAAGTCTTTAATTTCCCAGAGGAAAGTAACATACCACTACCTTCAAAAAAAATTAATTTGTGTTACAGGGAATGGAAGCAAATGATCCCTTATAACCTATTTTGGGTTTCTTTTCCAAAATAATGTATTTACAATTAAAATCTTACAGAGAGGGAAGGAAAGGCAGACTAAAACAAGGCATATATAAGAGTCTTTTGGATGCCCACAACTATTGAATAATTAGATTAAGATGTATGAATGAAAGATAAAGGTCTGTATTAAATTATCCAGTGGTGCAGAGATATATTTCAGCTACCTGAAAAGGTTTCAATATAGTGAATTCTTAAGGGAATAGAATTCTGTTGCTGAAAAAAAGGCATGAATACAATGGTAAAACAGCATGAATAACAAACATGGGGTGGGAGAAGGAATGGGATAAAAATGCCATGATACAATTAAGAAGATACAATGCATGTAGCTCTTATTTTCAGTTAGGACTGATTTAAACAGAATTTAATAAACCAGACACATTGCATTGCAAGTGCATTCTCATTTTGCCCAAACACTAACAGATGTTTAATCAATAAGATGGACTATAAAGGGCAGTGCAATTAGTAGGTCAGAGAAATGTTCTTGTGTGAAGCTTGAAAGCTGTAATTATGGACAAGATCTCATAAGTGCTTTGTACCAATGACACATAGCATCAATATTCTATCTTAAGAGGAAGAATATATCCTATCTCATACAATTAGGAAAATGGAAAAGAAAACAGCCCACATCTTTGAGAAAGCACTTAGGCAAAATTGTCATAATGTAATATCTCAACAGATTTAATTCCTTTTTGGAATATATATCTTTGATAATAGAATAATTGCATATGGACAGTATTAAAGAACTGAAAAGACTACAAAGATCCTTCTGGAAATATATCTCATACCAAACATTGCTCACATTCCATCTTTCACTAATTCCCTTTAAGAAAGAAATCTAGCAGTTGAAAAATTGATTGGAAAAAAAATCTAAAGTTGAATTTGTTTAATTTCTCCAGTGCGGTGGCATAAGAAGAAATGCCTGGAAGAAACCAAATTTCACTACAACTCGCATACACTGGCAACTGAGTGGAGCAAAGATATAAGACTTAATTTGTAAAAACAGACAAACTTTAAAAGGATCAATAACCTTATTCAAGCTGTTGTAAATTATAATTTGGCAGCATCCAGACAGCCACAAGTTCATCATCCTTCCAAGAAAAATGTGGCTTACCGTATTGCAAGTGCCAAATCATCTTAAAAGCCTTTTGGGATTCTTCTTTGTCTGCATAGAGTTAAAAAGATCCTGAGAATTACTCAGCACAATAACTAAGGTAGTCCTCAATTTACAACCATTTGTTTAATGATCATTTAAAATTACAGCAGCAATGAAAAAAGTGACTTATGACTGTTGTTCACATTTACAATTATTATAGCATCTCTATCATCATGAGATCAAAATTCAGCCACTTCACAATTGGCATATATTTATGAGATTGCAGTGTTCGAAGGTCATGTGATCATCTTCTGCCACCTTTTAACAAGCAAAGGTAAGGGGTTAAGATAGATTCACTTGACAACCATGTTACTAACTTAACAACTGCAATGATCCATTTAACAATTGTTACAAGAAAAGTCATAAAGAGTGGCAAAACTCACTTAACAATTGTCTTGTTTGCAATGGAAATTTTGGGCTCCGTTGTGGTTGTAAGTCAAGGCCTACCTGTATGTAACTCATAGTAGTGATGTCTAGATAACCATGATTTATATTCTCCTCTTGCCAAGGGGATATTTGAAATAATGAAATATTAGGAAACATTCCTCAGGTTATATTCTGTGTCAATGTGAGAAAAGTATTGTTTTCAATGCTCCAGAAAATAAATTCTCAATTTTGCTAAATTGAGCAATTATTTGATCAATCATTTAACCAGATCCTATCAGACCAAATCTCATAAAAGAAACTTTGGCTTATTTATCATTGTTATCTTTCACCCCATGTTTTCAGCACACGGTGTATCACCCAAATTGGATTTGATGACTTAGAAATGCTGCTCCTACATGGATGAGCGTAACTGCAAAACCCCTAAGAAGATGTTCACATATAGTGACATACTGTCACAACTGCATCATAGAATGCAGAACTGCAGGCTACTTCTGCTGACTGCCAGCTGCCTGCAATTTGGCAGATTGAACCTCACCAGGCTCAGGGTTGACTTAGCCTTCCATTCTTCTGAGGTCGGTAAAATGATAACCCAAATTGTTGGGGGCAATATGCTGACTCTGTAAACCACTTAGAGAGGTCTGTAAAGTGGTAAATTACTGGTAAAATAAATAGTGTGCTGGATTTTTTTTTTCTAGTTCTGATTTTTATCTGAGGTTCACTTTTAAAACCTTAGAAGTTTCTATCCAAGTAGATAAATAGTTTATTGATTAATTAGTCTTGTAGATAAATAGTTTATTGATTAATACAGACATACAACTTGAAAGTATGTGAACTTATTCACACTTTTGGGTAAACACATGAATATTTAAGGAAACAATAAGCATGACCTTACACTTTCTTGTATTTATACAAAGTCCATTTTACTTCCATCCATTTTACATCTATTGCTTAACATTTTATCCTATGCATCAGGCTTAATATATGTAATATACAGATAGTCCTGGCTCCTGACTGATCAATTAGCAACTGTTCAAAGTTAAGAATGACCCAAAAAAAGGGGGATTTATAACCCAGATCTGATGTTTCAATTGTCATCCCCCCAGTCTGCACTTCAAGCACTCTGCAACAGGGTCATATTTTACAGCCATTTACAGCATGCCATGATCTTATGATCACAGTTTATGAGAGTTTTGGAAAAAATATTGTAATAATCCAGCATTTATTTCCAGTTTTCAGCATAACCACATTGTGCATAATGAATTCATTTAACAACCATGGTATTCACTTAACAATCACCACACAAAAAACTGGTTTTCTGACTGTTACAACTTACAATTGTAATGGGCAGACTCCATTACCATCATACTTCAAGCAATATCTGAATTCATGTGCTGAGACTCAGACCTCAGTTTGCTCCGTCTGTGGGTCATCATTAATCAAAATGTGGCATTTTTGTCCAATGCTTGATCATGTATATTTAATACATTCATAGAATGATGTACTCAGGTCATATGTTAAGAAAATTAGCAACACATGCAGACATGGCAAAAGGCAATGGTACTTTAATTTTAAATTCCAGAATTGGAAAAACCTAACACCAGGCCCTTTTCTTTTCTTTTTGCTATCCCCCACCAATTTATAACATTTGATGCAATATTTAAATATATTGCTTGTATATAAATAAGGCTAAGGTGAAAAAGATAACATCAAAAGAAAAGGAAAAGATAGAAATAATGACTGAAGGAACATTCTGATTAGCAGTCAAGGTTGGTTCTTACCTGTTCTTACCTGTTGACTCAGGCACTTAACAAGCCTTGAAAACTGTAAATACAAAGCAACCCAAACAATGAATGCTTGTGGTCAGCCCAAGGTCAATGTTAACTAAACTCTATCTGAGAAGCTGCAATGTTTCTTAGATGGCAGAGTTAAAATCAAGTAAATTCAAGGATGCATTGGGATAATAATGGAAATCAGAGAGAAAAAATCATTCAGGAAAAACAAGAAGAAAATAAGATACAGAGGTAGGCTTGACCATTGTAATAAGTATGAATAAAAATAAGAAGAAATTTTTCCTCTTAAAAATGTAGTAGCAAGAATAGAAGGCAATAAAATATAACATAATAAAGACATAGAAAATTTCTACACTAATTTCATGACATTGTATACATAATTAACAAATATAACTTCTCAGTAACACCTTAGCCAGAGAAAAGCACTACTGATTTACATGAGTCATGTTCATCGCAATGCTGGCATGCCACTTATAACTTTTAAAATGTTTATTAGGTTTCAGTATCCACCTTCTTTAAAACTGCTCATTGTTTATTAAATACATAATAGACATCAGAACAAGCACTTGAACAATTTATTAGTAACAAATACATTTTTGAGTGCATCACATAGATTTGAAAGACTAAATTGTAAAATACTTGTAATTTTCTGAATAGGGATCCCTGCATATGGGATTAGGAAAGTTTAAACCCATTCCCTTAAACTTCTCCCCACTCTCTTTTTTTAAAAAAAACAAAACACATAAAGACATGCATGCATATGCATACACACATAATTGCATCATTGTTTTCTAGACATATTGATAAAACAAGAGGATTGGATCAGAGGAAGATTCAGCTCCTCCCATTTTGCATTTAGTAGCTCTGACTGAGATACTGTTGTTCTGTTGCTGCTGTTGATCTGTTTGCATCCAAAATATTATCCTGTTTGAAACCAGAACAAAGCAAACGTCATATATTCTTTTGTTTAGGTCATAGAAAGTATTAAGTCTTTAGTGAGACAATAACGCGGAGGCTTGACTGCGAGAACGTAACTTTATTGACTAACCCAAGAACTTGAAAACCATGAACATCAGATAACAAGAACAACAATTCCATCTGACAGCTCCTTAAATAGGAGCCTGTCAAGCAGGACGAGCCAATACGCGAGCAGGAATCTCCCGCGAATTCCCTGCTCGCGTCTTAGCCAATCCGTGCTGACTAGTAACAATTCTGCAAGGGCGGAACGGCGACTGCACAGACTCAACACCCCTCTCCACCCGGATAGCGCATGCGTAATCTGCCAGATACGCCGGACGTCGACGGCTCCGCCCTGATCGTCTCAGAATGGGAAGGGACTGCATTAAAGGAGGAGCTGGAACGCCGGTAGGCGGAACTGTTGGAGACTGGGCAGGATCCGTGTTGGTTGGAGTCAGCGGCGTCACAGCAACAGGGAACTCAGGTAAGTTTGCCAACGAGAACGCATCGGTTGGAGCTGGGTCTGGAGGGGCAGGTGCAACAGTTGGAGTACTTGCAGTCGCATTGGGCTGGCTCTGGTCTAGCGGACGGTTGGTTCTTCCCCTGAGTTGGTTAATGTGTCGCCTCCAAGTGCGTCCGTCGCCGAGCTGGACCCTATAAGAATAGGGTCACATTAGTTGAATGACATGCCCGGGGACCCACCTTTCATTGGATCTGAAACTAAGGGCATAGATGGGATCCCCGACCCGGAATGCCCTGGCGGTTTGTTGTGCCTCGTGGAAGGAATCGGAGATATAGTCTGGATGCAGGCGGTCAAGAGTGGTCCGGAGGCGCTGGCCCATTAGTAATTCCGCCGGGCTGTGTTTGGTAGTGGCACAGGGAGTGGTATGCTGAGCGAAGAGATACTGGCAGATGTCATGGTGCCAATTTGTGGGACCCAAACGGCGCAGGGCGTCCTTGGCGGATCTGACGGCCCTTTCTGCCAAGCCATTAACGGCCGGATTAAAAGGAGCGGTTTGGGCATGGCGAATACCCAACCTGGCTAGAAACATCTGGAAGGGTGCCGATGTGAATTGTGGCCCATTGTCGGTCACTAATATGTCAGGCAACCCGTGGGATGTGAACCATCCTTTGAGTACCCTAACTACGGAATCTGTGGTAGTGGATGATAAAAGTGCCAACTCGACCCACTTCGAGAAAGTATCGACAGCAATAATAAAGGTCTTGCCACGGAATGGGCCAGCAAGATCCACATGGACTCCAGCCCACGGGGCTCTGGAGGGTTCCCACTCCCTTATGGGAGCGCCAGGTGCAACAGGCCTATTTAATTGGCAATGCTGACAATTAGTCACCCAATCCTCTATTTCCCTATCCATCTGTGGCCACCAGACATAGCTACGCCCAAGGGCTTTCATCCTCACGATGCCCGGGTGGGCATCGTGGAGGTGTGCTAGGACCTGAGGCCGGAGTCTGGGGGGTACGACCACCCTGGTTCCCCAAAGCAGACACCCTCTAAGGATGGACAGCTCATGCTCTCTGCGGTGAAATGGCAAAAACTCTCCGGTAGCCAGTTGCTGCGGCCACCCCCTGCGGACCCAATCTAACACCCTAGAAAGAGTGGGATCGGTAGCAGACAAGGCCTGAATGTCCGTAGCGGTAATTGGTGATTGAAGCTCATCAGTCAGGAGAACGGGAACCACTGGGGCAGGGTCCTGGACGGTTTTTGGGAGAGGGCAACGGCTTAAAGCGTCAGCATGGGCAATTGATTTGCCCGGCCTGTACAGAAGTTGATAGGAATAGGCTGCCAGAAACGCCACCCATCGGGACATGCATGGAGAGAGAATTTGAGGCATTTGGCGGTCGCCAGCCAGTAAGCCTAGTAAAGGCTTATGGTCGGTGACGAGTTGGAAAAAACGACCATAGAGGTAGTCATGGAATCGTTTGATTCCAGCTACTGCCGCCAACGCCTCCCTATTGATTTGACTATAATTACTCTCCGCGGCTGAGAGGCTTCTAGAGTAGTACGCGATGGGGGCCTCCGAGCCGTTGGGCAGGACATGGCTAAGGACGGCTCCCACCCCGTACGGAGAGGCGTCACAAGTTAGGGAGAGCGGAAGGCTGGCATCATACTGGACTAATACAGCATCCGAGGTGAGGGTGTCTTTGACAGCCCTGAACGCCGCAGCCGCCTTGGGGCCCCAATGCCATGGTGTTTTGGCGTTCAAGAGCCGATGCAATGGCTCTGCTAGAGACGCTTTATGTGGCAAAAATACTGCGTAAAAATTAAGAAGACCGAGGAAAGCCTGTAGTTCAGCCTTCGTGGACGGGGCTGGGGCATTCTTTATGGCCTCCACTTTTCAGGAGCCAGATGGATACCCTTTGAGTCTATTAAAAATCCCAAGAATTCAACCTGGGACACCCCCACCCGGCATTTATCCCTCTTGAGACGAAGCCCCGCCTGCCTGAAACGGGAAAGGACAGCCCTTTATTTGACGATGAGGTCATCCTGATCAGCGGCCGCGATCAGAATGTCATCAAAATAAGGCACCACCCCTTTTAGTCCATGGAGCAGCCGCTCCATGAGACATTGAAAGATTCCGGGGGCCACGCTCACCCCGAATTGTAGGCGGTTACATCTAAAGGCTCCACGGTGGGTGACTATTGTTTGGGCTAATGCAGTGGCCTCATCCACTGGGAGTTGCTGGTAGGCTTGCGCCAAATCCAGCTTTGCAAATACACGCTCCTGTCCTAATGAATGAAGTAAGTGTTGCACTATTGGCACGGGATAGGGGTTTGCCTGCAACGCCCGGTTTAATGTACACTTAAAATCACCACAAATTCTAATCGAGCCATCTTTTTTAAGTGGAATAACAATTGGTGTCTCCCACTTTGAGTGGTCCACAGGCTCAAGTACTCCCTGCTCAATAAGTTTATCTATCTCTTGGTCGACTTTGGGCCTGATGGAACAGGGTTGCAGCTGATGTAATGTGAGCTTAGGTAGTAACCCCTTGAGGGTATGCCAGGCCATCAAGGATTTTGGGGACCCCGTATCAATCTCCATTCTACATGGTTTGCCCTCCAACTGGACAGTGAGGTAGATCTTGTTCGCCGGGGTCCAGACGAAGGCATGATTTATGACCACAGGTGGAGAATCAAGGTCATGTTCAATTTTGGAACAAACATCTCGGCGGCCAGACGATCTCCGCCGCTATTTTCCGGCTCAGCGGTTCCAGCGGCGGCTGGGCACGCAGCTCTGCAAACTCTGGAGAGATGGCCCCTTCTACTGCAGCGGTGGCAAATGGCAGATTTAAAATGGCAGTCGGCTCTAATGTGGGATCCGCCACAACCTAAACAGCTGTTTGTAAGTTTATTGAATGGCGGAGGCTGCTTTTTCTTCTTCATAGCCTTGAGGCGGCTCACCTCCTTGTCCTCCTCAGATGAGTCCGTCGGGTCCGTTCCTTCATGATGGACTGATAAGGGCTTGCTGAGAGGAGCCATCGCCGGCAAACCGCGCCGAATCTCAGCAGCTGACTTGTCCGACATTTCGGACGCCCTGGCTTCATCCATGGCCACTGCCAACGTCAGTTCAGAGCGAGCTAGTAAACGTCTCTGGAGCTTCAGATCTCTGACTCCGCACACGAGTTGATCAAGTAACGCATTCTCTAGTGCGGGGAACTCACAATGGCACGCCGCCGTGTGCAGGGAAGCCATATATTCGTTAACATTTTCTCCCTCAGCCTGCAATCTTTGATAGAAAGCATGTCGCCTCGCGATTCGGGAGGGAGCTGGAGTGTAGTGGTTCTTGAGCTTCTGAAGTAGAAACTCCCATGGCACCGTAAAAACAGGCTGAGGGGCTGTGAGAGCCCTCGCAGTGGCGAATATCTCCCTTCCGCATGAGCTGAGGAAATATCCCCGCTTCCTGGCACTTGGCAGGTCTGAGAGATCATTTGCTTGTAGAAAACACTCAAATCTCTCAAGATAATCGTCCCACGTTTCGGTGGCTGGATCATACGATGTGAAACTCGGAAACAGGGTGGCCATTGCTATATGAGTGTATCCGCAATCTAACAAGTGTCTCGGCAGCCGTCACCTATAAATATCCCACCTTCGTCGCCAGTATTAAGTCTTTAGTGAGACAATAACGCGGAGGCTTGACTGCGAGAACGTAACTTTATTGACTAACCCAAGAACTTGAAAACCACGAACATCAGATAACAAGAACAACAATTCCATCTGACAGCTCCTTAAATAGGAGCCTGTCAAGCAGGACGAGCCAATATGCGAGCAGGAATCTCCCGCGAATTCCCTGCTCGCGTCTTAGCCAATCTGTGCTGACTAGTAACAATTCTGCAAGGGCGGAACAGCGACTGCGCGGACTCAACAGAAAAATTTTTAAAGAATGTACTTAGCTTGTAAGAACATCAATTTGCCTTTTCCTGATTCCTTGCTACTTATGCATGTAAATGCTTGACTGCAAATTCATTATAAATTCATCATCATCTTCTGATCCTTGTGTCATTGACTGCCTTGTCATATTTATTTCTTTATCAACACACACACACACACACACACACACACACCCAATGTTCAGGTTTTTGGATAAATGAAATATCTGTATGTCTGTCTATCCAGCCTTCTATCTATTATAACAGATACCCTGCAAGCTGCCTTCTCTCTGGACATGGAAAGGAAAAGCAATAAATAGCAAAGATTGAAGGCACCCTCAGATCATGAGCACCAAACTCGACTGCAGAAAATATGACTTCAGCAACAATGAGTGGTCAATGCTTGGAATGCACTACCCGACTCTGTGGTTTCATCCCAAAACCCCCAAAATTTTAACCTAAAACTGTCTAGTTGACCTCACCCCATTCCTAAGAGGTCTGTAAGGGGCGTGCATAAGAGCACCAGCATGCCTACCATTCCTGTCCTAATATTTCTTCTATTTGTATCTATTTTATGTATCCAATCCATGCTTATACTTATTATCAAATATGTTCTTGACAAAATGAATGAATGAATGAATGAATGAATGAATGAATGATGGGAAGCCAAAGATTGGAATTGAAACTCCAAGATCCAACATTACTTAATAGGAGAAAGATATGCTCCTGGTCAAATGCTAAAACATTCCTAGTTTTTGACCTCAGAAAATGTAGTTGAGAAACTGTCTTTAGGGAATTCACTTTATAAAGAATTGTTGTTACTGTGGGGTGGTGCCAAGGGGTACAGCATACCTAAAATGATCATTTGCCATTGACCACTGCAGCCGACATCAGTGATTAATTTCCAAAGAGAAAGGGGAAGTGATATCAAGGCTCACTCTAGAAGCAAAAGTTTCCTGATCAGGAATTGCTGCACTTTAATCCTGCATGCTTATTTAATGATGAGGAAGAGACACTCTTCAAATCCCAAAGAAGCTGAAGGTATGAATACTTGATAAGCAGGATGCTTCCTTGTTATCTTTCACTCCTGTCATTCCTCTCAATTTATTTTCAGTCCATTGTCTCAGTTATATACTCTCTTTACAAAAGTGAAGTGAGGTGGGGAATGGACCTACAATTCACATCCTTAACAAATCTTTATGTCCTTCTTATCTTTTCTTTAAAAGGTAACCCTTCTCCTCTCTGTGTTTCAATTGTCACACATCAATCTTCACATACTTGATTTGTGACCAGATTTGAGAGATCTGCCAAAATAATGATGGCAATAAATGGAGTCCATGAGCATCCATCAAAAAAACAAACATTCATATACAGACACATAAATGCACTTCTGCAAAAAAAAACATTCAAAATTTTCAGAAATATTTTTTTCTGAAATATGTGTATCAATTAAAAGTGTTGGTAATAAGTCTAGCACTAGTTTAAAGAAAGGCTTACACTGTGGAATTTTATCTTTAAAAAGTGGTATCAAGAAAAAATACAATTAAAGGATAAAACAGAATGATTTACATTAAAAAGAGTTGCTGCAAAATTTAGGTTGAAAATAATGTAAATTAAGGGAGTTGCTCACAAAAACTATACACTACACAAATTTTTCTAAATTATTTGATTTTAGTGGATTTTATTCAACTGTTAAAAGTGAAGGGAGGGAGAGATATTACAAGAATGTGTTCGTGTGATTACTATTAGAATATATAATCATTTGCCTATTCTGTCATGTCAAAAATTACACTTCAATGACAGTTCAAATCACTGTTCTTGGAGGGAACAGTGTGGTTAGGTTAAAATAGGATGTCAACTTTTTTCTTCATTTCTTACATAATAATATCTAAATTAAACTAGACAAAAAAAAAACGCGTCACCCTCTGGTTTTTATATTTCCATTTGCCACATATTTTAATTTGCTGACTTGTCTCTAAAGGGCCTGAAGAATATTAAAAATGAAGTGATTCTTGGTGAAAACCTTATAATTGAATTTTTAAAAAGACTTTTTGGACTTCATTCTAAGGGCAGCAAACCAGCCAACCAGATTTTACTTTCCTTTTTCTCCTGAATTATACAAAGGCATTGCTTATTTGATCTTTGTTTAAAATATGTAGACATCTAAATATTTGAAACAAGCTCATATAGGACATGAATTCATTTCATTGATTTTAAATCATTTTTTTTCTATTTAGTATCATGGAAGTGGATAGCTACCAATATGTCAACATGAAGAACTTTTTCATTAGCTGTAACTGTCAGAAGTATATTCAGAACTTTTTGCAATTGTTATAAATATTCATAAGATCATAAGTCTAAAATTGTTGCTATCTGAATCCTCTGAACTACAAATAAAAGAAATTCTACAAGCAGTGTTGTACTTCATTGGTTAAACAAATTATTAGATTTACCATTGTCATTAATGCTGCTTTCTTGTGAGAAAACAAAGGTAATCAAGCTTTAGTGTCTTGAAAAGTTATACGCACCTGTTGGAAGAAACATCCTTCTAGGTTCTGCTCCAAGTGGGGAAAAAGACACTGGAAACATGGAGACTGCTTGGAAAGATGGTTTAATGGTGGATAGGATCACATGGCTTGAGTTCCTGAACAGAAAAAGGCAGATACAGCGAGTTTTTCAGGTTTTATGCTCTCTCTGGCTTTGAACTTCTTGGGGCCCCAAAAGAGTATCCTGATTGGTTGTCAGACTCTCAGGGGGTGGGGGTCTTAGCTAGCCTTGCTGGCTGATGTTCACATGTGCTTCCCAGGTCACATGTGGTGAGTTTCTGCTGATATTGTGTAGAGGGCTAATCCTATCTTTGTTGGATCTTTGGCAATTCCTACTATGGCTCTGCCTGAAGGAGGTAGTAGATCTTTGTTATGTAGAATAGACTGGCCCAGGCCTTAATGGCCCATTGACAACGGGTGGGGGCAGGAAGATGGGAGCTTCAAAATATGCTTATCCATTTCTCATCCAGGGAAATATAATATTCTGCCTTTTTCATATTTCCTAAAATATTTCACTCTTCCAGGAAAGGGTGGGTGTTAACTTCCTACACACCCATATAAGTGAAAAGTCCAAGCCATTAGTGACCATAAGTAGTGCAATTATATAATTTGAATTAGATGAGGTTTTCTGGAAACTAATTGATATATTTTGAATTTTGAGTGCATTTGATAAGTACTTCCACAAATGGTTGCCAGAGCAAATTGTCTGGGGAGAAAAAGTCCCAGTAAGTTAAGTTTTTCCTTTTTTCTGAAATCAAGGATAAGAATTACTTCATTCATTGAAACACTTTAAATTAGAGGTCTTCAAACTTGGCAGCTTTAAGGCTTGTGGACTTCAACTCCCAGAATTCTCCAGCCAGCTATGCATAGCTGGCTGGAGAATTCTGGGAGTTGAAGTCCACAAGTCTTAAAGCTTTCAAGTTTGAAGACCACTGCTTTAAATGGACACTTTCTATTTCTCAGAGTGAAAAAATAGGAAACTTATTTGTCTTTATGCCTTATTTGTCTTTATCCCCCATTAGAGGCTCATCACATAGTTGATATTCTGGTTGGAGCTTCAAGATAACAAAAGACCTTTCAAAATTCAATCAAAATTTAATAAAAAGATTTCCTATGTACAGATTTTCTAAGCTGAGAATTGACTTGGCTTTTGAATGCTACACTATTACAATCCAAATAGCAATAGGTGGGATCAGGACAAAAGCTAAATTTGATTACTTTCCACTTAATTAAATTTAATTACAACTAAATACATTTAATACAATTATAGTACTGTCATGAATTTATTAATTCCTCATTATTAAACATGACATTTGGAAAACTGGTTCTGGAGATCTCAGGGGCATACCAAGTATTTCAAGTCTATTGGCAGCTTTGAGGGCTCAGGTTCTTTTAGCTGTAATGCCTTAGGCAACAAATGATGGCTTTATTTAAGAAATAATAATATTCAATATTATACTGCATTAAAAAGGAAGGAGGGATGTTGTGTTTCTAAGGTACATAGACAAGTGGAGGAGTTGGATTTATTCCATCTATAACAAACAGTTTTTTGCAGTTTGCACTTCTATTAGTGCAAGTCGGCCTGGAAACTTTTTGCAATTGTTTAACTAAAATGTAAAACTACATCTCACAATGTAAGACATGAGAAGGGAAAAAAAAATTGGGGCCAATTTTCCCCTTAGGACCTGACCATGTCTTTGATGCTATGATTGAGCTCTTACACCTTTAGTAATAATATAGTCAGTTTGTTTTCCAAAGAATATAAGTAATAAACAGTGTGATCTTCTGACTGAAAGTGTCCAATTCTTTCCTCATCCCTTCCATGAACACCTCCTGTCACAATTAGGCAGCACAATCAGAACAGAGAGAAATGAAAGAAAATGAAAAAAGAAATTCCCAGAAGCCAGCAGTTTGGCAGATTGAACCTCACCAGGCTCAAGGTTGACTCAGCCTTCCATCTTTCCGAGGTTGGAAAAATGAGGACCCAGATTGTTGGGGGCAATATGCTGACTCTGTAAACCACTTAGAGGGGCCTGTAAAGCACTGTGAAGTGGTATATAAGTCTAAGTGCTATTGCTATTGCTATCATTCTTCAATAATTGCAATATTATAATTAAGTGAATAGCAAATAATCTGTATTTTTAAGAAAGCCATTCAGTGACATTACAATGAAAACTTGCAGCACGTTTTGTAATATCACTACAATGACACTTATATTTTAATGGGGTATAAAGAAATGACTTTGTAATTCATACATGTCCTATGGCCCATTCTTGTTGGGACATTAGAAAGCCTTAGATCAGTGATGGCTAACCTTTTTGCCATCACGTGCCAGGAGAGAGGTGGGTGGGGGAGGTTCGTGCATATGTATGCCCACACCCATAATTCTATGCGCCCCCCCCTGCGCATCCATGCACAACCCCCACTCCTGGCATGTGATGGCCTAGTAGGCCCATTTTTCTTTCTTACCTGGCTCCAGATCCTCTCTATGCATCTGGAAAAGGCGAAAACAGCCTTTCCCACTCCCTCGGAGGCCCTTCGGAGGTCTGAAAGGGCCCATTTCCCAACTCCCGGTGGGACAGGAAGTGACTTTTTTGCTGTCCCCAGCCTCTCTAGGAGTCTCTGGAGGCTGGAAACAGCAAAAAACTGTTCCATTTTGGTGCACGTTTAAAAAGCTACCAGTTCAGGTGAACCGGTAGTTAAAAAAAGGGACTATCTGACGATCACCTTTGCTGCGTGGTTTAGCTTTGCTAGAAAGCAGGATTTCCTGCTTTCTAGTGAAGCTAAACTGCATACTACAGTGATCTCCCCCTCGCTGTTCTACTTACCTTCCCAAGCTTCTTTTTGGTACATATTGCTTTTTAAACGTGTAGCGTGCGTTTGGTGTGCACTGTGCATTTGCAGGCAGTGCTTGTTTGGTGCGCATGCATGCATGCATGGCCAGCGAACTGGTAGCAAACCGGTTCAGATTTCACCCCTGCCCTACAGCTTCAGGCACCACTAACAGTTAGAGACAGCATCACATGGGTTACCAGGTATGGAGATGTGTAACTGAGTATCATCACCAAACTGATGATACCCAAGCCATGGTGCTAGATGATCTCACCCAGTGGCTGCATGTAGATGTTAAATAGGAGAATAGCAAGTAACAAGTCCTTTGGGATGCTGCAAGAAAGCAATCGAGGGGGGGTTAGATCTCTCACTCCCTATCAACACTGATTGGGACCACTGATTGCTGGAAATAGGTACTGAACCAGTGCAAAACTGTGTCACCTTGTCCCAACTCACACAGCAGACCCAAAAGGATACCAGGGTTGACAGTACTGAAGGCCACTGACAGGTCAAGCAGAGTGAGAATGATTACACTATCCCCATCTCACTCTCACCAGAAATCATCAGCACTTGTGACCAAACCTGTGTTTTTCAAAGTTTTGCAACCACAGCATGTGGCATGACATATTAGGATAAATACATAACCCATAAACCTTAGAAATTTAAAGAAATGTAAAAAGTCTATTTAAAAAAAATAGACCCTGACTTATAAATTTTATTTAAGTTCAGTCACTTTAAAATATTTTAGCTGAATGCTTCCTGCTTTTATATATGCAGATTTCCACTCTCAGAAGGAGGCAGATGAATATATCTTCAAACATATATTTCCTTGCTAAGATTTATGATTGTGAAGGCCTTTTCTTTTACACACCTTCTCTGAAAGTGGCAAAGGGGGGGGGGGGATAAAAAAGGATATCTGTTTTAGCCAGATCAATAACTATAAATCTGTACAAATGATCCCAGGTTTTATTTCATCCACTTTTATTGCAGGGCCCCTGCCATCTGCCATACATATTTTGGCCATTACGCTAATTTACTTTGCAAAGACTAACCACCAAGTCAAAAATGTCAAAGGGCAATTGATTAAAGCTATGAGGCTGTCTTTACTTTTTCCTTTTCAGCCAAGATTTCTTCTTTTAAGCTCTGAGTTAGAGTGATAATGGAATTTCATTTCTGAAGATAAATAAAAGGACTACAATCTAAGTGTACATAAATAAGGACTGTATTTTAAACTTTTTCTGTAATGCTGAGAGAAGAAAAGAAGCTGTTATTAAAATGACAGCTTTTCATTACTGTAAAGTACTGAGATCAAGTAGCTATTTTTCTTAAAAAGTTAAAAGATAATACAGGTTTGACATTTCAATGAGAGGCTTGTCTAACAATTTCCTCATATATGTTTCTTAATCTTTCTAATATTAAAAAAGATACAATGTTTCTTTGGCTGGTGAATCTATTCTTTGTTAACTCACTTGTGGAAGTAAGGAAATTTGACTAAAAGGAGATAATCCATCTATGGGTATTATATTCCCATCCTTTGATATTTTCTCATGTTACAAGAGGATATACTGTACATACTCAAACTACAGCATTATCTATTATCTGTCAGTATAAAGAAGCATCTACTGTATATCTGTAAAGATATTAGTAAAAATAATAAGGGCAAAATTGAGGTATAAAACTTGAACATGGCCAAAGAAGACACTCAGTTTTTGAATGGCATATCAAAAGTTACATTATAGAAAGTAGGTGAAACTAGTATAAGGTAGTGAGGGTCAAGGCAATAACATCAATATTTAATTGACTGTATTTAGAATTTAATGCATTTATGATTTATATGATTACTCCCATGTATTTAACAATTTCCCTATTCATGATGTTAAAACTGATAACTTGTCAACAAAGCTGAGTGGATGTTTGGCAGAACATTAAGGGAGTTACATGTGATCTGGAGTCACAGAAGGTGAAGTTTGATTAAGGAAAATATTTGAGCAGTTTCATTGCATTATAACTCCAATAGCATTTGTTAAAGTATAGCTAATGTTTAACCTAAAAGTTTTCTTCTGTCATTCTCCTCTCCACCAATTCTCTTTTAGATTTGGCATGGCACTTTTTACAGACAGCAAGCATTGAACATGGAAATCAAAAGGTGACTCTTAAATGTAAAGTTGAAAACTTATATCTGCTTCCCAATATATTTTTACTAACATCTATTATGTGGTAGCACTGCATGAAACTTTGATTAAATATATTGAACTGAGTTTCCAAATTGAATGAACTCTCCAAATAGAGTGAGAAAATTGAATTAGACTAGAGCCTTTGAAGATTTTTTGTATAATTTGGTAAATCAATTTCACAATTCAGAAAATTGAATCAGTTTAATTTGAAATGTCAGTTCAAATACACAGTCATTATGATTAGTGACCATTGAGTTCTCCTCCATAAATTTCCCTAACTTCATCTGAATGCTATATAAACATGTGACATAAAAGACTAGACATGATTTCAATTTATGAAAAGGTACTGCCACTTAATTGGGTGTCCTTAGATTCTAGTATAATAAAAGATAATATTTTAATGCAACAAAACAGGTAGTATTATCATTATGCTTTTTTTTTTTCAAACTGTAGATCACATTTAAGTAAAGTTGTTGTGAACTGTTGGGCATCCTTTAAATTTATGTAAAAAATACATTAGGTACTTCTCTAAAAAGATATTAGATATTTATCTAAAAAATTAGATACTTCTTTATCTTGACTTCTGCCTTCTTAAAAAATAAAGTAAAATACCCAAACATGATCATTTTTCTTCATAGGGAATTTGTACCAATCCCTTGTTTGTTTCCCTTTACTTCTTACATGCAAGTACAGTAGTTAGGTATTTAAAATACAATAGTTAGGTATTTAAATTTTAAAAATCTAATTTTTTATAAACTAAAAGTACAAAATCCATGAATAAAGATCTCAAGATAAGAGCAGTAGTCGAAGGCTTTAGTTTGAAGAAGGAGAAGGAGAAGGAGAAGGAGAAGGATAACTCAGAGAGACTTTAAGAAAATGGTCATCCATTTTGTCATCATTGTCCTGCCATCTATTGTATCTCCAAGTTCCTGTGCATATGCATGATAGCTTGATTTAATTGAATGGCGGAACCCTTGCCAATAAAAATGAATTACTTTTTAAACCATTTTTCCATCATGTGTATGTGCATTTCAAATATTTGCATTTTCTCTAGAGGATATATGCCAAGATTTCCTCATAACACACTGAAAAATGAAAAAGTTTCATAGGATGTCAGGCAAGTAAGAATCAATATTGATGCCTTCACTTCTAGAAATTCAATATGCAATATTTGTAATATAAATTTGCTATATTAATAAACTAATTAAGGATTTAAAAAATACCAATAATAGTTTTGATAATAGTTTGAAAGTTGTGTTGGGAAGGAAAGACAACATTCTTACAAAGGGAGCACATGGTAACTTCACAATCTTATTTACATATTAATAAAAATAAAAATGCAATGAAGAATCTTGACTCTTGGATAACGTTCAGACTGTTATATAATATAAACTGTTATAATTCAGACTATTATAATAAAATAAAATAAAATAAACTGTAGTTGGTAAACCAGACACATACATTTTGTTGCAGTCATGATTTCTAATCTTGACTTTGAATCTATTGTTTTTAATGCTTCTCTGTGTGAGTTTCTCTTATTATCTGATTTGCTTTAAGCAATTATTATTAGCCCTATTTAATTTTACTATGGACATACATGCCTCAAAAGACAAATAAGTATTTGTCATTTGTGTTCATCATATGTCAATATTGATACACCAATGTCATAAACAGAGTCAAAGTATTGTATATAGTCTTTGAACATATCATTTTTTATAGTGGTGCTAGAATCCAAATCTGACAATCCTGAAATACAGCCACAAGTAAGGTTTATAGACAATATTTTAAAAATGTATATTCATGACTGCTCAGAGAATTCCCTGTGAATTGTATTTACTTGGGCTGTGTTTTTCTGTGTGTGTGTGTGTGTTTAACTATTGGATTGATTTTAATGAATCACCTTAAATCAAGCAAACATTTTTCAGCTTGAAAAAAGAGGGATTGCTTAATGGACAACAGAGAAGTACTGTTCATGGCATCAAATAAATTTAATGTTGGAGAGATGAAAAACTCTAATGTCTTCAGTTCTGAAGCATTAGAGGGTTCATGCATAAACCACAGGCACTATTGAAGTAAGCTTGCTGTGATCTAAAAGCAGCAATCCCTGAATGAGCAAAAGAACAGAGCTAAATTAAGCAAAACTTGCATCTTGAATAAGATGAATGTCAGTAGGGAGGAAAACAGAAAGGCTATGGCACTTGGTCTTATTCCCAAATGCTAAGGCCAAACCATTTGGTTTCTTAATATAGACATTGATCTAAAGAAACCAAATGGTGTGGCCTCAACATTTGAAAGTCAGACCAGAGAGACAGGGGTCAAGTACTCAATCAATATTGGAGCCTACTGGGTTACTTTCAGTCACTCTCTTTCAGTCATACCTCTGTTACAGGGAAAATAAAAATGAGAACTGTCTTTGCATGTTGAGGAAGGAAGGAAGGAAGGAAGGAAGGAAGGAAGGAAGGAAGGAAGGAAGGAAGGAAGGAAGGAAGGAAGGAAGGAAGGAAGGAAGGAAGGAAGGAAGATTGAGGCAATAGTCCTCAAATGTAACATTTGTATTTTTACTGTTGCATTGCTATACCACTACCAGTTTATTATACTGTTTATTTTAACGTTACTATCAAGAAGTCAGAGTTAGCAGCAATTCTACTTCCTGTGAAAAATATATCTCATAAAAAAATGACCCACTTCCCAAATAAGCAGAGTGTACAAAATCTTCTTTGTTCTTCTTAATAAAATGAAATTTGCTCTCTATCTCCATATGGTAACTTTCCCTTTGAAAATAAAAAGGACAATTACTCATGTATTACAATTTTGTAGCATCTGATTTCTACTTCCTTTAATTTTCCTAATTGTATTAGGAGATACTGGGTACTTCTGCACCAGTGGTGGGTTGCTTCCAGTTTGCCCTGGTTTGGACAAACTGGTAGTGGTGGCGGCAGGAGGCTCTGCACATCCACCCACCCATCCAGACGTCATCAAAAATGCTCGGTGCATGTGCAGAAATGCCATGAGCACTACCGATAGCGAACTGGTAGCGCTGGGATTTGAATCCCATTACTGTTCGGCACTGCCCTATTAAGTTGCTCCAATGCCTATCCCTTGCTGATGATGCTAGACTCAGAACCAATTAAGAAAGTTCTGTCCAGATTGGGATATTTTAATAGTGGCTTGTCAGTAGTTAAGCTCTTACTGTCAGCTTTCATGGTCCTCCACTGATAGTTTCCCTACTGCTAAACCTCCCAACTTTCTGTGCAGTTCATTACAAAGTTAAAAATTAAAACCATGTGCTTTTTATTTTTACACATATGCACCCACACTCAGACACAGAGAGATCGAAGAGCTTTAAAATAAAAATACCTTCCTTGCATTTGTCCAGGTTGCACTTTGTTGCACTCAGAAACATTTCATAGCAACATGGTAATTACAGTATCTGCCTATCATCAAGTTGGATTATGAAACCTAGCAAATTAAATAAAAATGAATACATATATACTGTTGGTTCATGTATGTTGGTTCTCACCTTTAAAGCACTCCATGGCATAGGGCCGGGATACCTGCGAGACTGCCTGCTGCTACCGATAATCTCCCGTCGGCCAGTACGCTCGCACAGAGAGGGCCTCCTCAGGGTGCCGTCGGCCAAGCAATGTTGGCTGGCGGCCGCCAGGGGGAGAGCCTTCTCTGTGGGGACACCCAACCTGTGGAACCTCCTGGAATATGACTGATCCTGGACCTCCGCACTTTCCAAAAGGCCCTGAAGACTTATTTATTCCAACAAGCTGGCCTAGCTTAAATGATTTTAATGGGGTTTTTAAATTTTTGATTTTATTGATTCTGGGTTTTAAATTGGGAATTTTTCAATTTTGCAGATCTGGGATTTTAAATTGGAAATGCCGATGATTTAATTTATTTTAATTTTTTCTTAACTTTTGTACTATATGTGTTTTAAGTTTGGCTGTCCACCGCCCTGAGTCCCCCTGGGGAGAAGGGCGGTATATAAGTTGAATTAATAATAAATAAATACATACATACATTCTGTTTATATTTTCCAAACTACCCAGTTTTCCATAGGCTTTTCTTTTAAAAAAATCCCCAAGTTCATCATTCTTTTATTTTTTGCCTCAGGCTCTCAAATAGTCAAAATGAATAAAGATATGTTAAGGACTTTATATACTTAGGGCCTGCCTTTAAAAAAAAATCCAGTTCGGTGGTTTACTTTGAAAAATAGTGAAAAATTGATAGCTCAGGGGAAGAGAAATAGTAATTAAAACAAATCTCCTGTATTTTTGCTAGTAATCCTTGGCAGCATGTACAAATGTTGTAATCACTATAGTACCACTTCTATAATAACAAGCTTGGCAGAAATTGAGAAGCCAAACCTGGGGAAATACAAGAAAACAACATTTATTTCCCACAATGGGCAAATGGCTGCAAAAGTTGATGGCGTTAGCAGACATGGCTAAACTAACTGCTTTGATTAAAGAAAAAAATACAATTACTTTTGTTTCTACTTGGAAACCATTTGTGCTTGAGGTTGAAAAAAATGAAACTACCAGTTAGATAGGTTTGTGATTATAAAAATGGTTAGTTTATACTATTATGTAAAAGTAAGTTGAGGTTTGATGTTATTGATGTTATTATGTTATTCTACTGCACCAAAGGGAGTTGAAAGTCAATGCCTTTTCTTTCTTTCCCCACTTTTCTACTTTTTCTACACTTCCCTTTTCCCTCCCTTATTTTTCCCATTATTTTCTGTTGTATTTTATATTATAAACTAAGAAAAAAAGAAAATAACTTGTATTTAAAACTGGTTATTCTGTGTGAATATGTGTCCATGTTGCTAGTTTAACTCGGTATATATTAATAATGAAAAATAAGCCTATACCATTTCTATTCAGTCCAAGTTTAATAAGTCTTTTCTGATAGAGCTAGGCCACTTGCAATTAACAGAATCAATAATTCTGTTCTGACAAAAATGGGCCACCTCAAGATAATGTCAAATCTCTTGTCCTAGATCACATCCATAGCGAGCTGACCAGAGGTGGGTTCTATTTACCTTTACTACCGGTTCGCAGCAGGGCTGCGCACATGCGCTTGTTTCGCTCTGTTACAATATTTTGAGGATCAGACTCAATGATGAATTCAGAAGCAATTTCTTCAGTTAAAGAAGAGTTTATTCATAATAGGCATTCTACTTATTCTTGTCAGATTTACAGTGAGAAGCAAGCATGAGGTAAAAGCACTCTCTATTTATATCAAAGGGGAGGAGTCAAGAAAGGGGGGTGATTACACATGAATACATTAAAGGAGGATGAATAAATTAACCCTTTATATCCTGTACATATATACATATCTCTTGTTATAGAATAAGGCATTTACTTATGACAAATCCCCCTCTAAATGTTGATTCGACATATAACAATGATTGCATTCGGATTCAGAATTATATAGTACTTGTAATTTTGATGTCAAGTATTTGTGTTGTTTAGAAGGTAAAGGTTTAGTTAATATATCAGCTATTTGTTCTGAGGTTTCGCAGTGGATTGCTTTAATGAATCCATCCTGAGATAATTGTCTCACGTGTTTAAATTTGATATCTATATGTCTGGACCTTTGACCAATGGCGTCAGATCTTGATATTTCTATAGCCGCCTTATTATCTTCATGTATGACAAATGGTAGTATTGGATTCTTCCAAATATCAGATAATAAATCATTAAACCACACTAAATTATTTGAGGCTTTAGATAAACAGACGTATTCTGCCTCTGTTGTGGAAGTCGCTACTAAATCTTGCTTCCCAGTGTACCAGAATATTGGGCAATCATTTAAAAATAATACATAACCTGAGGTGCTCTTTTTACATTTGATGTCACCTGCCCAGTCTGCATCAGCGTAACTGGTGATAATAGGTTCTTTAATATTATTGGGTTCTAAGAGTAGGCAGAAATCTATGCTGTGTTTTAGATATCTTAGTATTCGTTTAACTGCTTCCCAATGATACATAAGTGATTTACTTACATGTCTAGATAATAAATTAAGTGGCAGAGCTATATCAGGCCTGGTCCAATTAGATATATACAAGAGAGAACCAATAATTGATCTATATAATGTATTGTTCTCGAACTCAGGTGAAGATTCATCCATATTCCTTAGAAAATCAGTCTGCATAGGAGTATCGCAAGGTTTGGCATCTCTTAAATTGCATTTTTCCAGAAGTTCTATAATTTTATCTCTCTGGGATAATTTGAATCCCTTTCTTGTTTTATTGATTTGAACTCCAAGGTATTTGTTTACCCTTCCTAGCGACTTTAAAGAGAAATGTTCACTTAGCTTGGATACAAATAAGTCTTTCTTTTCTTTATGTTTGCCTATATACAAAATATCATCCACATAGATTAACACAAATTCTAATGATTCACCTTCCTTTCTAACAAAAAAGCAATTGTCTGCAGTTGGGGCTTTGAATTCCATATTTTTAAGCACGCTGACTAGACATTCATACCAACGCTTGCTGGATTGTTTTAATCCGTACAAGCTTTTGTTAAGTAACCAGGTCTCATTTCTATTTGTACATTGGCTATGAGGTGCCCTTACATATATCTCTTTGTCGAGCTTTGCATGTAAGTATGCAGTCTGCAGATCATATTGAAAGACATCAAGATTGAGTATAGCAGCTATGACTAAAGCTGTCTTAACACTTTCGGTTCTTACAGTGGGAGAGTATGTGTCAGTGTAATCCTCAGGATATTTTTGAGCGTAACCTTGTGCGACTAATCTAGCTTTATATAATTTATTACCCTCTTCTAAATCTTTGATTTTGAATATCCATCTGGTGCCTATAATTGTCTTGTTCTTAGGGGCAGGGACTGGTGTAAATACACCTAATTCACGCAAGCTGTTCATTTCTTTTGTTATGGCTAATTCCCATTTTTCTCTTTCTTCCATGGGAAGTTTCAACACTTCCTCATATGTGTTAGGTGTTGGTGTCTCGTCATTCACACACATTATATAATCCTTATACTTATTGGGTAATTGTTTTCTGTTACACCTGATTGTTCTTATTGGAATGCTTTCATTATCGTGTAGATACCTTGCTTCCTTTTTGGTTAATGAATCTGTTTTTATCCTGGTATGGTTACCTGTCCATGTTTTGTTTTTGTCATCATGTGTGTTATGTTCATGTTTCTCTCTTTCTATTCTGTCTTGTTGTTCAATATTTGGTTCTGTATTTTGGATTATCTCATTAAGATGTATCTTAGACCAGTTGGCCTGTTCATGAAATACTGCTGTTCTTGAGACTATGAATTTGTTATTATTGTCAATGAATCTATATCCTTTTGTGCCTGTTTCGTATCCCATGAATCTGAGCCTTCTGGATACGTTATCTCCCTTACGTCTTAATTGTTTTGGTATGTGTACGTCTGCTGTAACTCCAAATATGTGCATGTGTGATATTTTTGGTTTCCTATTGTACATCACTTCGTATGGTGTTTTATTTAGGATGCTAGACCAGGTCCTATTTTGGGTATAGTTTGAATATAGTAATGCTTCTGACCAGAATTGTTTTCCTAAACCAGCATCTTCTAATGTACATCTAATCATGGTTTGCAGTGTTGAGTTCTTTCGTTCTGCTGTACCATTCTGAAAAGCAGAAAATGGGCTCGTCGTGAAGTGTATCATTCCTTTGTCTTTTATCCATTGTGAGAATTCTTTTGACATGAATTCGGATCCCCTATCTGTCATGATTTGTTTTATTTTGATATTGTGTTGTGTTTCTACACGTTTGTAAAATTCTTTGAATTTTTGGAAAGTTTCATCTTTGTGTTTTAAAGTATAAACAAATCCATAACGGCTATAGTCGTCTACAATAGTTAGGAAATATCTTTTTTTGTATGTGATGGATGGTGTTAATGGACCAACTAGATCCATATGTACCAGATCAAAAATTTGGTTAGAGGTCCTTGTTGCCCTCTTTGGTTTTGGGTTTGTTCTGAGTTTTGAGGATTTACATACTGAGCATTCCAAATAGTTTTCACAATCCTTTATTTTAACGCCATCAGCATGTTCAATCATTTTTTGTATTACAGGGAAACTTGCATGTCCCAATTTCCTATGCAACATGTGTGCACATTCATCATGAATTGGTTTGCCTATATTGGGTCTTTTGTTATTGTGTGTATCACTAGTGGGTGTGTCTTTGTGATTACAGTGTGTATTGGGTTCTTCATTGTCATTGTTGTTACTATGTTCACTGTCTATGTTGGTGTCGTCATCAGTGTTTGTATTAATGTTATGCAACCATTTATCTTCTGTTACAAGGAAGGGTAGGCCCCCTTCGATAACTACACTATTCAATTTAGTCCCATCCTTTTCTAGTATTGCTTTTCCCCCAGAGAAGATTATATTTATGTTGAAATCTTGGCTTAATTTCACTGCACTAAGTATGTTATGTGATATTTCTGGTATCAACAATACCCCCTCTACTTTACCTAAACCAGGTATATTTACATCTCCTTTCCCTATGACTTGAACATTTTCTTGATTGGCTACTCTTATCATAAATTTATCATTTGTGAATGAAGACAGTATTTTCTTGTTATTTGTTGTATGATTAGTCGCCCCTGAATCTATGAGCCAAGTATTGTTTTTTGATTTTTGTGTGATGACATCGTTATGTTTATCTAATCCATTTAATGATCCTGATTTTCTGTCCCTTGAATTATCTCTATCCTTTCTGCGTTCTCTGTAGTTTGGGGAGTCTCTATATCTGTATCTATCAATAGATGATTGCCTGTCTTGATATCTACCCCTATAATCACGGTTTTGTCTTTCCCTATGAAACATGGGGCAATCTCCCTTAGAGTGTTTTCTGGATCCACAATTGTAACATTCAATTGTTTTTTGGTGATTTTCTTGGAAGGTTACCCCTTTTGCCTGTCTGTGTTCTGTGTATGCATTGTATCTACTTCTCCTCAAATTATCTTCAGCTATTAACTTATTTGACAGACTTTCTATGGATAAGTATCCTAGATTGATTGAGTCTAAGTGTGATATGTAGTTATCCCATGATGAATCTAATGAGTTAAGGATAACGCTTTTCATTGTCTGTTCTGATATTATTTTTCCTCTTAGATGTAATTCTGCTCTGGTTTTGTTTAAGGATATTAAATGTTCACTTATGGTGGTTCCAGATCTTAATTTGGCTGAAAAGAAATCTTTAGACATTCTAGTGGTTGTTGCTACACTTTCACTATGAAACAATTTAAACATGCATTGAATTATTTCTGAAACAGTAAGATTATGCTTAATACTGTAGTACATGGCAGGTGATATGCTAGAAATTATTAAATAGAATGCTCTGTGATGCAGGCAGTCCATTTTTAGAGTCCAAGGTCTTTTGGGAGGATTGGTTATAAAAAAATAATAAATTTTCTTTCATAAAGACAACCTGAATTTGTTGACACCATTCCTGTAAATTGATGCCATCAATTCTAAGTTTTGGGAAATCACTAGGTAGATTCCCAATATTACTATTCCCACTACTTACAACTGTGGGTAGTCCATGGTCCTGTAGATGTTGAAAATTGCAGAATGGTGTGGGTATTCTGCTGATGAGCTTGAAAGGTTCTCCTTCTTCATAAAGTTCATTGTAGTTCTCTGTGTTCATCTGCGCATGCGCGTTGATCATTTCTCTGCTGAAGCCGCTGGGAGAGGTTCTCTTTGCTGTAGTTCCCTCGTAGTGCTCTCCTTCTGATGATTCGGTCTCCGGCTCGATCTTGGGTGTTCTGCTGGCAGCTGTGGTTCGTCTCTTTTCTTTGAAGCTTTCTTGCTTGGAGTATTTTGTTCTTTGGATCGTTTGTGGTATGGGGGAAATTTCGCAGGACCCTCTGAGTTCAGGCGTCGTCATCATCGTTGTCCGGATTGAGTCGTGCAGGCTTTGAGGTGTCTGTTTGTTTCTTCGTTTCTTTTGTATTTTTGCATTATTGGCTTTTATCGATTCTTTTGAAATTGTTAGACTTGTGCCAAACGTTTTAAATAGTTTTCTCATGGGTGTTTCGATTTCTTGTTCGGTGGATGATTCTTCTGTATCTGTTTCTGACTTTTCAGAAGAATAAATATATTTCTTGCTATTTTTTGTGTTTTTTTGCGCCAGAGTTTTTGAATGGTGCATTCTGATTGGTTCAGCCGTGTTCATTTCTGTGGCCGGTTGAAGAAAAGATGGCTGCCTTTCAAAATTTTGAGCGGGACCTCTGGTCTTGCTTCTGGTTATTTTTTCTTTAGTTGTAGGTTCGCTCATTTTTGTATTTTCGGGTTTGGCTTTTTCAATGTCTTTTTCTCTCGCTGCTCCGTTTTCTTCCAAGAAGCCTCGGAGTTCCGCGATGAGTTTGTGGTCATCTTTTTGACTTTTTATTAGCCTCAGTATCTCCGATCTGAGGTCTTTGTCTTTTATTTTGTTCTCTTCTTGGTTGTCGGTTTCATCTGCTGTTTCTTCGATGTCTGTGGTGTTATCTTCAGATTCTTTGATTGTTGTATTTATTGGTTCGTCGATCATTTCTTGATCTGTTTTTGTTTCTTTATCATTTGCCCTGGTATTGGGTCTTTCTTTTTTATTCTTGAGGTTTTCTTTCTTAGGCATGTTGGATTTTATTGAGTCAGTTAAACCATCTTCTGCTACCAGATTGTTACAATATTTTGAGGATCAGACTCAATGATGAATTCAGAAGCAATTTCTTCAGTTAAAGAAGAGTTTATTCATAATAGGCATTCTACTTATTCTTGTCAGATTTACAGTGAGAAGCAAGCATGAGGTAAAAGCACTCTCTATTTATATCAAAGGGGAGGAGTCAAGGAAGGGGGGTGATTACACATGAATACATTAAAGGAGGATGAATAAATTAACCCTTTATATCCTGTGCATATATACATATCTCTTGTTATAGAATAAGGCATTTACTTATGACACGCTCGCATGTGCGCGCTCTTCTGTGCATGCACAGAAGCATTATTATGACGTCAGGGTCGGAGGGTAGAGCCTCCCACCAATTTTACTACTGGTTCTATAGAACCGGTGCAAACCGAGGGCAACTCCCCCACTGGAGCTGACCCTTCCTTACAGACTGATGCTTGGAAGAGGAAAAAAATAGGAAGTTAAGAGTGAATTGCTTATGTTCTTCTCCTTTTAACTAACCTACCAATTTACTATGTGTTATACCAATAGATTAGTCTAAGGGAAGGCATTCCACAACCTGGCAGAGGAGAAAAGTTGCTGATATCAAGTTTATGTCATCTTCTAATGTGGCCAATTCATAATTTGCCATTATGAGTTTCTCATCCTTATATTGATTTGTAATAGGAGAGCATATTCATGTTGTAATCACAAAGTGTCATGCTATTTTTAAAGTTCTGAATTATGGTTAAATTAAACATACTGACCCCTTCCACCATCTGATGGACAAAATCCAGACTCCTCTTTAGAGCATATAAGAAAACCAAGCTAATTAGGAACATTGTGTCCTCCCTATATTAGCTAATTTAGTCCCTGATCCGCATAATACTTGACTTGCCCAACTTCACATTCTCCCACTGAGGTCAATTAATATTAAGCATCCACTTTAGTGCTGCATATTGTATCGTACCTGTCTGATGATATTTGGACAATATTTCATATCTGGGTCAAGTTTTATACTCACCAGTAGCGAGTCAATTAAGCCTTAGAAAAGAAAATGTACTCACTGAAATATAATGCATGGCTTAGGACAGCAGTTTTCAAGCCTTATACATTCAGGGACATTTGCCACTTCAATATCACCTATATAATATTGGGCATGGAATCGTTGTTGAAGACAATCCTACACCAGAACCTATAGTATTTATGGAAATTCAGTGCATCATGTTCAGGCCACACCAATCCCTTTTTTGTCCCAAAGCTGCTGAAACTTCCTAAACCTGCTGTTGCTGAAAGATTCTTCATGACATACTTTTCTGTCTTTCAGTGGGAAACACATGAAATAATTTGTAACATCTAAAGTAGACTTTGTAAGGACCACATGTACATACACAAACATATTCAAAGAAACCCAGAACTCTTTTCTCTGAAAAAAGAGAGTCACCTTATTGTACCTTCACTCTCTTCTCCTCAAAATGTCAAATAAAGTATCCCATTAACAACAGATTCTCCACTCTTGTTCTTTGATATATTATCCTAGACTTAAGGCTTTAATATAGAACTTAATGATGTGGCAGAAACACATGTACACATAATTATTCACCTACTTTAGGATCTTGCAGACTGCCATTTTGGAGCCTCTATTTGAATACAAAACATATCCAAATCTTCACACATGGACTGAATAACTAGTAGTTAGTAGTCTAGGACAACTAACTGGCAAAAGTATATAGTTGCCCACTTGCTTCCTATCCACTGCTGAATGCCCATTGCTTTCTGGGTCCCATCAAAGGCATTTTTGCAGAACACAGTTCATTTATAGCAGTAAAAAAAAATGAATAGAAATAGTTGCATTGGGTGTGCAATGCATTTCCATATGGAATGCAAGCTGAACAAAAGTGCCAGCTGTGCTCTTTCACAGAAGATAATTTCAAAATAAAAAGATTGATGAATACTAAGGAATGTAGCCAGCAGTAATTGACATTTTCTAGGAAAAAGAAGCTCAGTCAGTAGCATACATTTGCTCTTTTGTTGTTATGGTCTGAAATGTGTAATTCCAGAAAAAGAGAAAAGTCAATGTATTAGCCAACATTTTCCGTGATAGTAATCAGTTGTGGCTCAGTCTAGAACCAAGATAATTTACACTATTAGATGAAATGTTACCTCAAAGCTGGAAGTCTGAAGTGGTATTCTGATGAATCCATTTCAAAGGAATTTCAATCAATATTATACACTCTGAAAAATTCAAAAGAATGAGACAAGGAAAAATAACATAAGTAGATTACAGATATTTATATAATTATGTCATATGATAGAGAGAAATTTTCAAAACTAAAATTACAGTAATTTGATTTAAATAATTGTCATTTCAGAGAACAATGACATACATTCATCATATAAATAACATTAATTATCAGTAGAAGTAGAGATGACTATTAAATCAGATTATTAAAAACAGAATAAATTCATGTAGATAGACCTATTTTGGCATCAGACTAGAAACTGGGTGAATACTCCTGCCTTAGGCATAAAGCCAGCTGGGTGACCTTGGGCCAGTCACTTTTTCTCAGGTCTTGAAAACGGGCAATGGCAAACTACTTCTGTAAAACCTTGCCAAGAAGGCACTTGTCCAGGCAGTCTCTGAGATTCTAAACAGAAGAAAAAATAAACTGTATATACTGGTGTCAAATCTCAGGCAGAATTTGCATTATGATATCATGTGATTATTTTGAAAATCTTAGTTTGCTGTGGATGTGCACATGTGTTGTTTTTTCTAATATGCTATATGCGGATATGCAAGAAGAGTGTAAAAGTAAATGAATCTTAAATGAAGAGTGTAAACATAAATGAACATTAACAGAATCTTTCAAATCCAAAAGTACAAATTTTCCACCTTGTTTTAACCTTCTGATTAATTAGTGTAGGTCCTTCCTAAATTTCTTTCCTGACCGTTAAGCCCTTCTGGACTATCCTTCCTCCTGTCTGATTGTTTCCTGGGCAGAATTTATTTTCTTTGCTCCCTAATGTCGTCCTACACTCCATTACAGAGAGCAATGTAGTTCGGTAGTTCCCTCAGGTAAGTATTTGGGATACTGCAAACAAAGTTTCAACTGGCAATGAATTCTGAATGTTACTGGCTGTTTTGAGCAAATCAGAATTTTTCACAACAGGATTACAAAGCAGGTTGGCCTGCAATTCTGAGCACATATTCTATGGAGCAAGCTTCTTTTTGTGCCATGATATTTATTTCTGAATAAACACACATAGGGAATTGGTTATAAATCCATGGTCTGAACTCCTTGAAGACAGTCAAATAGTATATAGAAGATGCATATTTCTCAACTATTCCCAAACATTCATGTTGAATTATTCCCCAAGAGAAAAGTACTCATTCATCCAAGAATATCTCCTGTTCTTAGATTTATGCATGCTATTTATTCATCCAAGGATATATCCTGTTCTTAGATTTATGCTTTCGAACGTATTGAAATATGAAAAAAGAAATGGTCCTTTGATCTGCATGGTGAAATTGAAAGTTATATGAATATGATTACAAGTAATGTACATGAATGCAATCCATTGAAAATGATTTAAAATTAATTTAAATAAGTGAATGTATTGAAGGGAATTGTTGCTTGAAGAACTTTATATTATATTATCTTATTTTATTTTATTTATTTATTTTGGTTAATATGACATTAAAGCTACTGTTTGTTTTTATTAAATTCCAAAGAATTGCTGCCAAATTCTTGTAGTAAAGATAGACATTACTATATCCATGGTTTCTGGGGGAAAATGTATTTCAGTTTAAGCTAAGCTTTCCCAAAGAAGAAGAATCAGAGATTTCACCTATAAAACATACTGATTGTGACAATGGCCTATCGTCCAGAAAATCAAAACAGCTTTTCATTACCTAATCCAGCTTCATATAATTATAATTTTACAGCTTCTAATTATACAATCATAGTAATTGCCTTTTAATGCATCCTAAATGTGTATTGAGCAAGTATGGTTTCATCTGGCATGGATAATCACATAGAAGGAAATATAGGTATTGATTGAATTATGTAAGAAAAGGCTAAAAATGTGTATTAGAAAAAGAACCATTATGGTTTTTGGGAAGGTATAAAAGTTGGAAACCATAAGTTATGAGAGTTTCATGTTATGCTTCATTGATAATGGACGAATCACTGATGAATTTTGAGAAAAAGTTATACAATATTCTGAATGAATGTGATCCAGTGATACTTGGAGATTCAATGAATAGGAACAAGACAAAAAAACAGTATTTAAGAAATGTTTGGACCATTTGAAACCCCAAGATTGAATGAGAATCAGAGTATGAGAATATTTGCTTAGAAAAAGATACATTTAAAATACTGTATATGCTTTAAGCATGTGTGTAAGTATACACACATATACAGCTATGGCAAAAAAGGAATGTAAATTTAAAAGTACATTAGAATCTCTGGTCACAACCATAATTTGTTCCATAACTTTGGTCGCAACCCGATTTGGTTGTGACCCGAACCTAATTTTGGAAATTTGGAAATTACAAAAAAAAAAAAAAAAAAAAAAAAAAATGGTGTGGAAGGAGAAATCACCCGCAAAAAAAAAAAAAAAAAAAAAAAAGTGAATTTTTTGGTCAGAACCCAATTTGGTCGTAGTCAGAAGCATTCGTGAGCAGAGGTTCTATTGTATGTTTTATCTGGACAAAAATGAGAGATTAATGATGGGTAAAATAACAATGAAAAGTTGTGAATGAGGCATGGATAATTTCTTGATGGTATCAAGAACAAATCAACATGAAACAAAATAAAAGAAGTAAAATACAAATAGAAAATAATTATTTCAAAGACCGTTGCAAATAATGCAATCAAAGAGAGCAGGAAGTAGTTAAGATTAAAAGAAGCAAAGACAATAGAGAGCAATTTTTCTAGAATAATATTTCACAGTGAGTGGAAAGGGCTAAACAAGGAGCCTTCAGAAGAAGAAATAGGACTAAAAAAGAAGAAATATGAAAATATTGGGATGTAGAGGAAGCTGGTCATATTCACTGAATAGCCAAATGAAGATTGGTGGCTGAATACATTAATAGTAGAATAGTGTGTAATTAACAAAAGCATGTCTGAGATGAAATGGAATAGTTAATAGTTCAGTATAATCAAAGCATAAAACAGAAATGTGCTATCTTTAATATAATTATGAATAAATGTATAATGAATGCTTAGATGTATTTTGGCTAAAATCTGAATATGCATGCACTTTTTATATGGCGATGATTCCTGATAAAGGAAACTAAGCTATCTCTCACTGCAGGCAAGGGAGCAATAAAGAACAGAGATGGGAATGAACTGAATGATTAGAAGCAATCAAAAATAAATGAAAAGATTACACTCAGGAATTTATAAGTGAATATATAGAGAAGAATAATGGATATATTGGATACATTGAGAACCACAATACTAATACGTGAATTTGATTAAAGTGAGCATGGTATGTTTACGTTTAAGCAGCATGTCTCTTACTATGTAAAAGTTAGTAAAATAATCTTGGTAAAGATAAACTGTTAGTAAAGCAATTGATATATTAGCCTAGAATTAAGGGGGGGGCATCCTGGTGAGAGTGGAGACCAGTGGTGGGATGCTACCGGTTCTACCCGCTTCGGGCGAACTGGTAGTGGCGGTGGCAGCAGGCTCCATCCACCCACCCGGACTTCATCATGGACGCTCTGTGCATGCGCAGAGGTGACGTGCATGAGCAAAGTGAGCTCACTCACATTTCCAAAACAGTAACGAAGGTAAGTGAATACCACTACTGGTGGAGACATCTCAGGAAACAATAATACTGAGATGTACATGTGTGCTTTGTGCTTGGTAGAGCAGAAAGAGATAAGATATGTGCCTGATAGAGTAGAAGGGGATCGATTGATTAATAAATACAAGTTTAGAGGATGGTGTAGTTGTGTATCTGGCCAAGTAGGGATCCTCAGGTGACCTGGCCACTTCGTATTCCATATAAGATAAAGAATGTGTGTTTAACAAATGAGGTTTTGTAACCATGCTATTTCCCTATTTTCTTGCTTTGAACTGTATAAAAGTAAATGGAGAACACTTTTCTTGGTCTTGGCTCCTTTGAGGCTGGAACTCTTTTGCTGGATTATTCCAGTAAAAGAAGCTAAAAACCATTCTTCATATCTGGGGGACTTATTTGCTTCAGCACCATACTAAGGCCCATTTTGGGGACAACACAATCAGGGTAAAAGCATGGTTTAAATCCAAACAAGCAGAAAGTACCTATAACCAGGCCAGATATATACGGCCATAATTACCATTAGTCTAAAGAAGGGAGACAATCAGACTTCCATTTTGGTTACTATAGCCATTCCCCATAAAAAGAATATTAGGCTCCTAGTAAAACTAATGTTAGCCTTAGTGCTGGGCTGACACAATAGCACAGAAAAAGCTGCTAAAAATAAAGGCCCTAGAACAATATACTGGTAGGTCTTGGCTAAGTCAGCACCAGGACAAAAATTTCAGAACTAGATCAAAAAATATGAATGGCTGGAAACATCAGTGTTCATCCTAGCCCCAAAGTTGGATGATCCATGCAACTTTTAACATAACTATTCAATAGCAATAGCACTTAGACTTATATACCGCTTTACAGTGCTTTACAGTCCTCTCTAAGCAGTTTGCAGAGTCAGCATATTGCCCCCAACAATCTGGGTCTTCATTTTACCCAACTCGGAAGAATGGAAGGCTGAGTTAACCTTGAGCCAGGTGAGATTTGAACTGCCCAATTTGCAGGCAGCCGACAGCAGAAGTAGCCTCCAGCAATGCATTCTAACCACTGTGCCACGATGACTCTGTTGTGGTCCGCCAGCAGCCTGTGGAGCTGGCAGTGGAGTCGTCGGACAGTGAGGAGGCTGGGGAGGAACATGGGCCAGTCCTGGAGTCTGGGGAAGGCCCGGACGAGGACTTTGCATCGGAGGCAGAGATGGGGCCAGGGCCATCTGGGAGTGATATGCGGACTCTGGAGCCCCCAGAGTTGGACAGCAGAGAGGCAGAGGAACAGGAGGAGCCTGTTCCTAGTGCATGCATGCACAGAGTTGCCAGAAGGCAAGAGCAGCTAAAGCAAAAGGGACGACTCCGGAGTAAGGCCAGGAGGTGATTGGCCCCTCCCATAAGGCTTAAAAGAGAAACAAAGGCACTTGGGGCCTTTTGCAGGAAAGCAACGTTGCTAACTCTGTTTCCAGTCAGCATCTCTTGTTTGTTTCTGAACTTCATGGGGCTTTGCCAAATAAGGCCTTTGGCAGGGTGTCAAAGAAGATAAAGGTTGATGATTATCCTGAAGGACTTCTTCCATAGAATGAACATAATTCTGAAAATGAACATAATTTTCAGCTGTTACAATAAAATAGGTTTGTTTGGGATTAATTGTGTCTTGTAATGACTCAGTAAGCCTAGGTCACAACAGCTCACCACAGCTCACCATGGTCCCTGATATCACATGCTATCAGGTATTTGTTGAAAAATCTACAGCAATGACTTAGCCCAATGATAGAAAAAGAGCTACCTGCAGTACAGGCTGATTTCACAGGATGAAAGTACTTAAGACAGCATTGCAAACTCTGTTTGACGAGTTGTAGAGGAAACATGTGAATTTATGTATATTTATGCTTCATTGACTATAGCAGTGATGGCTAACCTTTTTGCTGTCACGTGCCAAAAGCAGATGGAGCATGGGGGGGTCTCACATGTGTGTGCCCACACCCATAATTCAATGTCCCCCCCCCCATGGATGGGCGTGCGACCCCCATTGCTCCCTCCGCTTTTGGTGTGTGATGGCCCGGTGGGCCCGGTAGGCCTGTTTTTCGCTCTTCCCAGGCTCCACAGCCTTTCTAGGAGCCTGGGAGGGCAAAAATGGCCTTCCCCACCCCCCTCCAGAGGCCCTCTGGAGGCCAGAAACGTTTGCCAACTAGAAAGAAACTAGAAGGCTCTGGAGAGTGAAAAATGGGCCTTCTCCACCCACCTCTGGATGGCCTCCAGAGGCTGGAAACAGCCTGTTTTCCAACTTCCAGTGGGCCCGAAGGTGAAGCTGAACTACAGCAATGCTCACGTGCCCACCGATATGGCTCCATGTGCAACCTGTGGTACGCGTGCCATAGGTTCGCCATCACGGGACTATAGCAAAGCATTTGAGTACATTAAACACTCAGGAAAAAGTTAACACTTGATTAAGTTAACAAAATGCCTATACAACAACCAGGAAGTCAATGTCAGAATAACTTTGGACATACAGACTGGTTCATGGCTGAGACAGATATGAAGCAATGTGCAGCACCACTTTATTCAATTTCACAGAGAAGCAGTTTGGAGAAATCTTAACTTATATACAGATTCAAAAAAAAAAATACCCTACAGCATGTACAGTATGATGAGAAAAGGATAGATACATTTTAAGATATATCAATTGTGGCAGAATGTTAGCTGGTAGCTTGCGAGAATTTATACTTTCTTTAAAGAAATGAAAATGATTGTGATTATGTGTGTGCTCTTAACCATTCATGATTTGGAAATAAGGGTTGGAAAATGCATTGCTTGCCCTTTGGAACATTTAGTAGCTGAGATTAGATGAGCCCAGTCCTGCTGGCCTTATAGAACACTTAAGACCTGGCAGATTGTCCATGCATGGGGGCCAAAAGGTTAGTTGAGTCTGTGAAGTTATTCTTCTGGGGTTCATTCTCAGCTGTCATTTTCTGCTTTTCTGATTTTATTGTATGCTTTTTATTATTTCTGCTGCTTGTTATTGATGTTTTAAACTGTGTTAGTCACCCAGAATCACTTTGTAAAATGGACAGCCAAATAAATCAAATCATAAATAAATATTTTGACTGAAATGAAGTTGAATGAAATGTGAATGACTAAGAAGTTTATGTGGTAAAATGAGAGATATGGTCAAGAATAATTCTATGCTGTATAAAAAATGAAGGGCAGAAGAAGTACAGAAGAATTATATTGAGGAGGTTTGTTCATACAGAGAGAAGGAACGTCAGGTGGAAGTTTAAATAAATTTTAAAAGACTATGTATGAAGAATTATGTAGATGTGATAAATTTTATTTATTACTTTAACTACCTTTCTTTTTCCTTTTTCCTTTCCTGTTTCCTTTTTCCTTCCTTTCTTTCTGTTCTTTCTTTTTTGCTTTCTTTCTATTTATTTATTTCAAACTTATTACATTGTTGACTTTGTATTTTTCTCTCATTGTGTGATCTGTATAATATTTTTATTCCAAAAGGGAATAACCCATTTTGTAAGTATATATGCCTTTTATTGCATTATAGTGCTAGCAACTTCTTTAACCAGTAATTAATTAACAGGCACTGAAATAAATGTCAAATGAATGTACATGTTTGGACTTTTGTGCAAATTCAAAAATATTTGATTGTGATATATTTCTGCTCTGACTAAAACATCTATATAAAACTGATTTGTATCACAATAAAATTTAATTACAGTTGACTCTCAGAATCAGAAACTTAAATTATATAATTTGGAGATCCTTCTTCTCAAAAGAGTTATTAGTTTAATTTGAGACAGATTCTTCCCTGATCACTTGCTTACTTTTTTCTGTCTGGAAAAAAGTTATCTGGGATAGATGATTTTAATCTGAGATAGATATTTTACTTTCTCACTCTCACTTACTCCAAAAGCAGTGAAATAATAAACTAGGCAATGGAATAGAAATGTGAAGGATGATTTTAAAAAGAAAGGCATGTGGAGAATGGAAGGAAGCCAGGATTTCAAGTAGCTGAGCATTTTATCAGTAAAATAATATGGTTGGTGTCTACTAAATGATTGGAAATTATTTACAGTTTTAGTTATCCTGATGCATCATTATCCTGATGCAATTGTCCTAGAACTAGACTAACTATTTTCTGTTTGGGAGAAAAATGGTTTTGATTTTATGTTCCTATTTTTCAATGGAGAGAGTGCAGCATCTCACTTCATGTACACCCACTATCCTCACAAAAAGTGAGGATGGTTTTCTATTACTTTATATTGATGTAGACGGCAATCATTTTCTAATGATACCCAATTGATTGGGTAGGGTACATTCCTTCTCTGTTAGTACTTCCGTCTTCTGTAACTTTCTTGGAGAACATTTTACCAGACTGAGGAGATTGGAAGAATGATAAAATTAACCCCAGTATTTACCAGAAAGTTAAATCTGAACTGTTTTATTTGCCAAGTAATTATATACACATTGTAGTAACTTAACACATTGCAGTATAAGGTAAGAAATAATGCTACTATAATTCACATATTAAATGTATGTGAATGTTGTTTTATGTACAGTGCTGGATTAGCCAAAAAAACCAAAAGTTTACATCCTAAACAAATTGTAAAGCCCTATATCACTTATCTTGTGAGCAAACTAGCCTAGAGGCCTAGTAATAATAGAACTCCATATTATTTAACAGTGGCTTCTAAATTAGAAGCCTGATCTCCTAAGACATAAATGTAAAGTTGTATTTGTGCATGCCTATCATCCCAGTGTATGATTTGAATCAGTGGTGGGTTGCTACTGGTTCACCCGATTTAGAATAGAATAACAGAGTTGGGAGGGACCTTGGAGGTCTTCTAGTCCAACCCCCTGCCCAGGCAGGAACCCTACACCACTTCAGACAAATGGTTATCCAACATCTTCTTAAAAATTTCCAGTGTTGGGACATTCACAACTTCTGCAGGCAAGTTGTTCCACTTATTAATTGTTCTGTCAGGAAATTTTTCCTTAGTTCTAAATTGCTTCTCTGCTTGATTAGTTTCCACCCATTGCTTCTTGTTCTACCCTCAGGTGCTTTGGAGAATAGTTTGACTTCCTCTTCTTTGTGGCAACCCCTGAGATATTGGAACACTGCTATCATGTCTCCCCTAGTTCTTCTCTTCATCAAACTAGATATACCCAGTTTCTGCAATCGTTCTTCATATGTTTTAGTCTCCAATCTCCACATCATCTTTGTTGCTCTTCTCTGCACTCTTTCTAGAGTCTCAACATCTTTTTTACATCATGGTGACCAAAACTGAATGCAATATTCTAAGTGTGGTCTTACCAAGGCATTATAAAGTAGTATTTGGGTGAATCGGTAACAGTGGTGGCTGGAGACTCTGCCACCTGGCCAGATGTCATCAAATACGATCTGCGCATGCGAACAGGTAGCAAAGGTAAATGAAACCCACCCCTGATTTAAAAATCTCAGACAGTTTCCTCTGTCATGAATACATTGTACAGTATACAAGACCTAAAGCCACAATTTTAAAAACTTAAAAGAAAATGCATCAGTCCTATGAGTTTTTCAATGTGTTAGTTTTCTTCCATTCAGCCTACAAATGATTCGTAATATCTTCCGTGGCTGGCAAAAATAACTCAGCACTGGGACATCTTGCCTATGGCTCACATAAGCCCACCCTAGATTTTTGGTTTCATTACCGAATGCTGAATGTCACTGTATGTACATGTTGTTAATAATGAGACAAAAGCAGCCCTGAGACATTCTAGTTACTATGGCCAAAAGAAAATGTTAGTAAAAGTAAAATGCCATCATTTAATTTTAAATTTTTATTTCTCTTCACTCCATTCCCACTGAAAATAAATGTGGCGAAATAAAGAAATTTACCAGAGGCAAGGCAGAGGAACATGTCATATAATGTGACATTTCTTATGCAATTTGTGCATTGTGAGAGAAAGCAAGCTTTTTTAAAATGTTTTTTAGTGATTTATTCAAAAAACTAAAATACGTTGAATATATCCTTTTCACTTTTCTAATTCTTTCTGCAGAATTTTTAAAAATAACATACTTATAGATGTAATTTTATGCAGTATTTTCCCAAAAAAAGAGAGAGAAAGATTCTCACTGAAAATGGTCTATCACACCTGGCAGTCAGAGAATTCTGAAAGGTTGGTGGGAGAAAAGTAGGAATGAGAAAAAGAAACTAATGAGATGAATATTTGCTGAAAGGATGGCTTTAAAAAGATTTTTTTTTTTTTGGTGGGGTTTTGTTCTTCTTTGATGTTAAACAGAAACTCCTTCCTACTATGCTAATGAGGTGAATAGTGACTTGCCTGCTTCTTTTTCTGTGCATTGTAATAATATGACATACTGACTAGTAGCTCACTGTTTTCATATTCAGTATTTTAAATTAGACCTCTTCCTATAGTATAAACAGGTAATCTTTCATTCTTCACAAGATCTATATGAAATGTAAGTTTTTTGTTTTGTTAACGTCCTCATCTCAGCAAGGGTCAATGATGGTATACTTTCCCATTGATTACTATTAGAGGGATTTCGGCTCAATCATATCCAGATTGAAACATTCACTCACATCAGTATCTGTATGATATGAGAAAAATGTGAAAAAACCACTTGATCTTCACCATGCAATGGTCTCATTATCTGACATGATGGATGATAATGATGATGATGATTACTATTACTATTATTATCCTGAATCAGTCTGGGGTGGATTGGTAGATAAATGTTTCTTGACTTTCCAGCTAAGAATAAGAAAGAATCTCTATCAAAGTTACTTAGATCCCTGGTCCCCAATCCAGTTTGCAGATGGATATTGGTCCATGGCCCATTGAAAACCGGGCTGCGTATTAAGATGAATATTTTGCCAAGATTTCTTTTTTTGTTTCAAATGATTCCGGTGCTTAATAGCGATAAACAACTGAAATTGTGGCAAACTGGAGTGAATAAGTTTGTTTGGAACGAGAAAAAGCCGAGAGTGAAAATGAAAATTATGCAAGATGTTCCAGAAAGGGGAGGTCTTAAACTTCCAAACCTACAGTTATATTATGATGCAGCAGCTTTGACCTTAACAAGTGATTGGTTTGGAGGAAAAAAGACTGGAATACTGAATGCAGAAAGTTTTGATTTGGAACTTGGATGGCATGCCTACTTATTTTATGACAACAAAGTGGATAAAGTATTTAAAAGCCATATACTTAGAGATTCTTTGTTGAGAGTTTGGAAGAAGCACCGACTTAAATGGGATTACAAAATACCGCTATGGTTGGATCTTGGTCATACTTTGTGGAATACAAATATAATGTCACTCGGGGGGGTTTTATATAAAGAGGTTCTTTTTACAGATGCGGGCAGATGGCAGTTGAAGACATTACAGACATTGTTGGCTGAATGGATTAATTTAACTTGGTTACAATATAATCAATTGCAATCGAGATGGAAAGAGGACCAAAAAACTGGTATTATGATGTATGAGAAAGAATTGGTTAGACACATAAAAGAGAAAGGTCCAATGCATATTAAAAGACTTTATAATGTTTTGTTAGAAAGGGATTCAGAAACTGAACTAGTTAAAGATTGTATGATTAAGTGGGCACAAAATTTTGAGGAACCAGTGATGTTGGAAACATGGGAAAAAATTTGGGTTCAGAATGTTAAATTTACACAGTCGCAGAATCTGAGGGAAAACTTTTATAAAATGTTTTATAGATGGCATTTAGACCCCAAAAAATTGTCGTGTATGTACCCTAATGTGCAGCCTAAATGTTGGAGATATGATTGTCTAGATGCTACATATTATCATGTTTGGTGGACCTGTAAGAAAGTCAAGGTTTTTTGGATAAAAATCTGGTGGGTCATGCAGAATGTTTTGAAGAAAAAAATTCAATTTTCTCCACAATTGTTTTTATTGGGTATAGTTAAGGGTTTTACATTGGGTGAAACAAAATTGATATTGTATATGATAACAGCAGCAAGATTGTTGATAGGTAAATACTGGAAAAATGAAGCGCTGCCCACGATTGAGGAATGGACTTTGAAGATGGCCAGTTTTGCAGAGATGGCGAAGATTTCAGCATATCTAAAAGATTGTTCACAAGAGACTTATGAATGGGAATAGAAGAAGTGGATAGATTATGTTCAGAACAAATATCAAACTAGGAAGTATCAAATAGCTTTTATTTGAAAATGTTATATTAAGATAGAAACTTTTTAAGGTAATGAAGACAAAAATTTATTTGAAAATGTTATATTAAGATAGAAATATTTTAAGGTAATGAAGATGAAAATTTATTTGAAAATGTTATATTAAGATAGAAATATGTTAATGTAATGAAGATGAAAATTTATAAGGGGGAGGGAGGGGTTCAAGTTTTATATACAAAGGAGGGTTTTTCCTTTTACTTGATATGAGTATATTGTGTGGAAGTCTGGGAGGGAGGGGAGGTTTAGGGTGGGTTAGGGAGGTTGGGAAGTTTGGGGTGGGTTGAGAGGGAGGGAAAAAGGGGCGAAAATGTAATTGTAAAACTTTTGCAATAAAAAAAAAAAAAGAAAACCGGGCTGCGTAACAGGCAGGCAAGTGTATAAAACTCCATTGTACGCTTGAATGGCGTGAATGAGTTTTTAATGTTTTTAATGTGTTTAATTTTTAAATGTTTTTTGTAATGATTTTTTAAAATGTATTGTGAACCGCCCTAAGTCTTCGGAGAGGGGTGGCATATAAATTGAATTAATTACATTAAATTACATTTGGGCATGCACAGGATTAAGTTGTGCACACAAAACCATGCCCTCCCCCTACTGCCACCATTGCTGATCAGTGGAGCCAGAAAGGTAGGGGAGTGCTGACCTAGATAACATCTGTGCCTAAGAGAGGACTAATCCAAAATTCTAATAGCTATGCCACCAGGGGTGGGTTCTAAATTTTTTTACTACCAGTTCTGTGGATGTGGCTTATTTTGTGGCGTGGCTTGATGGTCATGTGATGGTTAGGATTTAGCAGAGGTACTGGTCTATATCAGGCTTTTAACTGCTTGCAGAACTGTACCTATCTATCCATTTATTTTTGCAGGCACTGATCTACTCATGTATTTTTGCAGGCACTGATCTACTCATGTATTTTTGCAGGCACTACCCATTTGTTTTCTTTTAACACTGAACAGCTGTAGGGCAGCCCTTTGAAGCCCTGCAGCAAGAGTTTAAACAGTTTTTTTTTCCTCTAGCCATCAGCTGGGACTCAGGAGGCAGCAATAGATTGGGGGTGGGGCCAAATAAAAGGTAAGAATAACACGGGGGAGGGGGCCACAGGGGCAGAACTGGTTCGGTGACATCACCGCTACCGGCTTGGCAGAACCGGGCGGAACCAGGAGAAACCCACCACTGTATGCCACTCTGTCTGTCTGCCTGCCTGTCTATCTGTCTCTCTCTCTGTTGATTCATTCATGTCCTGCCCATTTCAGCAATATATATACCTAGTAAATTCATAAAATCAACATTATTGAATTCTTCAAGAAAAGCTACATTGCTATAAATAGTAAGGGCCGTCACAGAAATACGCAGGAGTTGTTACTTGGGCAAAAGGGGCTGAAACATTTTAAAATTCTACAACAGTGAGATAACATTTGGAAGAAGCTCAGGCAGATGCCTCCTTAATTCAATGAATTATAAGACAAAGATCGAGCACAATCAGATTCTTTTATTGTAGCAATCTTAATAAAGATAGTCTTAACCTCTCTGTAGACTTGATTTCTTGGTCTGGTCTACTTAATGGGGCTCCATCTGCAAGGTATATTTTTTTGGCATACAAAACAAATATGAAGATACAGTACCTATTAACTGATCTTGGTATACTATATATGGTACACAAAAGACAATATGTTGTCTTGGGTTGTTATTCAACACCAGTTATAAAAGTTATTCCTTCAGATAAGTTTCTTCATATTGTCTCTTGGAATGGGACTCCTATTTATCTGTATCTAAGTTCTTATGGAACTGTAACCATAGTCAAATATGTTGGTCTCTCAGAATAACAACAACAACAACAACAACAACAACAAATATAGAATCAGGTGCCAAGCATATGTTGTTCCTAGAATCAAAGTACAGAGGAGAACATACTGTCAGTTTTAATTTCCTTTAAAATCAAGAACTTTATCTTTAATTACTTTTTCTCAACATTCCTGTTGCTTCCACTTTCTCAACTACAATAAGTTTTCTACTTATTTGTAGAAATCAGTAATAGAGTCAAGAATGTCTAATTCTTTGAAACCTTTTTTTAACTCTTTGAAAGGAAAAAAAATGTTAGGAAAATAAATCAAATATTCAAACTATCAGAATTTTATATAGTTTGTGAATGTATTTCTGGCCTAAATAAATAAAACTATTAAGTACCATAGAAGCACATAACTGCATACTTTTTTAAAATGACATATAGCATGGAAATAATCACTAATAGTCTTTTATTTGCTGAGACAGAATAATTATTTTTCTTCTTTAAGTCTAAAAATAGAATTTATTTATGATTTATCATTATGTTTTGTCTAATTGACTTTCAGGATCTTAGAAAGTGTATTTGAAATAATGTCTATAACTTTTATTAGGTCAAAAAGAAAAAAACTTGGAAGGCAAAGGATGACAATTTAAATACAAATCCAAGCTAAATCATCAAACCTCTCATATATAAAAGGCTAAAGTATTGAACTAAGACTGGGAATAGTACAAGTACAAATTCTTACTTATTTTGCAATGGCTATTGTAAATTATTGATATTGTGTGCATTGGAAGGTAAGGAAAAACTATGCTAGTATAACTACAATAAATAAACTGTGATACTTATTCGATAAACAAATCATTAAAGTAACAAATAAGATACCATTTTCTGATAAAGCCTTAGGGAAAAATACACAGTGTATTAAAAATTAATCAAATGCAAATAGGAATGTCTTTGTCCTACATCTTCCTTCTTTGACTTTTGCCTTGCCTGTTCTGACTATATATTAGAAATTGCACATCTTCCTTCCTTCTGCTTAGTTCCTCATCCTGGGCTCATCTCTTGCTATTCCTCCAATTTAAATAACAAGCAACTGTTCTAAATAACAAGGATAGGACAGTAGGCTTAACTTCATAACATTGTATTTTGATGTTAAACAATTCAAACATATAACCACATTTAATTATATAAGGACTCTTTGCTTTTAAATGGCTTCTGCTCATTAACAGCAAAATTGACAATTATACTGAATCTTTCTTTATGCCTAAAAATAAGATCCCAGTTGGAATTCAGCCTGGGCATAAAATATGAATCTTAGCCTATGCTATCTTTTCTTATTTAGTCATCCAGGCTACATGTGGAGAAGGGGCTGTCTGAATTCTGTTTTCTTTCCCCTAATTAGAAGGTGATTTATTGGCATCATTTCAGAAGCAAAGCTACATACCCTGGAACTTGTTGACAGCCAAAGAGGCAAAGCTACCTTCATTAGCACATGACTTAAGAAAAACAACTTGAAAAAAGGAATTTCCATTTGGAGTTGGTGACTCTAAAAGCAAATACTTGGTGTTTTGAGATTATTGATCAGATTTTGTGATTATGTCATAAGTCGTGGACAAGGGATACTATTGCTACAGGCAATGCTTTTTGACAGTTTTGACAGATTTTTTTTTTAATTTTTATTTTTTAATTCCTCTTTCATCTCAAGATACATAACTGGGAGAAAAAGAAAACCACTGCAAAGCAGGTTCGAGTAAAAGCCAGACACCACCATTTATTTTTATTGATTGGTGGATATGGTTATTGTTTTTAAATTGCACCAAGGCTATGCAAATGACTGATGATCTTCATTCTAAACATTTCTACAGCAATAAGAAAGTGATTATTTCAGCACAATTGGCAAAATGTAAAATTGAATTTGCCAGCTGTGACCTTCCTTTGTTTCTCCAGGAAATCAGTGCTTGGAGATACAGTATACAATCAAATATTTAAAGAATATATTCTGGGGCACAGGAAACTTTAGTCTGTACTTCAACACCCCCCTGAGGTGACAGCCTTCTCATACCCTGAACTTCAGGTGCTCCTGACTAGGCAAATTTATATCTCAGTTATTTGGAATTACTTCATATAATTAAAATTTTAAATATGCTACCACCACCTATTAAACAAGATATTGGGTTTTTTTTTTCTCATACCGCCGGTTCTGTGGGCATGGGTTCATGGGCATGGTGTGGCTTGGTGGGTGTGGCTTGGTGGACATGGCAGGGAAAGGATACTGCAAAATCTCCATTCCCAACCCATTTTGGGACCAGCCAGAGGTGACATTTGCCAGTTCTCCAAACTGCTCAAAATTTCCGCTACTGGTTCTCCAGAACCTGTCAGAACCTGCTGGATTTCACCCCTGCTTGTATGGCTCAGGTCCTGGGACTCTAAGATATTACTATTCCAGATAATTTCATCCAGCCAACATGGGCAGCCAGAGAACACCTGCTAAAAGCTTCCTACCTATCAAAAGATGTTTTCTATTGGAGTTCTCCTCCTATTGAAACAGCCTGCCTATGAGGAAGGAGAGCATCCACTTCCATAGTTGAGTGAGTGAGTGAGTAACTATGGTCATTGTCAACTCCTAGTGATGACTTCTATAGTTTTTCTGGCCATCTGGCATCTGCTAAAAACTTGACTTTTCTGAAAGGCATTTGTCATTTGTCATTTTGTCATTTTATTTGATTTATATACCGCCCTACTCCCGAAGGACTCAGGGCGGTGAACAGCCACAAGATAAAACACATAAATACAAAATTTAAAAGCAAAGTAAAACAGAATTAAACAATTTGGCCCAAGACAGATTTAAAACAACCCAATAATTTAAAACAGATTAAAATTTACATTTTAAAAAGGGAAAAAAGGGAAAAGATTAGGCCAGGCCAGCCTGATGGAATAAAAAGGTCTTAAGAGCATGGCAGAAGGTGCACAGATCCTGGATCCTCCGTATCTCCGGGGGGAGCTCATTCCAGATAGTAGGTGCCCCCACAGAGAAGGCTCTCCCACTGGGGGCCGTCAGTCCACATTGTTTGGCCGACGGCACCCGGAGGAGCCCCTCTCTATGAGAGCGTACCAGCTGGTGAGAGGCTGTTGGTGGCAGCAGGCGGTCCCATAGATAACCAGGTCCTAAGCCATGGAGTGCTCTAAAGGTGGTAACCAAAATCTTGAAGCGCACCCAGAAAACCACCGGGAGCCAGTGCAGCTTGCGCAGGAGAGGTGTTACATGGGAACGCCATGTCGCTCCCATAACCACCCACGTGGCTGCACTCTGCGCGAGTTGGAGCCTCCGGGTGCTCCTCAAGGAGAGCCCCATGTAGAGAGCGTAGCAATAGTCCAGGCGGGAAGTGACGAGGGCATGAGTGACCGTGAGTAAGGAGTCCCGATCCAGAAAGGGACGCAACTGGTGAATCAGGCGAAACTGGGGAATAACTGTGACATCACCACTAGCCTTAGTTTTGTTAGTATTATATTGTTATTATTCTGCATTTTATTAATAGTATCTGTATACAGGCTACCTAGGTTAGCTGGTGGTGTATTGTTCATTATTTTATATTGTAGATTGGAAATATCAGTCTGGATTGTAAGCAAATGTTTTTCTAGTCCTACCTAGAAAGCACAAATTGAATCTGGGAGCTTCTGCATTCAAAGTATTTGCTCTATTGTTAAGCTTAAGACAAAATATAACTTTCATACAATTGATATGAGACTACATACTGTGTTTTCCCAAAAATAAGACCCTGTCTTATATTTTTTTGAACCCTTAAAATAAGCCCTTGGCCTTATTGCCATGCGCTCAAAAGCCCGATTGGGCTTATTATCAGGAGATGTCTTATTTTGGGAGAAACAGGGTATAAAACCATACCTCCCTCTTAAATAGTGAAATATATTCTTATTGTTCAATGTTCTCAATATTAGTCCCATAAAACCCTGGTAGGAATATTTGATAGGAAAATTAGAAGTTAGTTTACCCTCCCCAAGAAAATAAAAGTTTGGTCACTAATACAATTAGATAGCCAGAATGTTTTGTATCACAAGCTTGACAATTGTATATTAATATTGTTCACATCTTAATCATGTGAAAAATGCTAGACCCATTTCTTTTGTTGCATTGTTTTGATAATAGGAGTCTGAGAAGAAATTTAAAGTCTTCTCAGGCCATCAGGACTGCTAGTCTCTTCGTCTAGCTTAGCTCCCATGTTCTTATCAAAGTGCATATAATCTTTGTTACCTCTCTGACCTTCCAGCATAACTGCCAAATGCTCCAATAAATCTGAAAGGACAACAGTGATGATCTCAACTGACTTACATGACAGCAACAGAACCTGTCCTATTTATCTGAAGAAAAACAAAATCCAGATTGCAAATTGATCAAATGACAGGAGAATTATATAATCTACAGTTTATATGAAATATACACATAGACACACATGTCTGTGCACGTGTATACACACATATACACACACAAGCACATTCTGTACAGCAATGCCCTTGTCAAAATAGCCCACGTTGTCCGTTTTTATCTGATGAACTTCATATGAACTTTGCCAGCAATGTTGTTCTCACTGGAGGATAAGAAAAAAGTCATACCCAATCAATCAGAAGATTACACTGAGGAATTATGTTTTCAAAAAGAAGGATCCCTGTGCAAAGGTATGCATTCCTTTTAATAAAAGTCATTTCAGGTCTGTCTTAATCATTGAATTATTATCAACATAACAGTGTTCTAAATAGGTGGAAAAGGTGTGACAGTATTAACACCATCAACCAAATAATGAATGATAAGTGCAAGATGAATTACATTTCAATTACGTTTTATCCACACATGACTAACAATTGGGAAAATATTTTGAAAATACTTTTGCTAAATCATAGACTTTAAAAAAAATATCTTTTTTACAAATTATAAATCCCAAACAGAAAGTGAAACTTCCTGTAAAACTTTGTATAGGACCCTCAGGGATATTCTAAACCAGAGGTCTCCAACTTGGGCAACTTTAAGACTTGTGGACTTCAACTCCCAGAATTCTTCAGCCAACTTTGCTGGCTGAGGAATTCTGGGAATTCAAGTCCACAAATCTTAAAGTTGCCAAGGTTGGAGACCCCTGTTTTAGACAGTGCTATTCAACCTTGCTTACATTAATTGTACTTAATTCATTTAATTTTAGCTTAATTGCATTTATATATTTAACAAAAAAAAAAACAATTTTCATTTTTTTGTTGGCATCTATCTGCTACTTTGTCCTGATTTGTCCATTTTTTTCAATGGCTTCCCAATATAAATTTCAGAGGCCAGGTGAATTTTTCAGGAAGGAAAAAAATGAGAAACCTTCTCTAAAGCCAGTAACCTTTATTTTTATATTTCAAGATGATCATGGGACCTCATATCAATAATATGATATCACAGGTTATTTATCTCTCCTTGGTTATATATCAAGTATATAGTTCAAGTATATTATATTAAGGTGAGGAAGGCTCTTAACTTTAGTAAGACTTCCTTAAACATCCCATTGTTAAATTACATAAGGAAGGCTTAAACTCTGATCTAGTTACTTTCAAATAAAATTGGTTAGGCATGCATTTTCACTATGCAGAGAAGTACTGATCTGTTGTTTGATTTTATAGAGCAGCTGTAAATTAAAAAATAAATATGCATCTATTTAAAAGCTGAGGAAAAGCTCCCCCACCCCAACTATGCTCATTCTTCCTTGTCTAGAACACATTTACTATTTGTTCTACTCATTTACACTCTATTCATCACCCAGAAATCCCTCCATAATGTCCTTTGATTCAATATACAAGGTAGTTCCTACACTTAGTTTCATAGACATGATAGCAAAGAAATAAACATCTTGGAGGAAAAAAAAAAAAGAAAAACTAGAAAATCCACATACTAAGATCTTAGAATATCTAATTTCAGTGCTTGCATTGTTGTTCTCTCCTTATTTCTGAAGTAGACATTGTTTAAATAAGGAAATAAATATTGAATATTGTTCATGTTATTTCCTCTCCCCTAAAAAGAACCAAAACTTTTAAACAGTAGTAATGTTGAATTGGTAGTCTCTGTCTTCATTGGAATACTGTTGTGATATTTCAGTGCTTGTGTTCCTAGTACAACACTTAGAAGTACCAAGGTGTCTATAGGTGTTTACTGTAATTTACGCTTGCTTTTTCCAAACACTCCTTTTAAAAACTGTGTCACGAATGTTTTCAGAATTGCTGTGGCTACTTGATCAGTCACAAACAGTATGGATCCAATCAAGCCATCTCCTGTTTGCAATTAACTGCAAGCCTTCCCTGCCCTAGTTAATTGCAGGTTAACTCCCTATATAAGCACGGACCTTTCTGCTTGCTATTTGGGACTAAACGCTGTTTAGGCCTAGATGCAGAGCCAGTGGTGAAGCACCTGGACGCAGAGCTGCAGAAGGGAGGAGAACTCAGCTAAGGAGTCCTGACGGCTGCAGCAGAGATAGCAGCAGAAAAGGAGCCGAAGAGCTGTGTAAAGATACTCCCACGGAGCTAGCTGCAACTGTGAGTTGAGATAGCTGGGAGCCTTTTGAAGTCTCCAATTTCAGCTTGCCTTTTGCTGAGTTGAAGCACGCAAGCCAACATCTGAACTGTTGCTGCTGGACAGTTTCCCTCCTAGGAGCTTCAAGCCATGTTTGCTGATTGAATTGTTTTTCACAGGTGACTTTTAGCTGTGAAGCCTACGCTGCTGCCCTTCTACCACCTTGATGATGTATCGACACCGAAGCTGTTTAATGTCATGTTAGTTTTTTTCTTATGGACTGTTTCAGTATTGTGGAGAGGAATTTAGGGAGATGGCTTGGCTTCATTTAACCAAGATAAGATTTTGTTATTAATGTGCCTTTTTAAAGATATAGTGTTTTTTTAAACATTTTGAAGTAAAGTATATTTTTATACAAGACTCCTCTGCTAGTTTTATTTCAGTCCTAGTGTGTTTGCTCATTAGCTGGTTCACGGTTCGGGGACAACCCTCTACCCCATCCTGACAAACTGTTTCAATTTTTTTAAAAAATTGGAGCAGATAAAGCTGGAATGATCCAAAGCAAAAGTTTCAGCCTCTAGCAGTATGTTTACTTTGAAGAATTCATTTCACCCATAAATAGCCCCAAACAAGCTTTCTTTAAAAAAAAAAAGAAACATAAATAGACTGCTACAATTTGGAAGTTATGCCCATCTGCCTAGAAAAAGAAAATTATATTGCTGGATTTCCAGAAACACAATGGAAAATAAAGGATAGCAATAGCAATAGCACTTAGTGTATAAACCTATTTTCAACTCTGAAGTGAACCTGGCTGAAGCCATCTTATGCTTCCTCATAGTTTCCACGAAGCCTGGAAGGGGGAAGTAGATAGCCTGGCTACAATCAAAACAAAAAGTTTTCCTGTGGGAACCAAGATCATTGTAACAGGTGGCTGTTGAAGGAGGAGAGGACATTGGGCAATGTGACCAGTGACACCTGGGAGGGGGGATTTTTAATCTTTTAATTAGGTGAAAACCATGGGAACTGTTAGTTGGTTTTCACCAGCTGTGCCAATATGATGTATCCAATAAACATGTTCTTTGAGAAATCTGCCTGAGTCAGAGTTCTGCTTTCGATGGATGAATTACTTGGAACAACGACACCTAATTGCTATTGCTATCCTTTATTTTTTATTTACAATATCAGCCTATTACCCTCAACAATCTGAGAACTTATTTTACTGATCTCAGAAGGCTGAGTCAACCTTGAGCACTTCAGGATCAAAATCTAGACTGTGAGCAGAGTTATCCTGAAATAATGCATTCCAACCACTGCACCACCAGGGCTCCTGATTGTTCAACAAGGAGTGGAGTTAACAACCATAGTGGAAAAAGAAACAAAAGAATGAAGTGATTCCTTGAATTCCTCTTTAGATGAAGGAGAGGACTTGGGAAAACCCACATGTCTCTGTACAGATATTTCCTATGCAGTGGTGAGTTGCTCCCGGTTCACACCGGTTCTATAGAACCGGTAGTAAAACCGGCAGGAGGCTCCACCCACCAACCCCGACATCATCAAAATGCTTCTGTGCATCTGCAGAATCTTCTGTGCTTGTACAGAGGAGCGTGCACGGCCCCGCTGCGAACCGGTAGTAAAGTTAAGTAGAACCCACCCCTGTTCCTATGACAAGACTAAATATATCAGCCTATGACAGGTTTAGAGCTCTGGGAGCAGATGAGTCAGCTTTGCTAAAACTGGGGTTCAAAGCTGTCAAATGGACATTGGAATATTTTTATTTATTTATTTTATTTAGTTTGTCAAACATGTACAAAGATAATAGGTATAAGTATAAACATGGACATGAGCACAGGTAATGAGTACAAATAAATGGTGAGAGTGGGACAGAGATGGTAGGCACACTGGTATGCTTATGCATGCCCCCTTACGGACCTCTTAAGAATGGGATGAGGTCCACAGTAGACAGTTTAAGGTTGAAGCTATGGGGGTTTGAAATGTAACAACAAAGGTAGAACATTCCAGGCATTGACCACTCTGTTGCTAAAGTCATATTCATGGCCCTACTCACGGGAGGTCACACTCTGGATTTGATTTTTGTCTCTAGCCAGTGGTTGAGTGGTCTTGTTATAGGGGATATAGACATGGAACCCTTGTCATGGACTGACCACTCACTCCTTTGCCTAGATCTTCGAACCGCGACCCCTCACCGAAGGGAGGCGGACCCAATTAGATGGATCCGCCCCAGGCGCCTGATGGATCCTGATAGGTTCCAGACGGAGCTTGGGCCATTTCCTGAGGATCTAGCACATGACTCGGCCGAAGACCTGGTAGCCGCCTGGGATTGGGCGGCTGGTGGGGCCTTGGACCGAGTCGTGCCTTTGCGGCCTCTGACCCGATGCCGATCCCGTGCGGCTCCTTGGTTTACTGAGGAGCTGAGGGAAATGAAGCGCCGGAAAAGACGCCTGGAGAGCGGTTGGAGAGCCAGTCTTGCTGAATCTGACCGAACACTGGTAAGGTCGTACATTAAGGCCTACCTAGTGGCGATAAAGACGGCAAAGTCTAACTACTTTTCCGTCTCTATTGCATCATCAGGGAATCGTCCGGCCGCCCTGTTTAGGGTGACCCGCACCCTGCTCCATCTGGGAGTGCGGGAGGATCCCTTAGAAGGCAGGCCGGAGGATTTCGGACAATACCTGTATGACAAAATCGCTCAGATCCGGGGGGATTTGGACTCTGACTGGGTAGATCAGGGCAGGGTGACGAGGAATAGTCTTGAGAATGTTAACTGGGAGGAGTTTGATGCTGTGACTCCCGATGATGTGGACAGGATTTTGGGGAGACTTAGTGCGGCCACATGTTTACTGGACCCGTGTCCCTCCTGGTTGGTACTGGCTTCCCGGGAGGTTACACAAGGCTGGCTCCAGGGTGTCATTAATGCTTTGTTGAGTGAGGGCCACTTCCCCGCTGCCCTGAAAGAGGCGGTGGTGAGGCCTCTCCTCAAGAAGCCATCCCTGGATCCGGCAATATTGGCTAACTATCATCCTGTCTCCAACCTTTGCTTCATTGCGAAGGTTGTTGAGAGTGTGGTCGCGCAACAGTTTCCGCAATTCCTCGAGGAAACATCCTATCTAGATCCGTTCCAGTCGGGTTTCAGGTCTGGGCACAGCACGGAAATGGCATTGGTCACGTTGGTGGATGATCTCTGGAGGGCTCGGGACAGGGGTTATTCCTCTGTTCTGGTCCTATTAGATCTCTCAGCGGCTTTTGATACCATCGACCATGGTATCATGCTGCACCAGCTGGAAGAGTTGGGGGTGGGAGGCACTGTGTTGCGGTGGTTCTCCTCCTTTCTCTCCGACCGTCGCAGTTTGTGTTGGCAGGGGGGCAGAGGTCGACCTCGAGGCTTCTCATTTGTGGAGTGCCACAGGGATCGGTCCTCTCGCCCCTTCTGTTCAACATTTATGTGAAGCCGCTGGGCGAGATCATCCGTGGCTTTGGGGTGAGATACCACCAGTACGCTGATGACACCCCGCTGTACATCTCCACCCCAGGCCACCCCAACGATGCCCTTGAAGTGATGTCCCAGTGCCTGGAGGCTGTGCGGATCTGGATGGGGAGGAACAGGCTCAAGCTCAACCCTTCCAAGACGGAGTGGCTGTGGTTCCCGGCATCCTGATATAGTCAGTTGACTCGATCACTGACTATTGGGGGCGAGTGTTTGGCCCCCACTGAAAGGGCTCGCAATCTGGGAGTCCTCCTGGATAGGCAGCTCTCTTTGGAGGAACATCTGATGGCTGTTACCAGGGGGACCTTTTATCAGGTTCGCCTGATTCACCAGTTGCGGTCCTTTCTCGATCGGGATTCCTTGTGCACAGTCACTCATGCCCTCATCACCTCTCGCCTTGACTACTGCAACGCTCTCTACATGGGGCTCCCCTTGAAGAGCACCTGAAGGCTCCAGCTGGTCCAGAATGCAGCAGCGCGGGTAGTGATGGGAGCAACATGGCGCTCCCGTGTAACACCGCTCCTGCGCGAGCTGCACTGGCTCCCGGTGGTCTTCTGGGTGCGCTTCAAGGTGTTGGTTATCACCTTTAAAGTGCTCCATGGCATAGGGCCTAGCTATCTGCGAGACCGCCTGCTGCTACCGACGACCTCCCATCGACCCGTGTGCTCCCCCAGAGAGGGCCTCCTCAGGGTGCCATCAGCCAAACAATGTAGGCTGGTGGCCCCCAGGGGGAGGGCCTTCTCTGTGGGGGCTCCCACCCTCTGGAATCAGTTGCCCCCAGAGATAAGGAGAATCCATGACCTCAATGCCTTCTGTCGTTCCCTGAAAACCCATCTTTTTCAGCAAGCCGGGTTGGCTTAAGAAGAAATTTTTAAATTCTTTTAATTAGTCTGTGATTTTTAACTTTCGGGCCCAAATTTATATATATTTTTAAATGTTTTAATATTTGTATTCTATGTTTTTTATCTTGGCTGTACACTGCCCTGAGTCCTTAGGGAGAAGGGCGGTATATAAATTGGAAATTAAATTAAATTAAATTAAATTAAATGTTTTATTTCAAGTTTCGAGCGATTTACCTTGAGTTTGTATCTATTATTTGCCTGTGTATTATTGTGATTGAAGCTGAAGTAGTCATTCACAGGTAGTACGTTGTAGCAGACAATTTTTTGTACTATACTTAGGTCAGACCATAGGCGGCATAGTTCCAGGTTGTCCAAGCTCAAAATGTCAATTGATTAAGCCCAATTCCTGTCTTAATCACTTTTTCTGGAAATGGTTTGTAAACTGCCTTTTGAATTTTAAGAACCTTTAGAAGTATACATTTTTATTACACTGCGTTATTTTCCTTCAACCTACAGTACAAGAAGTTTTATGTAAGCTTAAAAGTTAAAAAAAAAACTTTTTTGTTTGGAACTAAGTAGCAAAGGTGGTTGGAATGTTGATTTCAGAAAGCTTTTAGCAGACTAGAGGGCTAGATTAGCTGGAAATAAGATTTTGAAATAATTATAATTCCTGTAGCTTGTTTAAAATCCTATTAAAATATATATGAAGATTTTGAGTTTAAGTGTAAGAAATCTCTTCCTGAGAAAATGTTCTGGAGAGGAAAAACAAGATAAGAGGAGACCTTGAGGCTGGTTACTAGAGGCAACCTGAAGGAATCAAAGGTTGTAATTAAAGAAGATCCACTCAAGATGGAGAAAAGAATTATAACTTTTGAAGAATTCAAGGATATTTGGCAAAAAATATACCCATAATTTTCTCTTTAGACCGTGTGATATAAAGATGGGCTTAAAAGAAGAGATAGAAGAGGATTTCACTGAAAATCAAGCTGTTTTAGATATGCATTTATAATTGACAGACTATAAGAACAATGATGACAAAGATATTACACAGGACCTACAAATGAAACTGGCTCACATTTTAATTGTTAAAAGGGACACACAAATAATAAGACAAAAGAGTGACTTGGATATATGGATTTTAACTCAGAGAAGTGACTTGCACAATTTCTTACTTTGTATTTACAAAAAAAAATGTTACACTTATGAAAGAATTCCTGAGAAAATACAAAAAAGAAAGAAAAGAAATAACCTTTGGGGTATTATTTAAAAGGAAAGCCAAGACCTTTAAAAGAATGGCATTTTCTACTAAGATCAAAATGTATATGGTTTTTTTACCTATCAGCTTTTAATGGGTTTTATTTGATTGAAGCTTTAAATATTTGTTTATAACATAAGACATAGGAAGAAAAGAGTTTGTGTTGCATTTTTAAAGAAAGCTGTAAGCTATGGTATTAAATTAGAAAAGAGATGAAAAGAAGTTGATAAATTAATTTGAGGGGCATCATTTGAAGTTTTCAATATGTTGTTGTTTCTGATAGACCCTAATGGAATTTTTCTTGATTAAATTTGAATAATTAGGTTTAAAGATCTGTTTATATATAAGACATGGAAAGGGGTTTTTTTTTCATATTTTTAGAGAAAATGGCAAGGTATTATGTAGTAAAGGAAAAAAATATGAAGTTGATTTACATGTTTAAAATTCATATATACATGTTGCTGCCTTGGATAGTGACCAGATAACCGGGTAATCAGTTATTTTGGATCCATAGAAAATAAGCACACCATAAATAAAAAGACTTTAAGCTTTATTATTAACTCAAGCAAACAGATTTAAAAGAATATAAAAAGCATGCATTCTTAGCAAGATGATACCAAAATTCTCATTAAAAAAATATCAAGAGCTCCTTCATAATGACAGCAGCTGTGATAGCAAAAATATGGCACATGTGCCACAGGTGGCACGCAGCACCCTCTCTGTGGGCATGCAAGCTGTCACCCCAGTTCTGCTCCACCACACATGCGTGCACGCCTCCCGCCAGCCAGCTGGTTGTTGGGTCTCTGCCGTGCATGTGTGGGGGTGGGGCCCATATGGGGGGCTGCATGCACATGTGTGGGGGACATGCATGGAGCATGTCCCCCACATCTCCCCTGTGGGGCAGGGTGCATGCAGAGGGGCCTGCACGCACATGCATGGCGAGCTGCGGGTGGAGGGCACATGCGGGCATGCACATTGCATTTTGGAGATTTGGGCACTCAGTCCAGAAAAGGTTAGCCATCACTGCCATAGGCAGTCAATCCCCACAGTACCAATGCTAGATTCTATACAGAAGCTCCCTCCTTAAAGCCAACAGTAGGGTTTGTATTAAAACCTGGCAATATGACTTCATGGCCTTGCTTCTATTGTCACGATACTGCCAGATCCAGCCTTGTTTGGATGGCATATGACTCTGTGTTGGGAACCCAAAGTCTGAGACTTTCAAAGACAACACAACCTTTGCAGCTATATGATGATTTCATCTTCTCCCCTTTTATTCAGCAAGAAAGAATGAAAAACAAGCAGGTTAGCTCAGAATGAGTTCTAAATTTCTAGACTTTTCTTAATATAAAGGAGAAATCAAAATATGTCTCCAAGCTCCTTGAAATATAATGGTCTTCTACATTGCCAATACAAAGGGCACTAAAGATTCTAAGTAAAAAGGGGGAGAAAAACAAATCTGATTTTGGTGTTGGTAAATTGGGACTAAACTGACATAAATATCTTAACATTGGAAGTATTAAGGGAGATCTTTGAAAAATGGAATACAAATTGGTTAATGCAATATTAACAACTTCAGTGCCAGTAATGATGCCTGATTCTATAGGTACATTATATCCAAAATATGTCAATGAAGGATTGAAAAATACAGAGCAAATTTTCTTTGACAAGGCAGAAAAAAGTATCAAAAGTGGAATTATAAATGGCAAGCCAAGAGAATGCTTTGGAAAAGGACAGTTTATTGCAGTGGCCCCCAATCTTTTGGGAGCCAGGTAACAGATTTGTGGAGGGCAGACCAGGGTGTGTGTGGTTTTGCATGCTGTCTGGATCCTGTGTGTGCGCGGATGGGGCTTTGCTCACTTGAAGAGAAACTAAACCCTATGACAATATTCAAATAAACTAAAGATTATGACTGTTATATGTAAAAGGAAATATAAAATCAGTTTATTTGATAAAGACTTCTTTTCAAAGTTCTGGAAACTCTTTGTGGACTGTTTATTGATATAAGAATTGAAAATTTGATGTTTGATGAATTTGCTTATAAATAAAGGACATAATATAGAATAAAGAGGTATCTGTTTCGGTAGTGGGATTCAAATCCCGGCACTACCAGTTTGCTATTGGTAGCACGCAGGCGCGCGTGCTTGCTTTGTGAGCATACAGAGCTTCTGCGCATGCGCAGAGCATTTTTGATCATATATAGGCAGGTGGGTGGAGCCTCCCGCCACCACTGCTACTGGTTCTCCCGAACTGGGGTGAACTGGTAGAAACCCACCACTGATCTGTTTGTTCCATATATGGAGTGCGGCAATATTAGATTTGTCTATAGTTGAAATGAAAGTTAAAAGTCACTTCTTTATTTATTTTTCTTTTTCTATATCACATCCTTTTTTTTCTCACAGAATCTTCATTTATTTATTTTATTATAGTGAGAAAAAGAGAAATTGCCACATCAAAATATAAAACGGGGGAAAAAAGCATGAACTTTCTAACCCACAGCATACTTCAAAATTCCCACTGCTTTTGTACTTAAACGATATCATTAAGTGTAAAAATAGTGTACACTGAGTGAATTTCAGTCTTTACTCTCAAAAGAACATGCTTTCAAGAACATTTCTTTGTTTTTTTCACAGTTCACAACTTGTTTCTTCCTTTGACAAGAAAGACCAAGGAATAGAATGAAATCTCTCCAGGATGTATTTTTCTCCCAAATAGCAGTGAGTTACACATTGTGACATAAACTTTCTTCATCAGTATTTATAACCCTCATTTCTAACATGCCTCCATCTAATAACACAGTGGATTCTTAGATTAATTTTAATCTTGTACTTTGTTATAATTTTGTTACTATGTTTTGTTACTAATTGTTACTAATTAAACACCAGATAACAAACAGGCTAGGAATCAGAGTCAAGTGAAGCAGATACTTAGAAATTAATTCTGAGATATTGATATTGATATTAGCAAAGTCTAGACAGCAAACAGCAGCACTCAGAGAAGAAGCACTAAATGCTAAACAAGCATAATAGCAGGAAAATTAGAATAAAAAAGATATTTAATAGGATGTACTAAGATTTAAATGACTTTTTAAACCTGAACTTTAGATATATGCCCAAAACTACTTTTCCTGGAATGGCTGGTATTACTATCACCTACATCTTAATCAACCCTTTATTGGACTACTGCAATATGCTGTCATTTAAGAATGTTCAGAAGCTACAATTGTCCAGAATGCATTGGCACAGGTAGTCTGGATATCTTCATTATATCCGTATAACATCTCTGACAATTGTACTAGTTTCCAGTTGGCTGCTGGATACAATTCAAGAAGCTAGTTGTCATCTTTAAAACCTTGCATAGTTCATAGTGTAGGTATCCACAAGATTGCCTTCTCCCACCTGATTAGAAGAAAGGCATCAAGCAAAGCTGTATATTGGCCCCATCTTGTTCAATTTCTATATCACCTTCATGCTGGGTCATCTCCACAACATGTATTTTTACTACCCAAAACTTACTAAAACAAACATCTCTTTTCTACTCTATGTAGCAATATTATCAAGGACACCTTTCGGCCTTAGGAGAACACTGAAAACACTACACTGTACTGCAAGGAAAACCAACTAAATCTCAATTATCAGAAAACAAAAATCATTCTGGAGCATTGATAGCCACAAGCCTGAATAGGTTTCCTTTTTCAAATACCTCAGGATAGTCCTTCATTCTGCCAAAAACAGGAAAACCTAGGGAAACTATTTTGCTGAAAATGCACAGAAGCCATCTTTTGTAGGTCCTATAATTCTTGACAAAAGCATCAAAGGAAAAAGTTAGTCATTAAATGTGCTGAAACCTCTGTGGATGCCAGGAATCAAGTCTCTGTTGCAAATGAAACCAACATTCCATAGCAACTCACTTTCAGGAAATGCTATCTTAATCAAAATTAGAAATGAAATCCTCCAGATATAAGAAGCCTCAAAACCTAAGCCTCATATCTCAAAGAAAATGAAAAGGGATAAACACCACAATCCTGAATTCAAATACCTCGAAATAAGTTCTATGAAGATCAGCAGTATATGCTTCTAAATAAAAATAAATGTTTCTCCATAATCAGTTAAATCATACTCAGCTAAGTAAATTATCTTATATAATCAGCTAAATCACTGGCAGATCCATGTACTTTGAGAAGACAAATGTATCTTTCAAGGTGACTTCTGATTAATTCTATTTGTTTGTGTTTATGTGTTAGGTTAGAAATAAAATTACTTCTGCTATATGTCCCTTATCTTAAGCTATATCATTGCCTTAGAAAAATCAATACTCTAATTAGACTCAGAAAGAGTGTTGCTTTTATGTACAAATATCAAAACACCAGAAAAAGAATGCAGATTGCCTATACAACATCTCCCAACAAAATGGATATTCCCACAATTTTATCAAATAGTTCCTGAGCACTCAACCCATTATAGCACAACCAACACAAGCTATGAAAAGGATAAGACTTCCCTATATCACAAACACCTTACCAAACTTAGTAAACCAGTGGACCCAGACTCCCAATGAGAAAAAAAAAAGTGTTATCTACAATATACAGTGTAAGGATTGTAACAACCATTATGTAGGACATCTATGAACATCAATTAGCAGTCAGAAGACATGATTAAAAAGAAAGTCTTACAATACATGGACTTAAAAATAGTTAAGCATGGTTTCAACTGGGAAACTATGAACATCATAGACCAAGTTAAATCCAAACATGTTAGGGAATTCCTGGAAACTTGACATTCAGACAAATCAGCCATCAACAGACATGTAGAGATAAACCACATTTATACACCATTCAAAAGCCACAATAAAAAAGCTAAGAAGGAACAAAAGGACCAAAACATATTCATTCTACCCACTTACACCCAGATAACCAGGGATTCATATCAGAAAAACAATTAAGGAGAAAAAAATACCTTAATCAATGAATTTATTTACTTTTTTTCTAAAAAAAGAATATCTGGCATATCAAGGAGAAAACTGCAGTCCTGTCAACACTGACAAGACAAACTACTGTATATAAACAGGGAGCAAACTCACTAGCTCTGATATTGTTACCTAATTGGGTAATGAGATGTCCGCAAACAAATAACCAAGCTCAGAAAGCACTAAGAACTCCATGGTTCTATTCTGACCTATATGTATTATCTTCTATTGGAACATTTTCATGTTTTAATTATATATTATGTATTTATATATTTATTATGAGAATGTGATAAATTGCTAAAGGAAAATAATTTCTTTATATGGCTCATCCACATCCACTCAGATCCAAACCTTCCAACCATGTTCAGTCCACTTCCATATCTTATAGGCATACTTATCTGCTGTCTGTTCTCTTAGTTTAGCTCTTTCGGCATCCAGCAGTGCAGCCTGCATGGTGGGGCTAAGCTTGAGAGTATAATAGGAGGGTTTATCTAGACAACTTACAAGGTAACGAGATAATACTTCTTCTATGATTACTACATCACACGCGGTAACACAATGTATACAAAGAACACAGTCAATACAATGTGCACAGCAGCAGCATCCACACTTACATGAGCAAAACCAACACATTAGCAGAAGAAGATAAATACTCAATGCAAAGAAAAGAGGCCTTCTTCATCCAACCTTCCCCCGTGCGTAGAAAGTCAGCTTCCGGTGTGACTTAGCAAGGGTTCCAACTTCGGCTCCCGTTCGTAGAGGGACAGCTTCCGGGGTGTCACCAGAAGGGGTAGCCTGAGGTGAGGACCGCCCTCGACGAAAGGTAAGACGCAAAGGCTGCGCTGGATGGGGTTTCACTAGCCAGGTGGATGGCACGGCAACCTTGACTCGTGACCAATGGATTCAAGGCTTAATTTCAGCAACTTTAATAGCAAGCGGAGAAGTCATAATTACAGAGAAAGGACCCCTCCATTTAGGACAAAGGGGTTCCCGTTTCCACTCCTTAACCCACACCTCCTGTCCCGGTGAAATGTTATGGGTGGGGGTTACTACCAAGTGAGGACGGGAAGACAAGACATAATCCTGTAACTTATGGACCATTTGATTAAGCGATTGGAGCTGTTTAAGCTTAATAGCGTCCCCCACCTGCGCGACGGAAGAAACAGTGGGCCGGACTAAGTTGGGGATTCTCCCATAAAGTAATTCAAAAGGGGAAACAAGCAAATCCTTGCGAGGAGTGCAACGCACAGCAAATAGAGCCATCGGCAGAGCATCTGGCCACTTTAGGTGCGTTTCCTGACAAATCTTTGCCAGTTTATCCTTGATAGACCTATTAACCCTTTCTACAAAAGAACCGCTGCTAGCGTGAAAAGCACAATGAAGGCGCCAGTGGATGCCCAGCATAGTAGAAATTTTTTTTGTGTAGCCTTGTGAATAAACTCAGGGCCATTATCGGACGAGATTCTAGAGGGTAGGCCATAGCGAGGAATGATTAGCTGCAAGAGGGCCTTAGTGACTTCAGAGGCCCTCTTGGTGCGAGTGGGAATGCATTCTGGCCAATCCGAGTAAGTACAGATAATGACAAGCAGAGCAGAGTATGAACCAGAGCGGGGCATATCGGTAAAATCAATCATAAGTGAGTCAAAAGGAAAATCTCCTCTAGGCTGGTGCCCCTGCGGAGGCTGGGGTCCAGTCCTAGGGTTGTTGGCTGCACAAGTGTGGCACCTGGAGCAGACGTTGGCAGCAATGCTGTGGACCTTGTTGATATACAGTTCACGTAGCAAAGCATGTGCCAAGGCAGTCTTGCCTAGGTGCAACTGTTGGTGAACTTGTGTGACCACATCCCAAGCCAGGTTGCCCGGGAGGAAAACGCGAGAATCCGGTAGGACCCACCAGCCCCCCTGTTTGGAAGAGTCAAGTTCATGGGCTTGGGCAATTTCAAGTGTGCTGTAGTGTGGCTGAATGGTGTCGGGGGGTTCCATAAGGTGAGACAGTGGGCCCGCAGTTTGAAAGGTTTGAAAGCAGCAAGGCGGGCCTCCTGGTCAGCCCTATGGTTACCCATTTGTGTGTCTGACGGTGTTTTCTGGTGTCCTCTACAGTGCATGACAGCCACCTTGTGAGGGGCCCAGACACTGTCCAGCAGGCGGAGAATCTGAGGACCATACTTGATGTCCTTTCCCCCTGCTGTAATAAGTCCTCTTTCTTTATACAATGCCCCATGTACTTGGACAGTCAAAAAAGCATACTTCGAGTCAGTGTAAATGTTATCTTTCAGATGTTTAGAAAGTTCAAGGGCCCTGGTCAAAGCATGGAGTTCTGCCAACTGTGCACTAGTCCCAGGAGGGAGGGGCTCGGCTTCCCAGACATCTGTCAAGGTGACGACAGCATATCCAGCCTTGAGAACACCATCCTGGAGAAAACTAATGCCATCAGTGAAAAGTGTGTGATCAGGATGAGGAAGTGGGACATCTGACATATCAGGGCGGCTAGCATATGTTTCCTCAATAGTTTGAATGCAATCATGGGTGGTGTCAAGATCGGGCTCAGGGAGGAGAGTTGCAGAATTCAAGGAAGTGGATTGCTTTAAAACAATCATGGGGTTGTGGGTTATTAAGCCTTGGTATTTAAGCATTCGGGGATTGGTTAACCACAAATGGCCTTTTGTTTCCAAGACAGCCTTCAGGGCATGAGGGGTTTGAATTTCAAGTTCTTGTCCAAAGGTTAGTTTGCTAGCTTCCTGAGTAAGAAGAGCAGTGCCAGCAACAGCCTTCAGACAAGCAGGCCAACCCCTTGCAACAGGGTCCAACTGCTTGGAAAGATAGGCCACAGGGCGATGCCAGGTGCCCAACCTTTGGGTTTGGAACCCCAACAGCAACATTCTGTTTAGTATCAACAAATAACTGAAAAGGTTTGTCCAAGTCCGGCAAACCTAAACTAGGGGCCTGCATCAGAGCATGTTTTAAACTTGAGAAACTTTTCTGTTCCTCTTTTTTGCCAGAGGAGTGGCTCACGGTCACTGCCTCTGGTTGCCTCATATAGGGGTTTTGCAAGGAGGCTAAAGTTGGGAATCCAAATACGGCAAAACCCAGCAGCCCCCAGAAACCCCCGGAGATCCTTCTTGGTCCGAGGGGTGGGGAGGCGGCAGATGGCTTCTCTTCTTTCATGACCCAAGGTGCGTTTCCCAGGCTCAATATCATAGCCTAAGTATCTGACCTTTTGCAAAACCAATTGTGCCTTTTTTCGAGAAGCCTTGTAGCCCAAGCGTTATAAAAGGTGCAATAGGTCATAAGTGTTTTGCCAGCAGATGTCCTTTGACTGGCCGGTGACCAACAGGTCATCAACATACTGTAAAAGGACATCTGGCCCAGGAAGGCGTAGGGCATCCAAATCAGCCGCAAGGGCATTACCAAACAGAGTGGGAGAGTTCTTAAAACCTTGAGATAGCCTGGTCCAAGTATACTGCTGTTTGCGACCAGTAGCCGGATTTTCCCATTTGAAAGCAAAGAGGTGCTGGCTCTGTTTATGGACAGGGATGGTAAAGAATGCATCCTTGAGGTCAATGACCGAAAACCATGACGCAGTCTGGGGAATTAATCCCAGAATTACGTAAGGGTTTGGGACCAAAGGATGGATAGTCACGGTTGCGCAATTAACTGGTTTTAGATTCTGAACCGGGCGGAAGCGGCCATCCCCCTTTGGAATAGACAAAATAGGGGTGTTCCAGGCCGACTCAGTAGGGACCAGAATGTCATGAGCCAGATAGAGATCAATGACTTCCTGAATAGCTTGCATAATGTGCCTAGGGTAGGCCCGCTGACGAAGGCGAACTGGAGTTTTGGCAGGGAGCTCCTCGACAATGATGGGTGCCTGATGGCTAGCAAAACCGGGGGGGGGAGGGTGGTTGTCCTCTGCCCTGGGGATGTTCTGTCTAGCTCTTTCTAGCTTGGATCTCCCAGCCGGCGCTGGCCTATTTTTAAAGATCCAAACTCTTCTCTATCTATTTTAGACCTCCCAGCAGGCGCTGGCCTATTTTTAAAGATCCAAAATGTATAGAGACTTTTGTTCACCACAAATCGATGTGTTATTGTTTTACCCCCCGTGTGACAAATTAGGGGATTGAGGAAAGGGCGTTGAATTGGTTGGCCTGTGGCCCCCTGGACCGTGATGGTATGCGGGGAGGGCTTAGCCAAGGGTTTGGTTATGACGGATCGGGTGGCCCCTGTGTCAACTAGGAAGGATATAGGCTTGCCTCCAACAGTTAATCTGACCATAGGTTCTGGGAGGCGGGCTGAACCCGGTCTGTTTCACTCCCATTCCTCGACTTCGGCCAGACCAATGAGGGGGGTGTTAAACGTCCCACGTCCCCTCCCTCTAAAGGGTCTGCCTCGTCCACCTCGGTCTGCTCTGGCAAAGCCTCCCTGGTTCCCTTCATTGACACGTGCCATTTCCCTGTCGGGGCATTCTCCCTTCCAGTTGCCAGTCCTGTTACATATGGCACACCGGTTCCGCCCCAGGGGTCCCCCTGACCCCTGGCCCCTTGATCCTCTGTCCATCCATGGCCCACCCCGGGCCGCAGGCCTGCCCATTAGGGCAGCAGCGAGCAGTTCTGCTTTCCTATGCATTTTCTGCTCCTGTTTCTTTTCCTCAATCTTGTCCCTTTTAGCAAAAACCTTCCTTGCAACCTCCATCAGCTCACTCATCGACTTCCCAAGAGCTCCCTCCAACTTCTGTAATTTCCGCCGTATGTCAGGGGCAGATTGAGAAATGAAGGCCATTGCCAACATGCGAGCATTTTCAGGTTGTGTGGGGTCAATGGGAGTGTACATGTGGTAAGCATCTAACAGCCGGGCATAGAAGGCTTCTGGGGCTTCTTCGGCACCTTGGATCACCAAAGAAGGCTTTGACATGTTGGTGGTGGGTTTCCCCGCCGCCTGGATTGCCTGCACAACAAGGGGACCTGAGGTCCCCTATCTTATAGGGGTCCCATCTTGGATCTTCGGAGGGGAAATCCCTAGCCACCCAGCGATCAAAAGTCATATCCTGGGTTGGCATAGGGTTAGGGTCACACAAGACAAACCTCCCACCTTTAACCTTTAGGGAAGGGTGCCCCCTGCACCTGTCATACAAGACAAACTTCCCTCAGGGGTCCCCCTGACCCCACCTTTAACCTTTAGGGACGTCCTACGTCCCCCACTTTTAGCCTTTAGGGGAGGGTGATCAGGCCTTTCCCTGTTACAGGCTAGTGGTTATTTCCTCTTCCCAGGGACCTCTTCCCAGGGACCTCTTCCCAGGGACCCAGATACTTGCCTGCAGGCGTCTTTTCCTCTCCTTCCAGCTGGGTTGAAGTGGACCTGGTCTCTTGGTCTCCCTCAAGTGGTTCTTGGAGGCGTCAACCGATGCTGCGAAGGGGCCGGCTCCACAGGGAAGTCCCTCGGACTAAAAGATGTCCGATGGCGCCTGGGATGTTTCCCCAAGCCTCCGAGACCCTCCCACAGCATGGTGACGGTCCAGAGGAATTTAAAAATTCCGTTGGTCTCCTGGCTGGCTCGCCAGAAATGAAGCGGGATTTACTAATCCCAATCAGTACCTGTAAATAAGTCAGGAGACAAGACCACGGAGATCCAGAGAAAACAGGTTTATTGAGTATTGCTAGCAATAGGCTCAGTGCAGTCACCTGCCAAGGACTGAGCCCCGAACCACGCCCTAAGGCAGACTTTTATAGGTTCTTGAGATTTGACAGTGACATAGCATATTCAGTTCCGCTTATGGATAATACATTGTGCATACAGATAGGTAATTCTAAGGGAGATTCACTGGAAAAGTACAAAAGCAGAAGTTCATAGTTTTGTGATACATAGGGCATACAACTTGGTACATCTTGTGGTTACAACGGTTACAGCAGAAGATTACAAATGCCAAGTTCCCTTTTAGACGTACAGATGTAGGAGAAAGGGCCTTATGATTATATCTTTTATATAAGAGTGCAATGTACAGTATAAATGAGGTTATATACCATTTGGTTGAGGGGGCTCTCCTTCAATATGATACTGCAATACTGATGTTTCACCACTACCTAATTATGCTTCAGTTTTATTATTTCTTTAAGAAATGCTTGATGTAAATATAGAAATGAGGAAAATTGAATTTAAAAGAAAAGGCAATGGAAAAATTGATTTACTTTTTTTCTAAAAACAGATGATCTGGCAAATTCAATATAAATTATAGACAAAATTCTAAACAAAAGAAAATTAGGAATAAGTACGTGCTTCAAGTGGTTTGACCATTTGTCATATCATTTAGAATGTGCTTATTATCTTTATCTTATGAATAAAGCTTATTTCAAACTTTTACACTATTATGCTTCATCTGGAAGTTATCAGCTGGGCCAAATGTATATGAAGATATGGTGGCAAGGAGAACATCCTCAGCCAACACATTGTTCTACTCATTATGAGTTGTTGTGTGCTCTTGAAAAACAGAGTCTTGAAAAAGGGTCTCAGCAGCATTACCAAACAGATTAAAGTGTCCACAAGCAAAGTGGGTGACAATATTGTTTGCTGTTAGTATTTAAATCATATTATAGATGAAATGTTACTTCCCTCTTATCACTGAATGGTTGGATTATTTGACAATGCTATCTTTCAAAACAGAAATCACAGCATAACAAATTACAGCATAAAACAATCACATAATATTTGAATGAACATGTGAAGGATACCAGATCAAATATGTTAGCTCTGCTTGACACATCATACTCACAACACTGACACTATTTCCTATAGTTCTTCTTTAACATCTGTAAGCAAGATGTCCGAAGAGTTCTCCACATTGTTCACTGCCTTTCATTTTGCCTCACTCTGTAGGATGTTCCTATCACTCCAACTTACTTTTATTTTCCTTCCTCTGAAAAAAAGAGGCAGTGGCTATTGTTTTTACATTGTTGTTTATGTCACAAAGCATCTTGAAAAGATGGAAGATTTCAAATGCAATTTACTGCGTGATACAGTGGAGGAAAAAAACAAAGACAAATTGGTTATAGACTTTTGTTGATTTTACCGTGACTACCAACATTTTTATAGCCTGAAATCCTCCTTATTTAAAGGAGTTTTATAATATCTAGCATTGAAGAAAAAGTCAAATGAATTGTTGCCATGATAATGTTAGCAATAACTTGGAACTTGAAATAATACTATCTAGTGCACAAGAGATATTGATTAACAAGGAAACATTGAGTGGAAAAATAGCAATGATAACAACCAGGACCATTTAATAGATTGGGAGGCCTGATTCATGAGGAAGAATTTCTGCAGCTAAAAAAATAAGCCTTTAAACCATTTACACTGCAGTTTAATCAAGGTCTAAATGGAAATAAAAGTTGAGGTTTCAGAATTTCAATGGACAGCATATAATACCAATACATTTATGGTAGGAGCCTACAAAGAAAGACAAGGAGAAATGGAGGGAGACAGAACTATACTGAATATTAATGGCAGGACAAATAGGATACAGTTACTGACATATTTGTGCACAGTAAACTGTTTTATATTAGGCTAGAATACCATGCCACAAAACTCAGTGTGGATTAAAGCTATTTTGCAATGTCTATCCAGAATTTTAGACAGAAATTTTCTGAGCCTTACCTGGTGATACCTAGGCTAAACCTGAGAATTTCTACCATCAGTATCATTTGATTATATTCCTTAAATATGCCACAGTTCTTCAGACTATAGTACTGCTTGCTTATTTTTGCACCTCACTTTGTGGAAAAACATGGATAAATGCAAATTAGTGATTCTCTCCAAAGTCCCTTTCAGTCTTCAATTCTATGATATTTTTTACCTCCTTGTTCTGACCCAGCCTTAGCAGAAACAAGAAACAGACTCCTTGTCACAAAAAAAACCTCTTTAGTTTCCTCTTATGAATTAATTGCATTCACCCACTGAAAAGTCCAGGCATTAGTCCTTCAAGGAATTAACTGCAGTACAGACTTTATCAGTTCCTTGCGATAATTTCAAGGCTGTGAGCTCCCAGACAAAAGGCTGCAAAGTAAATTCTGGCAAGTAGTCTTTGTGACACGAAACACAATGAGCCAAAATATTCAGAACTACAAACTGTTATTTCCTATGACAACTACTCCCCTTTCCTTCTATTTATTCCCCAACCAGAAAGGGGCCATTCAGCGTCCACATGTGCCTTGCTTCCCGGGTCAACTCCTTATCCTCAGTTGTTCTTCTCTCCTAACAACTCTGTGCATACCCACATCTGGGACAGGCCCCAGCTCTTCTTCCTCCCCACTTATCTCAGCCTCCAAAGGCAGCTGCCTCTCCCGTGGCTGGAAAATGTCGGATGGCCCTGGCTTTATCTCTGCGTCCATCACAGAGCATCCATCACAGTTTTCCCCAGAGTCTAGATCTGGCCCAAGTTCCTCCCCAACTTCCTCATCGTCTGAGTCTGCCGCCAGCTCTGCTGGCAGCTGGTGGGTCACAACACTCCTAAAGCCAGAAAAATGTTCAAATACTTAATACAGACATAAATAAGAATTAGAGAGTTCTAATAGTACCATTTTGTTTCATGTTCCAGGGATCCCACTAGTGAAACCCACTAACCTTGGCACAACAATCTTTTAATGTGTCTCATTTCCCCAGATTTCAGCATATTTAGATCCGATTTAGAAATGGCCCTTGCAAAACAAAGAAGCTTTTCCCTCCCCTTTGGCATATTGTTCAGCTAATGGTTGCTGAAATCTTACACACTGTTCTGCTAATAGTTTCACAGCTTCTAAACACAGCTGTCATGTTTCTAAGCTGATTATCATTAATGGCATCCTTTATTATGAAACAGTTACAGCAGAACTCCTGAACTGGACATGGAACATTCACGTGTCACTCTGCATATAAAGATTCCACTGATGGTTTAATTCAAGGCAGGTTTTCAGAAAACTGTTTAATACAAGACAGGTAGATAGTATCTTCTGAGTTTGGTACCTCTCCATGATTACATCTCTCTGAAATCACCACCATTGTATGACAGTTGAGGATTTATTCATATAACACCATTGGAAAAACTAAACACCCACTCAATCACAAATAATACTGTATCATTTCTACCTTAAAAGGAACTTTATAAAGTGTTATATGTTGTGAACAAAATCACAGATTCAATATAACTGCAAAGTATTTTTTTTCTTCTCAATGTTATAAAATATCAACACATGAATGTGTTAAAAAGGCAAAAAACGTGGTGCAATTTAAAATCCCTTAATTCCATACCACCACCACCACTCACACAGGTTGCGATTCTTAAGGTAACATTTTGGGCTATTTGCAAAAGTAACACAACTTCTACAAAGGCCAGGTTTGAGGAAATACTGTATCTTTTAACTGCAAACAATTCAGGAAGATATTAGCCTGTGCTGGATTAATAATACATTATAATGAGATCCTTTACCCTTTTCTAACTATCTAACAGAGAAATTTTTTTAAACTGTTGATGTATAGAACTTTAAAAAAAACTTTAAAAAAATATGGAAAGCATTAGCATTAGAAACCCCATGTGTACTTTCTCCTTACTTTTTTTATTTTTTTTACATTTCATGAGGTAATAATCTGGTAAATAACAATTTCTTCACAAATGATAATCAACTACATAATTATCAATCAAGGCCTGGTTCTACTGAGATTAAGAAGCCATGGCTGTTTTGTAAATGACCAGTGTGGTTTAATATTCTCTCTTCTAATCATTTGTTAGAAGATGGTTAAGTCATTCTTACTATGGATACTGAATACAGACCAGCTGGTTAGAAAGGAGGTCTGTGTCATCATCCTGTCATTTGTTTATTTCTTCTTCATCTCAAGGGGCTACATCATTGGCAGGCAAATATTTCCCACCATCTGGACGAAGCTAGGTGACACTAATTCAGACTAATTCTATGCCAAGTAAAGACATGGAAATACTGAACTGAAAAACTAGGCTATAATATGTATATGCATGCATATGTGTGTGTTCTCTTCCATACACATATTAACACAATTAATCAATAAAATGCTAACTAAAAATTAAAACATCTTCTCCTTTCAAAGTTCCACCTTCAAATGGACTTATGATATGTAACTGCTGATTTTAATATTTTTGCATTATGAACAGCAGTCAGGAGTTTTACTGGGGCTACATAATTTTATTCAAGCTGTAGGTAATATTCAAGATGAGGTGGCTCATTTCAAAAAGTGAGGTCAGGTTACAGCATACATTTAATTAAAATATCATTAAATTAAATGTAATTAGCTTTATCCAGCTAATATGGTTTCGCTCATTACAACAAATAGCAATTCAGTAGCAACTCTTGAAGTTGCTTGAAGAACCTCTGAGGGTTGGTTCTAAGTCTTTAGAGAGATGGATTTGATCCAGGAGATTCAGCATCCTCATCTTCTTTTATGATCTGACTCCTGTTCCATAGTTTATGGATACACTAGAGACTGGAAATATGTGGCTCTATAGATGTTGCTATGGTATTCAACAAGTCAATGGTTGGTGTTAGTGTACATGCTGGCATAATGGAACTATTTTGGGAATGGTGCACTTACCAAAGGATAGAGTCATAGTGAGTCTACTCTAAATAAGTCACTCTCTATTTGAAGATATTTGAAGATCTGAAAATATACTTCAAAGAAGAAAATGAAAGTGTTAAAAGGAAGAGGATGGACCTTCAAGTTGCCCATCAAAATGTCAAACTTTGTAAGGCCTTTGAGCAGGAACATAGGCTTTAACCTTTAACCTTTCCTACAGGTTCCCACCTTTCCTACAGGTGGGAAAGTTACTAATTTCTATTTAAATTATAGTAATTATTTCCAAATTTGAATAAATGATTGAAAATTCACAAACATGGACATCTATAATTTCTTTGACCTTTTTAATAGTGTATTTTCTCTTTGGATTGCTGCTCTCATACATAGCGATGACATTTTGTACCACTAATTTTACATAATAGGATAAGAGCCCATTTCTATTAAAATCTGTGTGTGATGCATCTTTTATGTATTGAGGATGTGAAAGAAATTTTGGCATTCCTTGAAATAAACATAATCTTAGCAAGTTTTAATACCGGTGAGTGTCTGTTTGTATGTAAACATACACATATAAATACCTGTATGTCTGTATGTGACTTGTTTTTAGTTTATATATTTGTTTGTGTTTGTTTGAAATGAGGTCTCGGTTAACCATATTGCAATGTTTATCACTGAAAAAGCTAAAGAATTTATGTTCTCTCCTGACTTTTTTTTTCCCCTGAAGAAAATTATGTAAGCCTTCAGCATTTTTACCAGGTTTTATGGCTCATTTCTATTCCAATCTACTAAGTAAATCCCAGAGTTCAGTGAAATTTGCTCCTACAAGCATGAACACAGAATTGTAACTTTTGTTAATATGATCAACAGTTGTTTGCCATTATAAACAATGCATTGATCAGAAGGAAATCAAAACTGACCAGATAGAAAAATCATTGTACACGATCTACAATCTTTCAGGGCACACTAGACTTTCATATATCAACATTTTGCATTATTTTCTAACTTTTTTCCTTTATATATGTCTTGTCCCCTTACCAGAAATAGCAGAAAACTATGTATATGATATAATGGAAGATCTACATCCAGATATTGTTGATGTTCTTTGAGTTGCTATAAATGCTTTGTGACTACTATTTTCATTTCTAGCAACCAAAAGGGTAAGTCATTACTTTCAGAATGGGTTTGGTATTGTACAGAAGTGTATTATGAGCTTCTGCTAAACGTACAGAGAGTTATACCATGGGTAAATAAATAATGTTACTGGTACATATTTTATTCTCTCAACTTCTTTTTGTCGTATGTTATATCACACTTCCCATCTTAGCTATTTTGTACACTTTGCATGTAAGATGCATTTATTTTACCACAAAAGGTGTGTAAAATACAAAAAAATTGTTTAACATGGAATACGTGAATAGGTCCATCTAGTCTAATACTATTAACAGTAACAAAATCAACATATTCACAGAGTGGTATTCTAAATTTTAGCTGCAGATGCCAATGTCTGAGTCTCTTTACTGGCAATTACTGTACTAAAACCTACTGTAGATTAGAAACAAGGGCAACTATTCAATGATTTCTGAAAATATATTTAACTTTTTGCCAAGCTAATGGCCGTATTGGTCACTTGAACAGCATGGCAAGGATGTATAATTTCAAAAATATGCGGTCAAACTTTGGTTTTAAAAAAATCTATTATTTTTAAATAGAGCTATTAACACTAACCATATTTTTATCTCTCAACAAGTAGTTTTTTTGCAAACAAGTTGTAGAGATCACAAAGAAGCCACACATGACTCTTGATGTTCAAGTTGTGCACCTGTTTTAGTAGTTACCCTCTTTCTAATGTGTGTGTGTGTGTGTGTTGTTAAATTTTATCAAGTGGGTGGGTTTTGGGGGGAGGTGATTCACTGTTGATTCCTGGCAATTGCCTGGGCCAGTCCCTGAATTTTCTGAACAGAGTTTTTCAGGTTTTCTTGCCATTGTCTCTTTCCTAGGGCTAAGACAGAGGAACTGAGCTCTAAGGTCACCCAGCTCGCTTCATGCCTGAGGCAGGACTAGAACTTACCGTCTTCTGGTTGGTAACCTGATCTTTTAATTACTACACCAAACTGGTCTTTGGAGGATAATTTTAAGCAGTATGAATGATATAAATACAATTATGATGCATACTCAGCTCTACTAGCCAACCACATCTTAGAATCCTTTAATCACAATTGTCTGTTTGGTAAAGACTGCCTTATTCACATTACAAATATTACAAGAACAAATGTATGCATGTCATAGAATAAAAATGTCTGTGGATGTGTCTCTATGTCCCTTTGGGTATACAAGTGCACACAACTGTTTGTGCTGGGGTGTGTGTGACAAAGAGAGAGTGGGCTAAAAGGAAGGGAGAAAGGGAGGGTGCTTAAAAATATCCCATATATCCCATGAAAGATCACAAGTCAAAGAAAGCTTTACCACTAACTTGAATGCAAACAAATAATCCAATTATTGTAGTTATAGTTTATGATCAAATGTCATCTATATTTTATTCTTGGATGAAACAGACTGAATTTATTGATTCTGGCAGGCTCTATAGGCAGCCTGGCATGTAACCAGCCAGTTCCTCACCAACTCAGGGATGATCTCAGCCAAGGTGCTAAAAGTGGGTGCTTTGCCAGAATGCAATACATCTGCAATGTTAGCAGCAGAAAACATAGCTCAGTTTAGATAAGTAGTCAACAGAAAGATTGCAGTAGCTTTTGCTTCACCAGATAGGAATCATCTCACCGTACTTTCACTGCTCTAATTTCCACAATAATTACAGTAATCTCTTTGTTCTAAAGGCAGTCCTGGAAAACAATGAAAACGTGTATTCCAGATAAATGCGCAAACACTCAAATGTAGCTGTGTTTATTAGTGGTAGCAGGGATCCATGTAATCACAAAATGCAATAGCAAAATAGACTTAAGAAATAACAAACTGCTATATCTACTCTGAACAGGATTTATCATGTGCATAGAACTTTCTTCTTATTACTAAAGTCAATTTCATCTTCCCAGGCCTGTTATTTCCATTTTTAAACTGATTGCACTATAAAGGGTCTTCCAGTCCTTCTGTTGCTCCAATTTTTTTCACTGCCATGTTTTTCTTCCACAGCCCCTTTCTTTCTTTAGGCCAGGGGTGAAATGTAAAATTTGTTACTACCAGTTCTGTGGGCATGGCTTGGGGCGGGGGGGGGGGGGGGGGCGGTGTTAATGTGGCTGGGTGGGCGTGGCCAACTTTTGTTTTTTTAAAAATTTTTCAAAGCATTTTTTTAACCACTTCTTCCCCGGAAGAGGTTGCAGAAAAAAATGTTTTAAAAGTCTCTCTGACGATCCCAGCTGAGTTGCCTGGTCGGCAGAGAGACTTTTAAAGGATTTTTTTCTGCAACCTCTTCTGGGGAAGAAGTGGTTTAAAAAATGCTTTGAAAAGGCTCTGCCGATCAGGCAACACAGCTGGGATCATCAGAGCATTTTCAAAGCATTTTTTAAACCACCTCTTCCGCTGAAGAGGTTGCAGAAAAAAAATGCTTTGAAAAGCCTCTGACGATCCCAGCTGAGCTGCGCGATCATCAGAGGCTTTTTTTTTTTTTTGTACTTTTAAAAGCATTTTTTTGGCGGAAGAAGTTGTAGAAAAAATGCTTTTAAAAGTTTTTTTTAAAAAGCCTCTGATGATCATGCGGCTCAGCTGGACATGGTGTGGGGAGGGAGCAGGGATTTTTGCTACTGGTTCTCCGAACCACCCGCTGCCATCGCTACCAGATCCGGCGATTCAGTCCAAACTGGGAACATTTCACCCCTGCTTTAGGCTTTTCTCAACAGTATGGAATTCAATCAAGGTCTATACATAACTCTTAAGCTGTAGATTTCTTATCTTGGGAATATACTCCAACCACATACCACTTTTCCAGAGGCCAAATGAAAAGCCCATGGTTATGCTGTCACTGATTCTATTGATAGATCACTATCTACATTTATAAGGCTAGTAATATCGATTAAATTGTCCTAGAACTCTCAACATCTTGTCAGTATCATCATGTGTGATATATACTGTTACTATTTCAGATTTCAGACTTTACTCTAAGCAAATATGATCAATCAAAACATTTCTGTTTTGCCCTGTCTCTAAAAAAACATCCATGAAGGCCTGTTGCTTATAAATAAAAATATGGGGCAACCCATTCTGAACATCATTAGCAATAGCAATAGCAATTAGACTTATATACCGCTTTACAGTGCTTTACAGCCCTTTCTAAGCAGTTTTTACAGACTCAACATAATCTGGGTCCTCATTTTACCAAACTCAGAAGGATGGAATGCTGAGTCAATCTTTAGCCGGTGAGAAACGAACTGCTGAACTGTCAGCAGAAGTAGCCTGCAGTACTACTTTTTAACCACTGTGCCACCACAGCTTATAATGATCTATGTCATCTGATAAAATAGAATCATGTCTACAAAATATTAGGCTTAGAAATATTTTCTGCCATAATTATGTTTCTCTTTTTTTGTTGTTAGTTGCAAAGTCGTGTCCGACCCATTGCAACCCCATGGACAATGTTCCTCAAGGCCTTCCTGTCCTCTACCATCCTCTGGAGTCCATTTAAGCTCACTCTGACTGCTTCAGTGACTCCATCCAGCCACCTCGTTCTCTTCTTTTGCCGTCAGTCTTTCCCAGCATTAGGCTCTTCTCCAGTGAGACTTTCCTTCTCATTAGATGGCCAAAGTATTTGAGTTTCATCTTCAGGATCTTATAAAAATACCCCAGGACATTTAAAAAAAAAAGCAACATTCTATATTGTAGGATGATAAAGAGAAACATTGCCAGATCCTGAAGTTGTATCTCTTTACCACCCTACAATATAGAATGCTGCTTTTTTTTAAAAAAAAAATGTCCTGTGGTATTTTTATAAGTTTCAAGCTATACATACTAGCCTGATATATTTTTACAAGCCTGCAATTCCCAAATTTTCATACATGTGATGTTCCCACAATAGAGCATTAAATCTGAGAACAGTATGTGCATTTTATTTATTTATTTATTGCAATCAATAATCAATGGTATAGGGTCTCTTGCTTGAGGAAAGGGTTGGACTAGAAGACTTCTAAGATCCCTCCCAACACTGTTATTCTGTTGTTTTCATTAGTGGCAGTCATTTCAGTTTGGCAAGGGCTCTTTACCACCCTACAATATAGAATGCTGCTTTTTTTTAAAAAAAAAAATGTCCTGTGGTATTTTTATAAGTTTCAAGCTATACATACTAGCCTGATATATTTTTACAAGCCTGCAATTCCCAAATTTTCATACATGTGATGTTCCCACAATAGAGCATTAAATCTGAGAACAGTATGTGCATTTTATTTATTTATTTATTGCAATCAATAATCAATGGTATAGGGTCTCTTGCTTGAGGAAAGGGTTGGACTAGAAGACTTCTAAGATCCCTCCCAACACTGTTATTCTGTTGTTTTCATTAGTGGCAGTCATTTCAGTTTGGCAAGGGCTGAAGACAGTTCATGGATATTGTCCCAAAGGACCTATCAAAATCCCTTATTTAATTCTAACCATGAAACATTTGCCAGATAAAAAGGTCTCCTGTGTTTTCATTCCAGATCAGGAAAGTCATAAACCAGTATCTTATTGCTTTCAGTGGTATTAAAAGTAAAACTTACATCACCATGCAAATCCTGAAGACAAATCTTCAAAACAATATCTATGGATATAAATAATGGTTTAGGATTGTGGCTTAATGGCTCAAATTATGGCAATATTGAAGTTTTGTCTTGTACTTGTTATAGAGGAGCTCCTGATGGATCTTTTTCTGGATTTGATGACCCAACAGCAGCTCCTCCATAGAAGAGAACAACAAGAGAACAAGAGAACCGCCCTGAGTCCTCGGAGATAGGGCGGTATATAAATTTTATTAAATAAATAAAATAAAATAAAATAAATAAAGCAACATTATCATTCCAGACATTTCAGGAATATCTAAAAAGCTCAAGAGGATTTTCAACCAAAACAACATACATGCACATTTTAAACCCTATACTAAAGCAGAAGCTTGCCCATCCCGAGAATTAAACACCCAGACACAAATTGAGCAATAAGATATATGCAATACAATGCAGTGAAACATGTGCAGATCTGTACATTGGAGAAACAGAAGGAGAGTAATACAACAACACCTATTTCTTGAGCACAACACAGTCCTTTCAGCAGTTCCAAGAAGGTTCCATACCCATTTGCACTCTGATTCAGGTGACTCTGAAGATACAGATTAACCCCCAAGTCATGTTAATAACTCTCAGAGAGCTAACAACAAATCTTCAGAGTGCTAACACCAGATGACTGCAAGAAATATAAATCTTCCGTTCCCTACCATTTAGTCAGAACTGAAGAAGCTTCTTGGATGAGAAGTGAAACGTCTTCAAGGAAAAAACAAAGTAAGCAAAGTAAGTCCAGTCGCCTTTTGAAAAGCACCTTGGTCATGGACAACCATGACCTGGATGACTGAGAATATCCATAGGCATTGTTTTACAATAATATTGTTTTATAATAATTTCATACTATGTCAAGCCAGTAATCCATCTGTTCCAGGACTGCCAACGGTTCTTCCAAAAAGATTTTTCATAAAACACTTTTCATTCTATTTGAAATACCTAGGATTCTGCCTGTAAACTACTTATTAAACATGTGATCAACAACTAAACTATATTATCCTTCTCTATGTATAACGAATAAAAATGTTTATGAGTTTAGCTATTTACTTTTGATTCTGTAACAGAAAGTGATAAAAATTATCAGAGCAATTATGTTAGCAAACAATTAATTACTGTTATGTTTACCTATAAAAAGTAAACACAAATTAAATTACCCACAGTGTTAATTTTTTAAAAAGTAAGAGTAGCTGTTGGTTGCAGCTCTTTAATACTTAACAGCCATAAATGAAGGGCTTCTTTGGAACATATGTCATAGACAGACAGACAGACAGACAGATGATAGATATAAGACACTGAAAAGTATTATATCTAAAATGTGATGAGATATGATCAATTGACTCCCACAAACAAATCATCACTTGAACAAGAAACATGCTCAGTGCCGAATGGGGATAGTTTAGTCTCTGCTAAGTCTTAAAAAGCAGCAAAAAAGGATTTCTGAGTGATCAAAAGAAGGATTTTAGTGATGTTATCAAACTTTGTAACTTTCCTGACTACTTTTCATGTGCATATATGAAATCATTGTACTCAGGATCCTTCAACTGTCCTTTCTCTATAAATCTTTGTCGAGTGGTATATGTTGTTGTGTTCTCAGTATGACTTACAATAAGAAGATACCAAGCTGTGTTCCCATTGAAAAAGGTTGAGTTTTCTCTGCTTGAGGAGTGGAAGTCTGGGACAAAGGCTGCATTTATTCTGTACAAGAGGAATATATCTGTAACAATAAGGAAGTTACCATACAAGGTAAACAAGGCATAGCTCTGAAACTTGCTAATACTAAATTAAACTAAAGTTATATTATTAAAGATAATACATCCACTTTAACACATGTACATTCTACCTTGATGTCAATGTGATCTCATAAATCAATAAAATGATGCAAAAATTAAAATGATAAAATAAGTGCATTGATGACTGAGTTGCATAATTTCAACTAAAAGTCTAGGCCAGTGCTAGATTTTTGCTTTCATGTGCCAAAAGCAAGGGGGAGTGCAGGGGGTTGCGCCCACACTTGTCCACACCCATAATTCAGTGCGCCCCGTCCCCCGCACATGCGCGCATGACATCCCTGCGCTCCCCCCACTTTTGGCATGTGATGACATGTGGGCCCAGTAGGCCCATTTTTCGACCTCCCCAGACTAAAGACGCTTTCTTGGAGCCTGGGGAGGGCAAAAACAGCCTTCCCCATCCTCCTGGAGGCTTTCCGGAGGCTGGAAATGGCCCGTTTGCTGACGTCCTGTTTGCTGAACAGGACTTGAAGGCCTGTTCTTCACTCTCCCAGGTGCCCACCGATATGGCTCCGTGTGCCACCAATGGCACACGTGCCATCAGTTCGCCATCACAGGTCTAGGCAAACAGCTTGACCCAAGCTTCTAATACAAAATCAGCATTACCTCATTATGTTTTCTATATTGAACCATATAGTATAGGATGGTATTCAATGTGTAAAATGTCTTGTTCTGTATTGGCAGAACTAGTGTATCTTCAAAATGCAAAGAGGATTGGGTAACTCTGGATTGTCCCCAATCTAAATTGATTTCAATGCAACACAGTACAATAAAGTGCAATACAACACAACATAATGCAATATAGTATAATGCAATGCAATACAATGTTACAGATATTATTCCAAAAGTTGAAAGGATTCGAGAATATGTTACAACTGTCTAGAGCAGTGGTTCTCAACCTTCCTAATGCCACGACCCTTTAATACAATTCCTCATGTTGTGGTGACCCCCAACCAGGGGTGGGTTCTAAATTTTTTTACTACCGGTTCTGTGGGCATGGCTTATTTTGTGGGCGTGGCTTGGAGGTCATGTGACTGAGTGGGCGTGGCTAGCTGGTCATGTGACCGGGTGGCCATGGTTATGTGTATAGGGACTACTCAGAGGGCTGAAAAACATCATTTCTGACAGGTCCTCGCACTTTTGACTGGTCCTCACACTTATGACCATCCTCACATTTATGCCTGTGCAGCATTCTTAACAACCATGTCACTCATTTCACAACTGCTTCTCTTCAACATGGTATAAGATAGGGCAAAAACCATAAAATGTGAGGACAGTCGTAAATTCGAGGACTGGTCAAAAGTGTGAGGACCAGTCAAAAATAACTTTTTCAGCCCTCTGAGTAATCCCTGTGCACAAAAGGACTACCCAGAGGGCTGAAAAATGTGATTTCTGACAGGTCCTCACACTTTTGACCGGTCTTCGCAGTTATCATCATTTATGCCCATATCATGGTCATCATTTATGCCCATTGTACCATTCTTAACAACCGTGTCACTCATTTCACAACTGCTTCTCTTCACCATGGTGACAAGATAGGGCAAAAACGTAAATTGTGAGGACAGTCGTAAGTTCGAGGACTGGTCAAAAGTGCGAGGACCAGTCAAAAATAACTTTTTCAGCCCTCTGAGTAGTCCATATGCATAAAAGGATACAGCAATAGAGAGGGATGAAGGAAGGGAAGGGAAATTAGAGTAGGAGTGAAGGTAAGAGAGGGAGGAAGAGAGGAGGAGAAGGAGAAAGAAAGAGGAAGTAGGGAGAAGAAGAAGAGGGGGGAAGAGAAAGTAAGAAAGAAAGAAAAGACAGAGGTGGTAGGTTTGAGGAGAAAGATTGCTGTACAATAAAAAAGATGAAAGGGAAGAAAGCCAACCCCAAACAAATATTAAGATATTAAGATAAAGAATGAATTGTTAAACTTTAAAGAATAAAAGAGAACAAAGAGGAATAAATAGCAATAATTAGAAACACACATACAATACAACGTATTTTCTTTGAACCGAGTATTTGGCCGGTTCACAAATTTAAGCAGTTGTAGGAGGTTAGCACCACCCCTTTCCTAGAAGAATGAAATATTTTGGGAAATATTAAAAAGGCAGAATATTATATTTCCCTGGATGAGAAATGGAGAAGCATATTTTACAGACAAAGCAGCCCCCACCTTCCTGCCCCCCACCCTTTGTTAATGGGCCAGAAGTAGAAAGTCAATCCTTTGTCAAAGGACATTTGCAACACAATAGCAACAGAAACTAACACAATGGGCCCCATCAAGCCATGTGATCCTGTCCACCATTAAACCATCTTTCCAAGCAGTCTCCATGTTTCCAGTATCTTTTTTCCCACTTGGAGCAGAACCCAGAAGGATATTTCTTCCAACACAGTATTTAGTCATTTCAATTAAATTTACAATTTCTATATTTCCTTTTTAGCATATTTATTCCTCATCTATTTTTTTAAAAAACCAATATTACCCTTCATCCTCATCTCTAATCTTAATCAAATTCAATTTTTCCCTTCTATTCTATATTATACCACTTCCCATCCTCACATTGGTTAATTATGTAATACAGTTGTTTAATACAAATTCAACATTTTAATATAAATCAATTAGTTATATAACTACCTTTTTTGTATATTAATCAATATGAATATGAATATTCCAATTATTTCCATGCAATCCAATTTCTTACAAATCAATTAATTATATTTACCAATAATAATAAACCAAATAATTTCCCCCATATATTCCTCCAAACCACAACTTAACCATTTCTGCTTTCAACACAATATGGAATTAATAGTATCTCAATTATTACAATTCCCTAGTTAAATAGAGCTTTTTTTCTTCTGTGTTTTAAAATCTTGAACCTCCTCTTGCCCTAAATTTCCCATTGTTTGCAGTTTTGTACCTACCTTTTTGGGTGAGGAAAAAGAAAAAGAAATCTCTCTGCCTCAATTTGTCACGTTGCACCAAAGACCCTGCTTACTTTCAATTTCGCTTTTTCAGCATAGCTAGGGGGAAAAAATCTGTTCCAGGAATTTACCTCTTTGCAGCTAACTAGCAACAGAGCCCTCCGCAAAACAGCTGAGAGTAGGGGCTCTTTGAAGCCCCATGGCAAGAATTTAAAGTTTTTTTTCCCTCTAGCCATCAGCTGGGACTCCGGAGGCAGCAATAGATTGGGAGTGGGCAGGGGCGATCCAGCAGAGGCAGATGGTGAGGGTGAGTGAAGGCATGGGGGGGCGAGAGAGGGCTTTGGTGACCCCTGTGAAATGGCCGTTCGACCCCCAAAGGGGTCGCGACCCCCAGGTTGAGAACCGCTGGTCTAGAGCCATTGAGGAGGGGATGGGAGGAGAGGAGAAGATTAAAAGGACGCAGCTTGCAATTTCCTTAGCAGTTTACCACTACATTTATAGCTACATTTATATACTACCCTCTCTTTCTAAGATTACAACAAAATGTTCTTCTTTTCATAATACTTTCCATAGTCCTTTTCATCTTTCTAATCCAAACCCCATAATTTATCATTTTTCCTTTTTTTCAGAAAAAAGTCCATAAGGAGTTTCCAGTCAGCAATAAATATAATTACTGTCCTTTCTCTAATCAAATTAGTTAATTTTGACATCTCTGCTAATTTGCTCACCTTCATTAGTTCTCTGTCGGTATATCAGAGCATTTCTATTTTGTGCATATAACAATGTACCAGTTATTATGTATAAAAATTCTTCCATAACTCTTTTCTAATTGTCTACCCATTCATCCAAGTTCTAGTTTCAATTGAATATTAAGTTTAAAGCTATTTAAACTTAATATTAAATACACACAGTGAAGTTATTTGCTTCTGTGTGTATTTAAAACCATAATTTTCTGGCTTTTTTATAATTCCATCAGGTATGATAAAATGACCCTTCATGTTTTACACATTTCCAATATAAATTGGAAATACATTCATACATACTACATGTTGTTTTTTTTTCTGGAGTCATATACCAATGAGATATCATTTCATAAAAGTTTCCTGTTAAATTATAACTTAATGTAAATTTAATCCTTTCAGGAACATATTTTCCCATTGTTCCATCAATAAATTATATTTAAAGTTTTTAGGCCATTTGATCATATACTTTTTCACTTCCTCTGCTTGTACATTTTAGAAATTACATAGAATAGAGTAGAGTAGAGTAGAGTAGAGTAGAGTAGAGTAGAGTAGAGTAGAATAGAATAGAATAGAATAGAATAGAATAGAATAGAATAGAATAGAATAGAATAGAATAGAATGGAATAGAATAGAATTCTTAATTGGCCAAGTGTGATTGGACACACCAAGAATTTGTCTTGGTACATACACTCTTGGAGTACATAAAAGAAAAGATACATTCCAGGGGTGGGTTCTACTTACCTTTACTACAAATTCACAACAGGAACGCGGGAATCTTTTGCACATGCACAGATTGCTGATGATGACATCCAGGGTAGTGGGTGGGGCCTCTCGCCAGTTTTACTACTGGTTCTTGCAAACTGGGGGCAACCCACCATAGATACATTCGTCAAGAATCATAAGGTACAACACTTAATGATAGTCATAGGGAAACAGTCAATATAAATCTTAAAGATACCAGCAACAAGGTTACAGCCATATAGTCATAAGTGGGAAGAGATGGGTAATAGGAACGATGAGAAGATTAATAGTAATGCAGGCCCTGAGATGAGCACTGCCCTCTATAATCACCAATAACTAGTAGAGTAAAATTGCAGGGACTCCTTTTACCTTTTACCTGTGGCAATGTTACTGAAATAAAAAATGCTGATAAGTGCAGATAATAATTTAAGATTACTTTGCTGAATATTTGAAACTTGTGAAAGAAACAAAAGAAGAATATAGATTTTTCACAAAATGCTCAATTAATTTGGAGTACATTGGGATATATTTAAAATGTTTTTAATATGTATAATGATAGTGGTAATAAAATAAAACTTTATGTTTTCCAATGAAAAAAAATACATGAATTTCAGTATGGATGAACACCTAATTTAAAAGTAAAATAAACACTGAAAGAATATGCACCAAGCATATTCAGGAAACACCACACTTTCCAGATTTATTTATTTACTTACAATGTTTATGCATTCTAGTTACACAGTCATAACGGTTAACCTTTTATGTGCTTTAGACATGGAATATTTTTTTTAAAAAATGTAAAATGAGAAGAGGAAGAAAATGCTGGGAAATACATCACATCTGAAATATTTGCAACAAAGTAAAATAACAACTTTAATAAGTTTTTTTCAAATAACTTCTCCATCTGTAGATTTCTTTTTCATGGGTACGGGCGAGGGTTGCTAGATGCAGTATAAATGATCCAGAAGGTACCAGTTTGAGAAAAGCTGTTTTGGGATTTTTCATCTTTTCTTATCTTTTGTCTTGTAGAAGTCACATGAGGGATAAAATGGAGAAGGAATAAAGATGATAGATGATGAAATAGATGATAGATAGATAGATAGATAGATAGATAGATAGATAGATAGATAGAAGATAGATAGAAAGAGAGACAGACAGACAGATAGACAGACAGACAGATAGATAAACAGATCTTAGAGGTAGGGTTAGAGTTAGATCAATTTTCTCTTAAGTATCTAGACTAGAATCTCTCACAAGAGAGAAGCTTATTTTACAAAAACTCAACCCTTATGCAGAAGATGATTTCCTGAAAAGCCCTTCTTGGTTTTCTTTCATACCTGTATGATTCTCTAATTCACATGACTAGAGTGTTAGTTAATCAAAAGTTATAAAACAATTTGCAAAACAAACCCAAGCATTGCTCTGTAGACTCATAACAAAGCCTCTATTTCAGTGAGTGACATAATTGATAAGGAGAGCTATTTTCCACATGAACAGCTTCTCAAAGCAACCATTGCAATGATGAAAATAAATCCCGTTTATTTAATTATGGGAAAGTTGTGCATTGTGTACATATCTTGGTATGCAATGAGATTAAACACTGCAAATTAATATGCCACTTTAGGAATAATACATCGATGGCTTGGCTTCACCCAGCTAGATATATGACACAGAAGCTGAAAACTATATTCAGTCTGAGAAGCTTTTGATAATAGAAACAATTAAGCAAAAGTTTTCCTATTAGCCAGCCATCCTCTCAAAAGCAAGCTGAGATAGCAAGAGAGCACAGCTGCTGCTGCTGCTGCTGCTATGAGGAGATGGTGGTGTATTTACAGCTAACTCTGCATAGATGGTGAGGTGTGCTACCTCGATTTCAGTAATAAAATTTCTGATTTTATTGCAAACAGTGATAGATAACAAACTGAACAGCAAATTTTGTGGAAATCTCTTAAGACAAAGCATTACAGTTCCCATTTAATTTAATAAATTACAAATTGTGTCTGAAATATATTTCATAGGGAAAAAGATTTTTAAAAGAATTTCTCAAGGGTTAAGTGATCTATTCCGGGAGGACAGTAGATATAACTTTTATTACATGAGCTTCTCTCCAGCCAAGTGCAACTCTCTTGGTCCCTCTTATTAATGGTAGAAATTGTAAAATAATGACTCCCATGGAATTTGTTCAGAACAAAAAGTTCTGAAGTACAGAAAAGTACAAAGCTAGGGTGGTTTCAGAGTGATATGCAACAAAAAATAAAACAAAACAAAAACAGTGGCCCTCTCCAATACCTCCAACAGTAAAGTTAACCTCAAAATAATCACCAAAACAAATTCAGAGGGGAAAAAAGTCAAGTGCTCTGAGAACAATATAGTAAACAGGAGCTTTCCAAGAAACAGTTTGATTTTAGAAGTTGCAAGAGCATTATTTCCAACTTCTCTTTTAAATCTTATTTCTTTTCCCCTGAACATCTGTATTTCCCTATTTCTGTATTTGTGTGTCTGTATCAAGGGTGCTATTCAGCAGGTTCTGACAGGTTCTGGAGAATCGGTAGCAGAAATTTTGAGTAGTTCAGAAAACCGGCAAATACCACCTCTGGCTACTCCCAGAGTGGAGTGGGAATGGAGATTTTGCAATATTCTTCCCCCAGGAGTGGGGAGGGAATGGGGATTTTGCAGTATCCTTCCCCTGGATTGAGGTGGGAATGGAGATTTTGCAGTACCCTTCCCCTGCCATGCCCACCAAGCCATGCTCACAGAACTGGTAGTAAAAAAATTTGAATTCCACCACTGGTGTGTATGTGTGTTTGTCTAAGGGTTCTAAAAGGTTAGAGAAGACAGGATTTCCCCTTCTTTCTTTCTTTCTTTCTTTATTATTTATTAGTTCAATTTATATGCGATTTATCACTTCTTTTCATAAACATACATTGATATCAATCAGTGATGGGTTGTTACTGGTTCTGTCCAGTTCTTTAGAACCGGTAGTAAAACCGGTGGGAGGCTCCGCCCACCTGCCCCAACGTTATCATGGGTGATCTGTGCATGCGCAGAAGCGTGCAAGCAAAGCAAGAGCACACACATGGTCCCATTGCAAACTGGTAGTAAAGATAAGTAGAACCCATCCCTGATATCAATGCATACAAATTAGATATTTTTAGTAATTCTTTTCATAAATTTTGGTAGATTTTTAGGTAATCCTTTCTCTGTTTGTATAATTCCCTGAATAGATCTTAGTGAATTTATCATCTTATTTTCTCATGCCTGAAATATAACCTTTCCAAGCAATGCTATTTGTTTGTAATCCATAAGAGGGCATTATTTCAGCTTTAACAAACATGAAGCAGTGCTTCATAAAATTAGCTTCTCTCTCCCATTATAATTTCTTTCTTATTTAAATATTGCTACAGTCATCCCCTTTTCTTTTTTTCTTTGTAACATATCCTTGAAACACATTATGAAACTTCACAAACTTCATTTCTATTTCCTTTTAACAATGCACATGATATACAGGGAGCATATTTGAAAAAGCAAAATAATCTAGAAGGTATTATAAAGCTTCACTTTCTTGTGAAAAATACAAAAGTGGTCTTGCTTTTTCTGAGCTGCTGCATCACAATGAGTGGATTTTTCTCCAGCAAAGAGATAACCATTTTCTTTCCTTTGCTATTGCAATTATTTGGAGCTCATCATCTTGCAAAGCTTTATCCTACCGTTCAGAATAAATGAGTGGCTCTAGTACAGTGTATGCTCTAGCAAAACATAAAGCTCTCCTGGCTTTCAGGAGTTGTCAAATAAAAAGAAGGAAAATGAAAATGTGAATAAATTTAAGCTTATTCTATTATAAGCCCAACTGTCCTATAAATGTCACTGATAGTTACAGAATTTTAAAAGGAAGTAATGATAAAATTGGGTTCCATCACCATGCATAGCTGCCATGTGTCATTTATCCATCTCTAATTCACACACCATTATGTGTGTGGAACAGAAAAGTTATTACTTAACAACTTTAATTAGTCAAATCAGACATTGCACTATTCCATATATCCCTCAGTTAACCAGTGCCATTTTGTCAAACAATTATGTAATTAAACATAAAGATAAAGATAAAGATAAAGGCCATATTTATCTCCAATCCCTGTGGCTGGATGCATAGCCTATTCTGACAAGATTCCAACAAAAAGTGTATAATATGTTATTTTTATGACTATTTAAAGTGCTTTGTTGGTAGACATTTCGCTAGTTCCTCCTAGGGTCAGGATGCTATATTCATAGAGAACTGAAACAGGAATATGAAATAAGGTTTATATGAGAAGGTCTTCAAGGCCAGGGCTATCATTAGGCAAAGAAAGACAGTTGCCTCAGGCAGCAATTGTTGGGAGATGGCAAAAAGGAAGATAGAGACGGGTGCCATTTGGCATCCCAGTACTCCCAAAGCTGATTTGCTGTATTAAGATGCAGAAAAAGATGTCTCATTGTCAGCATCAAAGGAAGATTCAGATGGGTTGGCTTTTACATGCAGAAGAGTACAGAATATTAACTTGTTGTTTGCCTCTGGCAGCAAACTGTCTTGAGCTGTATCTATTCCTGACAGAGCTGGATCAAAGCAACTCATCCACAGGGAGAGAAAAAGAAAATACATTCTAAGTTGTAGAAAGCAAAATATGAGAGAATTCAGAGACAGAGAAAGAGAAGAAAGAGGCAGAGAGAAGATATAATATGGCAAGTTGGAGAAAACTGAAGTGAAATTGCACCGTTAAAAAATGCATATGGCATATATAATCCATTACTGAATAATAAACTCATGCACTTGAAAAAAAACAAAAAACATTTGCTACAAATAATGACAACCCATAGAGAATATTGTTGAAAAGACCACTAGGATCCTGATCTTTAGAATTAGTCATAATTTTCAAAGTCTTAACTAGATTTAATATGATACCAACCCTTGAAGGTAACAGACATAATACCGTGTTAGTCACAAACCATGTTAGTCACATACCATGCTGTCATAATAGAAAACAAAGATGAGATTAAGTATAAAGATGGTATTTAGAAAGTTGAAGCATTTTCATTTTTTTTCTTTCTATGAATGAAAGAAAATATATGCCTCTGCATGCACCACCACTGATTACTTCATTTATGATCTTGGCAAGATCCAGTTCTTTGGCTCATGATAAATGAATCGTTTTCCTTGTTGACTCAGTTGCTTTCATTTCTGCTAATGAATAGTTTCTAGGAAGAATGATGCATAGGAAGTAGGAGTGGAGATAGATTTCTCAAATCTACATGAGAGAGAACATGTGAGACCTTAAGGCTTATCTCTTCTGAAGCAGTTAGCAGAAGATGTCTTGATATTATTCTGTAGGTTTTCTTTCATCAATTATCTATATTGACAGAATTAATCTGGTTTGTGAAAAGTACAAGATGAAATGTCTGTTCACATGAGTAAAAGAATGCATAAAATAGGAAAAGACTGATTACAACCATGAGTCTTGTGAAATTCTTGATTTTTGTGGTCCCCAGCCTTCTTTGAATAAGCCTTTTGGCAGTGCCTTTTTCCATAAGATGGAATCCTACTATATAGTAACCTTAATATCATTTTAATTATTTGACTATCCATAGGGATAGTTTGAGAGCTAGAATTTTCCAGGGAAAAATTTGATTTTAATAATCAACTGCTATATCATATCATGGAACAAATGGGAAATATAAATCTTAGGCTTAAATTGCAGAAATTGTGTAAAAGGACTGTACTTTCACTTTGGCAGATGGCTCTCGGCCTGGTGATTTGGGAGACTTTCTTTATCTGTAGTTATCTACTTGTTCAACAAGCCAAACAGATTCAACTCCTATGAACTCCTGTGTCTATTGTACTATTACTATTACGTGATTGAGCATAAGAAATGGTAAAGAGCTACAATTGTGAGAGATTACACAGATACCTAGGTACACTGAGGAAGTGAATAATACCATTTTTAAAAAATCATCCCATTCTCAAAAACCATTCAGGTAGGAAAGCTATTACAAATATTTCCGACCTCTTTGATTGACAATTTCATTTTTCAGAAAGTGAAAGAAAACCCAAGGGAATCAGCTGTCTAGATCTAAACCTGACTATCAGAGAAGAATTGGTCAGTAGACTAAAGTACCTTGGGGGAAGGCAGCCACCTCATGCTGGTGTAAAAAGTTGAGGAGAAGCTAAGAGAAATCAGTCATATACTCTGACTGTCATGTATAAATGCCTCACTCATACCAGATGAAAAAGTATGTCTTGGGATGACAAGGGTTAATCCATTCCCCTCTTCTGAATGCATTATTCACAAACCACTCCCTACTTTTGGTTCCACCTCCTTGGTATAAAAGGTGGAGCAAATCTCTCCTCCTGGCTTCTTTCTGCAATCACTCTGTGAATGAAGAATGACATCTGTAAATAAACTATCTTCTGTTTGAATGAAAAAGAAGTCTGAGTATATTATTGAGTCTGATCCTCGAATTATGGCAACACTGACATATGGAAGGCAGATTTTAATGTATCAGTCAGAAGGTGGTCATCATACCTTGATTTAAAATTCTAAAGATAAACAAAAGGAATGAAAAATCCTGCAAAATTAGACTCTGCAAGCACAAGGACAAACAATCCCACAAGAAGAAAATAAGGAAAAAGTTTCAAAAGGCCTATAGGGAAGAATTATAGACTTATGCTTGCTGACAAGCTGAAAAACAAAAACCGGGGGGAAAATAATCAGGTGATTATAGACAATGGAAGCAAGGGACAAGAGCTAAATTAGTGGCCTGAGTTAAAGGAATAAAGTCAGGAGAACTACAGCTCAGAATGATTTAGATATGCCAAGGAAAGCAAAATATAACAAGGGATTTAGGGAGTATGTCTGGAATAAAATAAGAGGCAAGCAGAATGGCTGTAAGAGATTTAAAAATAATAATGGAAAATAAGACAACGGTCTAACACCTTCTTTGTATCTCTTTTCTTTTAGGTGGAGAAGCCTTCCCAACACAATTCAAGAAACAGAGGGACAGATAAAGGTATCCAATAAAGGTATGAACTAATAAAGATATGGTAGGAATCTTTTTTTTTAATCTTGACTGACCTTTTTAATGTACACGATTTATATTAGGCTTCTGAAGAAACTGGCAGAAAGTATCTCAGAATCACTGACAGGAATTTTTGAAATCTTCTACAGAGTTGCCAGGAAACTTGAAAAGAGTAAGCAGAGTCACAAAAGTAGGAAGAAGGAAGAAACAACAGACTAGTTAATTGACATTTGTACTAGGCAAAATGTTAAAATGTCAAACAGTAGGTTTGTGAATATCTGGAAAAGAATGCTACCATCACCAGAAGCCAGCATGAGTTTGACATGTTTTTTTATGACACAGTAAACTGATCAAGAGACTACTTGATAGGGCTTATCTTGATTTTGTATAGTATTTGAAAAAAAATCTCATAATTTCCTACTACCATGTTTCCTCGAAAATAAGACCCTGTCTTATATTTTTTGAACCCCAAAACAAGGGCTTGACCTTATTATCGGGGGTTCTTATTATTTTGGGGGTGCAGGAGACAGTGAGTATGGCCACCTCATGGCTTCTGCTTTGTTGCACTGCTGTGGCAATGCAACAAAGCCGCTCATCAGCTGTTCGCTGGCCTGCTTCCCATCCATCCATCCATCCCCCTCACCTGCAAACTCCCACCCCACTCCCACCTCTCTGCCGGGCAACTCCCGGCAGCCCCAGATGCCCAAAGCCTGTGCCTGCCCTGCTCCCTTTTCCACAGCACCCGGCTCTTTATTGAGGGTGGTGGCATGTGGGTGGGGGAGAAGCAAGCTGCGTCTTGCTGTCTCTTCTCCCACCCCTTACCAGGGGCTGGGGAGATGCGAAATGCATTTTCTTACCTGCCTTGCAGCTCTGTCGCATGTCTCACTGTTGCCTGTAGGCAAACACGTAGGGTAAAACCAAACTTCTCGCAAGTTCGAGAAATTTGATTGAACTTGCGAGGTTTTTTTTACCCTACGTGTTTGCCTGCAGACAATGGCCAGACACACGACGGAGCTGCAAGGCAGGTAAGACAGTTCCACACACCCCAATTGTAACAGCAGCCGGGCTTCTGCCCTTTCCCGCCATCTCTTCATCAAGGGGGATGGCAGATAGGGTGGGGGATAAGTGAGAGGCATGGACCAAGACAGGGCTCACTCTTCTTGCCATCTCTTCTCCCCCTCGTACCAAGCATGGCAGGGCTTCCTGACCCTGCCCAAATTGGATGCAATTTGGGGATGGCAGATGGGAAGGGGTGGGGCCACGGAGACATGAGACATGCATCTTACTTGCCTTGTAATTCTGTGGTGTGTCTCACCATTGTCTGCAGGCAAACACGTTGTAGGGTAAAACCAAACTTCTTGCGAGTTTGAGAAGTTTGATTGAACTCGTGAGGTTTCTTTTACTCTACAATGTGTTTGCCTGCAGACAACAGCAAGACATGTAATGGAGCTACAAGGCAGGTAAGACACATTTCACATCTCCCCAGCCCCACCCCTCCCCACTTGCCATCCCCAAACTGCATCCAATTGGGGCAAGGACAGGAAGCCCTGCCATGCCCACCGAGAGGGGGAGAAGAGACGGCAAGAAGAGCAAGCCCTGCCTCGCTCCATATCGCTCGCTTCTCCCCCACCCCCCTCAATAAAGAGCCGGGCACTATGGAAAAGGGAGCTAGGTAAGCATGGGCTTTGGGCATTTGGAGCTGCTGGGAGTCACCCAGCAGAGAGAGGCGGGAGCAGGGGGATCACTTCCCCTTTGCCTTCTCTCCCAAAAGCACTCCTTGGGCACAGCCACTTCTGCAGCAGGAGACTCGTGCCTCGCGCCGGCCTTCCGAAGGGTACTATAACAGCAGCTATCCATAATTTGTTAACCCTTATTTTGTCCTGACCCATGTGGCCCAATACGATCGGGATAAAATAAGGGTAAAAAAATTGTGGATAGCTGCTGCTGCAGTACCCTTCAGACAGCTGCCATGAGGCACATGGGGTGCATCGCTTGGCCTCCTGCTGCAGAAATGGCCGCAATCCATGGCAAAAATGGCCACGCTTGCTGGGGAGCTTATTTTCGGGGCATGTCCTATTTTTGGGGAAACACGATAGACATGATGGATAAATTTGGACTAGACAATAATGTCATCAAGCAGATTAGAAACCCTACTGTAACGTATCAAAAAAACAATCCACCACTGCTCAGTTACCAAAATAACAACCCAACTGCCCACAAAATTCATGTAAGGGCATTATTCAGATGAATACAAACATACTGTAGCAGCCCAGAACAGCAGAAAAAGGAAACAGACTGCCTATACAACATATTTCCAAAAAAAGTAGATACTCACACAACTTTATCAGAAAGTACCTAATCCCTCAACCAACTACAGCACAAGCAACACAAGCTATGTAAGCCATACATAAAAGTATCTCAGAAACAATCAACAGACTATTACAACCCAATGGCACCACTGTAACAAAATAACCTTCCAAAGTGTCTTAAGTAAACCAAAAGATCCAGGAGCCCCAAAATATAAAAACAGATATTATTTACAGCATACAGTACAAGGACTGTAACAGGCATTATGTAGAACAGACAAGAGAAGACTAGCAGAGCCTATCTATGAACAGCAGCAGTCAGATGATGCAATGAAAAATCTTTCATCTTACAATACATGAACAGACTCAATTGCAGTGTCAGCTGGGAAACTGTAAATATCCTAAAACAAGTTCAATCCAAAAAATCCTAGGGAATTTCTGGAACCTTGACAAATCAGTCATCAATAGACACATTGAGATAAACCATATTTACACACCATTCAAAAGAGAGCTAAGAAGGCTAAGAAAGAAACAAAAGATAGCCCAGAACACTACCTTTCCAGCAGCCAACTGTCAGATAAACAGGAATTAACACAAGCAATCAAGCAAAAATCAATACCCTAATCAAGGAACTATCAAGGATAAGATCACACCCCCACCAACACTTGCAGGGCAAGCTACTGTATATAAACATGGCACAAACACCACATTTGCTACCATTTATGATGTTATCTAGTTGGATAATGAAACATCTGCAAGCAAACAACCAAACTCAAAGTATACCAAGGACTCCAAATAAAGGGTTTCAAATGAAAGGTTTCCATTTGAATGTTCTATTTATTTGTTGTTGTGCAATTTGTTCTACTTTCTTAAATATAGGTAGTCCTTGACTTATGATCACAATTGAGCCCAAAATTTCTGTTGCTAAGTGAAACACTTGTTAAGTGAATTTTGCCCCATTTTATGACCTTTCTTGTCACAGTTGTTAAGTGAATCACTGCAGTTGTTAAAATTAGTAACACAGTGTTTAAGTGAATCTGGTTTCCCTATTGACTTTGCTTGTCAGAAGGTTGCAAAAGGTGATCAGATGACTGAGGACACTGAAACCATCATAAATATGAACCAGTTGTCAAGCATCCAAATTTTGACCACGTGACCATGGGGATGCTGCAATGGTTGTAAATGTGAAAAACAGTCATAAGACACTTTTTTGCAATTCCATTGCAACTTTGGTATCTAAACAAACTATTGTAAGTTGAGGGCTATCTGGTAGCTATTGCCCCCATACATTAACTTTATCACATGGGTATACTATTCCACAAAGAGTAATATGAAGTCAGAATTCATACAGATAGAATGGAAAATACTTGGGTTGGTAACAGTGCTTTATTTATTATGATTTATAACTTGCCTTTAATTTTATAAAACTCATTTAGAATGCATAATGCTACTGTTACTGGAAAACATGTATCTATGCATAACTTTCTCCTTTCCCCAGGATTATAAAACAACCTTTAGTCTCCAAAGTCAGCCTACACTTCTCCAATGTGCATCCATCTTGTGAAATTGGGCAAATGAGTATTATGGTTGGAAGATACCCTGGATAAGGACTTCATTCATTCATCATTCATTCATTCATTCATTCGGCTGCCCATTTATCCAATGAAACACTAACAGAGAACAACATCAAATAAATCAAATCCACAGTTGGCAAAAGTAAAGTATCTTCCTTTAATAAACCTTTTAAATAATTGACATTTTGAAATGAAGCAGAGAAAACTCAGGAAATAGGAACACAGGGAAAAAATGCTTGAAATGTGACCACACTTCTGTTTGTTGCATTCAGAAATTGTCTTCCTTTCAGGAAATTAATATTGCATACAACTGGAAGAAAAGCTCTAGGCAATTTTATTTTTCATTAAGATAACCCAATAATTTAAACAATCATTCAAAACCAAGAGATATGTCTCCATAGATTCTAGTTCTTTAGTCTTTTGTTATTATTGTGTTGCTTAATTCTCTGAAATGACTGGTGCATTTTTCACCTTAGAAACAGTCACAGACTCTTGCCTGGGGTAATGATTGTGGAGGAAAACTATTCTAATATCTACCCAGAACTGGAAAAGAAAACAATTGAATATATCCTTTGTAAGTAATATTTTGCAACAGATGATTGTACAGTGCAGTGTTTTGTATACAGATGGTCTTTGGAAATCTGAAATCTTTAGAAATCTTTTTGTGAGTAAACAGTGTAATTTCTGATGTTTACAAAAATCTCTGCTTGGGCATTTTAAAGTATAAGCTTTTACATGTCAGTTCCCAAATATGTGCATCCAGTTACAGTCTTTGCTTTTAAAACTCCACAATAACCATAACTGAATGATGCACAACTTGGTACATAGTTCTCATCCTCCTTTACTTGCCGTCTTTACTTGCCTCTTTTACTAGTAGTCCTATATAGAAGATAGAAAGCTGTTTTGTAATGAATAAAACCATTACTTCATTTAATCTAGTATTGATTAATAGAGGTAAGCTCCTTTTTAAAGGATTTCAAGCAGGAAGCTTTTTCAACCTTTCATCCTGGAAACACAGATATTGAAACTGAGATCTATTGCATGTGAATCATCAAATCTATCACTATTCAATAGCTCATAGTCTACATTAAAGCATTTTAGTAAGGGTGGATAGTCTATCACTTTTGAGCGTGATTGCTGAAGAATGATAGTCCAATTCCACACCATTTTGAGTTGACAGAGCCATGAAAGGTGTTACTATTAAAGAAAACAATCCCTTTCCCCAACTCTAATGTTATTTTATTCACATTATAGTTCTCAACTATTCAAAAAGATTAAGTATGTTTCCTTAATTATATGTTGTATGCAAATAATCGAAGAATGCCCAATCAAATTATAAGTTAAAAAAATAAACTAGATATATTATTGGAAAATTGCTAAGTGATAAATCAAAACTAATACTCAGCTACATATATGAATTACCATTTATAGATTCTACCAATTTCAAATTTTATATATGCTTAAAAGAACTTGGATCTTATTTATTTATTTATTAGTCCAATTTATTTGCCGTCCTTCTCCGTAGACTCAGGGTGGCTTACAATTTATTATAGCAATACTTTCTGCCCTATCCCCATCTAATAAGAAGTTATATATTTTTGCTAACGTTTTCTTGTCTATTCCCCAAATAATTTTGTCAAAATTTCCATATTTAGCTTCTATACCAAATTGGTCTCTGTCTTTTTGAAATCTTGAATTGATCTGCAGGTAATTCCACCAATCCAAGTTGAAACCCTGGTCCCTCAATAAGTCCAAAGATTTAAGCTTCCCCTGGCTTATTGCCCCCACAATCCGGGTCCTCAATTTACCTATCTCGAAAGGATGGAAGGCTGAGTCAACCTTCAGCCTGGTGAGATTTGAACTCTCACTAATTGCAGGCAGCTGGCAGCTAAGTGCTAGCACTTAACAACACTTAGTCTGCTGTACCACCAAGGCTCTTCCTATTTCTGTAATAAATATTGTGGAGTTTGATGCAATGAAGATTTTTTTATATCATCCCTACATGGATGCACATATTAAAGTAGCCCTAGAGAAATTATTTTTTTTGTTATATTTTTTAAAAAATATTTAAAAAATAAGAAATTGGGATATAAAATATACTTTATTTATCTCAAATATTCTTGTAATCAGGTTGATAGAATATGTTATATTTTGGGTCAACATTTTTAATTGAATTATAAAGTATTATAAAATACAAAATAGAAAGTAAATAGAAAAGCAGTGGGGGGAAGGAAAGAAGAAGTGAGGAAAGATAAGAAAAAGAAGAAAAAGAAGCATTGACCTCCGACTGTTACAATAAAATTAACACCAAATTAACACCAAAACACCATTAACATCAAATCACAACTTTTTGCTTTTTCATAATAATATGAACAAACCATTTCTATAAAGATCTATCAGTCTAAGCGGTAAAACCCAAAGTCAAATTTTCATTCTTTTCCACATCAAGCACGAAGTTCAGAAGCAGTCTTCATATGGAAACAAAAGTACTTATGTTCTTTTCTTTAAAGAAAATAAAATTAAAGAATATGCTGTATTTTATTAGATGGGTTTCTCCCTTAAGAAAGGAGCAAAAACCAGTTGAAACTATTCATACTGAGGGGGGAAAATATGCTTGCTGAAGCTCACACCAATTATCTTTTCATTGGTGAAAAGACAGAAAAGACAGTTACCTGTCTGTTTTGTCATGAGCTTATTGTTCTCTATAAATCATCCTTTTACCCAATTCAGATCCATTAAAATACATTTGACACAAGGCATTAGTAAAATTATGACACACTACTTCATTAGACTATAGTGGCTTTTTCCTCTGGTATTTATGAAGTTTTGAAATGTGATTTCAAATTGATCTATGCCTAATCAATTCACTAATTAAAAGTCAGGTAATTAATTAACTAAAGGTTCCTTAATTAGTTGACAGCATGACTTTAACAAATGGATAACATTTCATAAACCATCAGCGCACACAGATTGCTTACTCTCAGATTATGATATCTACTCTGAGTTCAAAAGTTTGCTGAGACCATTCCGACTTTTTTAAGGTGAAAATTGATTTGACAAAACACATAGTTTCTTCTATTGTTCATAAATTAAAGGTTTTCCCCCTATCAGGAATCAATTTTTGCCATTTGTAAAGCTGTTTGTTAAGAGTTCCAAGCAGTTTCTGTGCCAAAAGAGAAACACATTAATTAAACATTAATTTCTGAGAGAAAAACATTAATTAAGCATTAAATAATTCACTCTTGGCCTTTGCTGATTTTGCTGAAATTTTGGATTGTGTGTAACTATCTGTAGGCAGAATACAATTGATGCATGCATGTAACATTATTGATTTATCAGAGGGATATAGTGTATCTAGACCTAATTCAAGATGTTAGTAGTATCTTTTAATGACTGGGCTAGTATTCAAAAGTTTTTCAATATGATTGGTATGGCTACAATATTACCAAGTTAACTTGCTTTTCTTTACTAAATTTTCACTTACCATTATAAACTATTGGCTCTGATTGTCTCTGTGCATATTTTTATGGGTATCAGAATAATTAGAATAGTAAATTCTTTAAAGAAGGAAATAAAATAACTGTTTGACGGTCCAATAGCATGATCTTGTAAAATTACTAGCCAATTCATAAACAAGATAGTTACATTCTGAAGAAATGCATTGAAATATCAAGAGTTTTGGAAAACATTGGCCAATATTTAATCACTTCAGGATCAGTTTTATCTTTAGGAGCATACAGGTAATCTTTGATTTACAACCACAATTTCCATTGCTATGCAAAGTAGTTGTTAGCTGGCTCATGTTTGATATAATGACCTTTTTTGCCATGAATGTTGAACAAATTTGAGCAGTTATATGTTATTGTTAAGTGAATCCATCAATTTTGCTTGTTCAAAGCCAGCTTGGGAGGTCACAAATGGTGATCACACAACTGACTTTGTGTAAAATATACAAAAGTATGAAGGCTATTACTTAACGCACTCTGAGCCGCCCTGAGTCTCCGGAGAAGGGCAGCATATAAATCAAATTAAAAAAAAAAACCCCAGAATGCTCAGCGTGCCAGTTGTCAAGGGCCTGAATTTTGATCACATGACAGTGGGGATGCTGCAATGGTCTTAAGTGTGATGACTGCTTGTAAATCACTTTTTTTCAGTGCCATTGTAACTTTGAATGGTCACTAAACAAATGGCTGTAAGTTGAGAACTACCTATACAAAAAGCCTGGAAACTCTGTAATATAGTGTCTCCTCCTCAAGCAGTTTTCTGCCTTACAGGCTGGTTTATGAATTCAGCCTTCTTTCATTTGTCCCAATTGATATGCTAAGATTTACATTCTGAAACACTACTCAGGTGGCTATCAAATGGGTTAAATTAACAAGCATAGACATCTTGATAGTGGTCAGAGAGCCAAGCATACCTTGTATGAAAATTTCAGTCCCGACTATAAAATAAGTAACATACAAAAATAATTTTACGTGACTGTTCTGAAAAAAGTATACCTGGATTTTGAAATCCCCATAATATTACCAAGCATAGAGTATGTCTGTGCTAGGTTGAAGGCAAAATTTCTTGATAGAAATAAATTCAAATCTTTGCAAGTCTGCATCAGCCAGGGATAATGTGAAAAACTACACTTTTTAATTCCCTCCCCCCTCATTCCATTCATTATAATGAGAAGAAAAACTCCTATCCCAGTCCCAAAAGCTGTCATAACTGGGTCCAAGTCAGTGGTGGGTTCTTCCCGGTTCCGCCCGGTTCGCTGAACCGGTAGCAGTGACGATATGATGTCACCGAACTGGTTCTGCACTCCCCCTGCTCCCCCACCACCCGCGCGTTATTCTCACCTTTTAGTTGGCTCCACCCCCAATCTATTGCTGCCTCCTGAGTCCCAGCTGATGGGCTATAAGGAAAAAAACTGTTAAACTATTGCCACGGGGCTTCAAAGGGCCGCCCTACAGCTGATCAATGGTAAAAGGCAGTTTGGTGGTAGACCGGTGCCTCCAAAAATAAATGGGTAGACCAGTGCCTGCAAAAATACATGAGTAGACTGGTGCCTGCAAAAATAAATGGATAAACCGGTACAGCTCTGCAAGCAGTTAAAAGCCTGGTAGACCAGTACCTCTGCTAAATCCTAAAGAATTGTCACATGACCATCAAGCCATGCCCACAAAATAAGCCACACCCACAGAACTGGTAGAAAAAAACTTTAGAACCTACCCCTGGTCCAGGTCCAACTCAATATCAATGGAATGAAGATGGTACTGGCGATTCCAGTAAAAGAAATATATCTGGATAGATCCGGAGAATAGCAACAACAGAGCTTTTAACTGCCTATCAAAGGGACATCTGATGGCACATTCTTCTAGCAGGTTACCTTGTTTGCTATTTTGGATTGCTTCCCAGAGAAGATAAAATTGCTCTTTTAATTGTTCTTACAATGCAGGATACATTTTAATCTCCTTAGAACAAGTGTTACATTTATGTTTTCTTTATTGTGAAAATTTTCTCTGTTTCAGAGTCAGCCTTTTAATTAGTCTTTATTCTTTCAACAGCATCTGGCTCTTAATGACCCTGTTTTAAAAGTAAAATTTCAATTCAACTGTAGCCTTGACTAAAAATTCTCAGTTCACTTCAATGAATATTAAGGTTCCTTTGGGGGAACCACTTGAACCCAAACATGTAAAACAGTGTAAAGAAGCATGTTAAGAAATTAAAGAAACCTATAGCCATTCCTAAGTAACAGAAGCAGGAACATAAAAGGAATGTAGGTGCTGAGTACAAAATAAAAATCAGTGTTTAAAAATCTTTTCATATGGCGCAACGGCCTAAAAGGAATTTGTCCTCAAAGACCCATATTTTTACTTTGTTCTGGCAACTAGCTTTGAACCATTAAAAGAAACCCTGCAGCTGTAACTGCTCCAATTATAGTAATAAATTATAATACAAGAATTATTTTCATAGTTGCTTAAACCAGACTATTTGTGTCATTTGGTATGTCACACAAGTATTCCATTTTCTCTCACAGAGGTCGAACTTTTAAGTGAAAAAGAAAAAAAAAGAATTTAGCTATGTATATTATCTTTGAAATTACTAGGACGATGAATATGTATATAAGTTCCTTTTCTCCCCTTTTAAGTGTACATGTTTATGTGTTACCTCTTTTCCAAAGATGTCCTTTTGGTTGAGCTAAGATTATAGTCATAGATTATTCGCTATTCATAAACACATATTTACTTTCAAACTTAGTTATTTGAATAATAATATTACAAAAGTTTTGCATGAATATTCAGTGCCAAATTGCTTACCTTTCACAGTGTGAAGAGCCATTCTGAAACTTTCTTCCGGGTTTTGAAATTTGGGACAAAGACTCTGAAGATCTGTGTGGGCAATTAATCTTTTTTCACAGGCCATCTATTGTTACCTTTTAATAAGCTTTCATGGGCTATAACGAAAACAAAAAAAGAAGTATTTGTAGAACATAGGTGGTAGAATAACCGATAGCTGAAACAATGTTTAGATCAGGGGTGGGTTCTACTTACCTTTACTACTGGTTCGCAACAGGGGTACATGCACGCTCTTCTACCCACACCTCCACCCCTAAAAATAAATGTATCAACCTCAAAGCAAGAGAGTCAGGAAAAGATTAGCTTTCTTGTTAAGTACAAAAAAGGTCTCTGAAAATTAAACATTTCAGACCATTCCCATTCAAGATTATTATCATCCTCATTGTCATCACCCGCACCAGCATTGGTGGTAATCATCTACATTATGCTTTCCAACAAACTGCATAACTTCACTTGTTATTTTTAGTTATTTGTCCTGTTTTCAGAGATTTGATTTTTCAACATTAATAATGATTGGTTTTGGTAAGGTTTGCAACTTTTTTATTCTCAAAATGACAACAAACTATTAGCATTAGACAGACGTATTCAGAAGGAAATCTGAATAGACCTCATTCCTTCAAAATAATACTGCAGTTAGTAAGCAATAAGTATATATGAGAAACAGTAGCTTTGTTGGTCTTACAGAATAACATTTATACTTTAATCAACATTTCATGTGTTAATTGGTTACATTATATCTGTTCCAGTGATGAAATCTATTTTTTTTAACTACTGGTTCTGTGGGCGTGGCTTGGTGGGCATGGTGTGGCTTGGTGGCGTGGCAGGGAAAGGATACTGCAAAAGCTCCATTCCCACCCACTCTGGGGCCAGCCAGAGGTGGTATTTGCCAATTCTCCGAATGACTCAAAATTTCTGCTACCAGTTCTCCAGAACCTGTCAGAACCTTCTGGATTTCACTCCTGATCTGTTCCCATAGTACAAAAATTTATAAACCTCTTTTGATTTTGGGTAGATTTCACTAATACCAAAAAAACTAAGTACATTTTCACACTAAAAATAGACTCATGCTATTTTTTTTCCACATTCTGAGCAATGAAAATCTAAATAACAATTAACAGGAAATAGATTATCCCAATTTCTGGTTTAATAGATTTCCCCAAATAATTCAAAAGAAAAATTAAAATGTTAAAGCTATGAACATCCTCTTTTGCTTTATCTTTTTTGAGATTGCAGCCCGAACTCTTTTGTTTGGGAGCAAATTCATCAAAAGTATTAAGACTACAAACATATTAACATAACCCATACAAATTAGTTCTGAACAGATATATTTATAATATTAGGATGTTAGGATAACCGTTAATGCAATTCTGTAGTCATAACAATAGTAAATTTGACCTGTTATTATATGTTTATTTCTTCCCCCAGGAGTTAAGTGGAGCATGGTACATAACTGAAACGTACACGTACTATTTTTTTTTAAACACATTCTACAATAGTTATGTTAATGTTTACCCTTGGAATTGAATTTATCATGTTTGCATTTAACTGAAAATAGTCCTAAAGCAATAAAGCAAGTCAGAAGTAGAGGTGATATTATTTCTGACACCAAAAGCAATTACTATTTTTTTCTCTCTTCCCTCTTCCTGTATCAAAGGGGCACAATAGCACTGGCCCTGAGTTTGAGATCCAAGCTCCATGCAACAGGGTGAGCTCCCACTTGATCCAGCTCTTGCCCACCTAGCTGTTCGAAAGCATGCAGGTGCAAGTAGATCAATAGGTGGCATTTCAGTGGGAAGGTATCAGCATTCTCTGTACCTTTGGCATATAACCATGCTGTCCACATGACCACAGGCATTGTTCTTGGACAATGCTGGCTTCCTTGGCCAAGAAACAGAGAAACCTAGAGTCAGGCATGACTGACAGGGAAACTTTTACATTTACCTTTCTGTATCACTTCAGAAGTGTTTTCTTTTCTTTTTTTCATTTATTGGTTGATATGCTACTGAGAATGTGTGTCAGTGGCTAAATCAGTGAGCCAGAATTTATTCTAGCAGTTCAGAGTTAGGGGAGCCATCCTCCTTCTTAAAAACTAAGACCTCTTGGTCCAGCACTGCTGATATTTTAGTAGCTCTATTGGTCTTACAAATTAAGGTCTATACCTTAAACCTACTGTGTAATCTATAAAACCATTTTGCTTCACCATTGCAACTAATCAATTATATTCACCAAACCAATTATATTTTAGATAATCTGCTCTTACATTATTCTTCTTACTGTTTCAAATTGGTGTCTGGTTGTGAGATGAGATAAGTAAAAATCCATATGGACCAGCACCTGGACCTTCACATCAAGTTGTTTTCATTCAAAAAAAAAATCATGAAAGCAAATTTTAGGATTTTAGGATTAGTAGTATATAGATATCATTAGTCAACATAACCCAAGTTTGCTTTTGTCTTTGAATTTTGCCAAATATAATTTTCTTACATACTGTAACAATCACCCTTAAAATGAAACCACTTTTGAATTCAGATTAATACAAAAAAGGGGGGATTCTAGTTTACAGAAACCCAGTATCCTTGAATTGATGCAGTTGGTTATCTGCAGTTGTGTGAATAAGGGAGTTGATGTTGATGATAAATTACCTGCAATGTTAAGATAATATTTTTATGAAAGAGTCTTATCAATAAAGCAGCAATAATAGTAGTACTCTAAAGTAAAGAAGCAAAACAATTTTGTAAGATAGAAAGGAATTACTATGAGAAATAGGAATAGCATTTTTGCATATCCCGCCTGGACTACTGGACTACTGTAATGCTTTCTACATGGGGCTCCCCTTGAATTGCACCCGGAGGGTCCAAGTGGTCCAGAATGCGGCCGCGTGTCATGGCGCTCCCATGTAACACCTCTCCTGTGCGAGCAGCACTGGCTTCCGGTGGTTCTCCGGGTGCGATTCAAGGTGTTGGTGACTACCTTTAGAGCGCTCCATGGCTTAGGACCTGGATATCTACGAGACCACCTTCTGCCACTGAGAGCCTCCCACCGGCCAGTACGCTCCCACAGAGAGGGGCTCCTCGGGGTGCCGTTAGTCAAACAATGTCGACTTGCGGCCCCCAGGGGGAAAGTTTTCTCTGTAGGAGCACCTGCCCTCTAGAATGAGCTCCCCCTGGAGATACGGACAATTCCGGATTTATGTACTTTCCGCCGGGCCCTCAAGACTTTTTTATTTCAACAAGCTGGGCTGGCCTAACTTCTCCAATTATTTAATTTTAATTTTAAATGGGGTATTTTAATTGTTGGGCCAAATTGTTTAATATATTTTAAATTGCTTTTAACTTTCTGTATTCTATATTTTTTACCTTTGGCTGTTTACCGCCTGAGTCCTTCAGGAGAAGGGCAGTATATAAATTTAAATATAAATAAAATAAACAAACAAACAAATAAATAAATAAATAAATAAATAAATATCGTAGAAATTTAATCTCACTTTTGCAAGGGATCAAATCAATGTATGGTTTTCATTTAATTAATAAATATGAGAAGGGAAATGTATACCATCATGTATATAAGCAGATGTGATTGTGATTTATCTGTACTGGGTGGAGAGATGCTATAAGGAAATGTAATCTAGGTGCTTTCCATGAGAAATCATCTCTACTGCTCCTTCCTCCTTCCTCCCATCTGATGTTCTATTTTATTTGGCAGCAACAAAAATATTTCTACTACAGTATGTCATCCAGCAGCCCATTCAGCACATTTGCTAAAATGGATTGTAGATGATTCTATAGTGTTGGATTAGAACACACTTGTAAGTGGATAATAAGCTTCCTAACAGACAGGAAGCAGCAGGTGAAATTAAGAAGAATCACATCAGATACCTGTACATCAGATACAGCACAGGGGCCCCACAAGGCTGTGTGCTCTCTCCACTTCTCTTCTCCCTATATACCAATGCCTGCATCTCAAATGATCCATCTTTTAAACTATTGAAGTTCACAGATGATAGAACAGTAATCGGTTAATCATTCGAGACAACGATGAATCCACATACAGACGGGAATCCGCATACAGATGGGAGGTTGCACAACTGCAACTAGAACAATCTGGAACTGAACACACTCAAAACAGTAGAAATAGTGATGGACTTTAGGGGAAACTTTCCCATACTACCACCTCTTACAATACTAGAAAGTACAATATCAACAGTAGAGACCTTCAAATTTCTAGGTTCTACCATATCTCAAGACTTAAAATGGACACCTAACATCAAAAACGTCATCAAAAAAACACACAAAGAATGTTCTTTCTGCACCAACTCAGAAGGCTTTAACTGCCCAAGGAGCTGCTGATGCAGTTCTACAGAGGAATTATTGAGTCTTTCTTAGGGAATGGGGTTGAGGGGTACCCCAGACCGTGAACCAGCTCATGAGCAAACACACTGAGACTGAAATAAATCTGACAGAGGCGTCTTGTGTAATTTACTTTAAAACATTTAAAAAGTACTATGTCTGTAAGAAAGCACATTAAAAACAAAGTCTTATCTGGGTATGTGAAGCAAGGCTACTCCCTAGATTCCTCTCCACAATACCGAAACAGTTCACAAGATAATAAAGCTAACATGAAGATAAGCAGCTTCGGCGTCGATACATCATCGAGGTAATAGAAGGGGCGGCAGCACAAACTTCACAGCTAAAACTCACCTGAAGTAAAAACAGTTCAAACAGCAAACATTGCTTGAAGCTTGTGGGAGGAAGAAGGTCCAGCAACAGCAGTCCCAATGATAGCTTGTGTGCTACAAAACAGCAAAAGGCAAGCATCCGAGGGAGTTTCTCTGCAACGGCGTCTGGAGTCCTTATCTGCATTCTTCTCCCATCTGCGACGTTGCACTGAGCTTCCTGCAGGAGCTGTGCATTTAGGCCTAAACCAGAGTCTAGGCCCAAGTAGCAAGCGAAAAGGTCCTTGCTTATATGGGGAGTTAACCTGCAATTAACTAGGGCGGGGAAGGCTTGCAGGTAATTGCAAACAGGAGATGGCTTGATTAAAACCATACTGTTTGTGGGTAGGCAAGTAGCCACAGCAATCCTGGAAACACTCGTGACAGTCTTCTATCTGCATTTCTGTAACTGTCTGGTTTGGTTCTACAATCCAACAAGACAGACACAGACTTCAGAGGATAATTAGATTGTAGAAAAAACAGCCACTACCAACCTGCCTTCCATTGAAGACCTGTATACTGCACAAGTCAAAAAGAGGGCTGTGACAATATTTCCAGACCCCTCGCATCCTGGACATGAACTGTTTCCTACCCTCAAAACAACGCTATAGAGCACTGCACAACTAGACACAAGAACAGTTTTTTCCCGAACACCATCACTCTGCTAAACAAATAATTCCCTCAACACTGTCAAACTAGTTACTAGTTACTAAGTCTGCATTACTATTAATCTTCTCATCGTTCCTATTATCCATCTCCTCCCACTTATGACTGTATGACTGTAACCTTGTTGCTGGCATCCTTATGATTTATACTGTTTAGACTGTTTCCTAATATGATTTGATTGCTTATTTGTTCCCTATGACTATCATTAAGTGTTGTACCTTATGATTCTTGACAAATGTATCTTTTCTTTTATGTACAAAGATTTCTCAATCTTGGAAGTTCCTTTTAGGGCTCCTCAACTTTTTGTTGAGGAGTCAAACAGAATAGGATGGATGGATGGATGGATGGATGGATGGATGGATGGATGGATGGATAAATAATAAATGGCAATTAGTTATGGATGAAGCAGCTACACTCTATTTTAAATATCGGTGCTCATTATTTTTAAAGGATAAAATTATCTTACGCCTCTGTTATAAATGGTGAAAAATGGACTATATCTCTGAGGAAGAAGAAAACACACATTTTGTCAAAGGAACAATTGTTGCATTTTAGCCTACAGAAAAGAGTAACATAACATATTAGAAAAGTAAAATATTTTATAGGATTTTGAGCTACAAAGAGGGAATTTCTAGAGCTGTAATTTTCTGATAGAATTTAGGATGCAAATAGAATGAAAACTGGATTATTCTTAATCTATGCAAGTGGAACTGTTTTACTATAGAGAAAACTGCATTTTTCTTAGGGGGAAGTAGTACTGGAAATAGTCACTGTGTCTTGTTAACAAATGGCGGAACACTAATAAGATTAGGCACGTGCCTGTACTTGGCTCTAATATAGTTTTGCCTACATAGTTGCATTTTCCCCTCATTAACTCTGCCTCAGGCAATTGCATAGGCTGGATCCCTGCTATTCATTGTCAGTTACATCCAACTTGGATTAGGATGAGCAATATTCCTATGTTTTCAGATTGATAGGATTGAGGGGGCTTTCCTTAAGGTCAGCAATAATTTCTTTATGTTTGACATGATTATGTAGAGTGAGTAAATGAACTGATGCATTTAAAAGGTGAAAAAAAAGCCCAGATGTAGGCTTTCTTTTTGTTTGCAATGATATCTCTTAGCTTCTTGTTTTCAATGGAATTTTATTTTAGTTCTGATGATGGGGCAGAATACTATGTCATACTTTAAGGCAGGGGTGTCAAAAGTTGAGTTCATTGAGGGCCACATCAGGGTTGTATGAGACCTCGGGGGGAGGTCAGAGGGGGCATGGCCAGGGTGGCCCTGGCCAACATGAGGTCAGAGGGTGCTTGTGGCGGCTCAAGTGCTCTGCCATGAAAATGGGCTCCTGGGCCCTGTTTTCAAGACAATGGCCTCCTGCAACCTTTTGCCAGTGAAAATGAAGTCCCCCCCCCGAGCTCCATTTTCACTGGCAAAGCGTTGCAGGAGGCCATCACAGCCAAAAACGGAGCCTGGGACAGCCGTGTGTGGCCCTCCCAAGCTCTGTTTTCACTGACAGAGCCACCATAGGCCAGTCTTTTGCTGTTTCCAGGGAAGCCTGTGGGCCAGATCTAAGTACCCCATGAGCCAAATCCAATCTACAGGCCTTCAGCTTGACACCCCAACTTTAGGGCTTCAGGGTAGTTTAGGAGATATGAAGGAGTGTTTTTTCCAGTCATCAGAACTAAACTAAATTCAATAATTAGCTACTGTGCATAACCTGGGGCACTAATAGCACCTTATTTTTCCTCAGGTACAAAGGAGACTGTCCTTCAAATAATCTGGTCCTAAGCCATGAAGGAAGAAGGCCAAACCCAGAGCCACTCAGTCTTGCCAGGATTCAGTTTCAACCCATTGCTCCCTATCCAGCCCTTAACAGCCTCCAGGCACTGTAAGGGTTTTGAGGTCCTCATGGTTTGTTATTGATCGACTGGAAATAGTAATAGCTCCTAAAAAGAAGAAAAAAATAAACTGATCAGTATCCTGAATCAAGTATCTTCCAGGTAATTCCTACCACAACTCTTTAATATTTGGGAAGCTGAATGTTGAATAAAATAATTTTTATCTCTGCATACCTAGATATTATTTAGAAGAATGGACTAGCAAGTGAGGCGACGAGGGTGGATATACAACATAAACTAATATGACTCCCTTCTACACCAATTAGACTGAAGAATAAAATCATGCATGTCAATCATAATACAATCCAGGACAACTCTAGAAAAATACAAGCTCCTGAAGAAGTATAAAAGTTTCTATACTGCAGAAAATGAAATTAATACAACTACACAACTATAGAACTATATCTATACTATGGATATGCAAAAGGAAAAGAAAAGATTTATTTAACTGGTGAATTGCAGTTCCTTTTAATCCTAAAACAGTAAAGTTTTGTTTTCTTTTTCAAAGACACAGAAAAAGTAGAACGGATGTACAATTGCACAAATTACTTCATTTCTATTCTAGACATGTACTTTATGAAGTTAACAACCACCACCAAAAAAAGAGAGAAAATCCTGGCTTTCTGTTTTTGCAATTGGCAAGATACTCATGAGAAGTATAGAACAAACTGTGAGAAGGGAGGGAGGGAGGAAGGAAGGAAGGAAGATAGGAAGGAAGGAAGGATAGTCCATCTTTGTGTCTTGTAGAAATCAATAATACACAGAAAACACGCAGCAGTTTTCAAATATCACAATTATATTAGCTTTTATGGCAGTTTTTATTTGATAAAAGTGAACTACTTTTATAGTTTACCTAGTTATCTGAGTCCCTGAATACCTACAATGTTTTGCAAACATAATTTTGAGATTTTTCAATTAAGCTAACATGTTAGTGTGCAATAGACATGTCAAAACATTGGTTTGTGTTTACTCTAGTTACATATGAAGGAAAAGAGACAGTGAAATCTTCAATCTTCAAACTGAAAGTAGGTTTGTTTGTTTGTTTGTTTCCCACATTATGGAAAGAAAAAGCAAACAATCTAGTAATTCAGTGCAAAAGGGTTCTTACTTAACCATGCTGTTTCCCATTGTTGCATAGCTAGAATAAAAACCAAAGCAAGTACTCCCCAAAATATTATTGTCTAGGGATTGCACCAGTGGTGGGTTGCCCCGGTTCGGACTGGTTCTATAGAACCGATAGTAAAATCAGAGGGAAGATCCACCCACCCACCCTGATGTCATCAAAACGCTTCTGCACATGTGCAGAAGAGCACGCGTGTGCACAAGCAAAGCGAGCATGCATACGCGGCCCCGTTGCGAACCAGTAGTAAAGGTAAGTAGAACCCACCTCTGGATTGCACAGATAATAGTTTCCATAGAATTGATGTCCTTTTGGTAGCTGAATTTGAATTCTTGCTAACTACTTTTAGCAGTACTTTTTGTGGGAATCTGTAGCCGTCAGACGTTGTTGAATTAGACTCTGCTGCATTCTTCACCATCTGGGGCTGCTGTAGTTGTAATTTAGGTATACTTATAGCATATACAGATCATAGCACTAAAGTACTTTTCTCCAGTCCATGAACTGACAGGGAACTATGCCAGCTTTCTGATCACAGTTCTGTTTCAGCAATAAAATCAGGGAGCACTTCTTTCCATCCATCTGTACTGATGAAAGATTTCAGGCCACCAAGTGATCGATTCCTTGCCTTTGTTTCTATCCTACATACAGTACATGCTGTGAGTCACCTGTTACAGAAAAAGAAGTTCCAATTACTCTTCCTACTACAGATTAGTGTTCAAAAATGTGTAAAGATCTTGTAGAAAGCTTTATAGTTTTCCCATGTTGAAAGACCACAGGTTTTGTTCCTGTGATCTAAAACCTGATTCTGATGTGTTCTGCTGAGAACTCTATTTGAAAAGCTGGTTCTTTTGGCCTGCTTTACTTTTGAACCAAATAACTTTTGCCAAATTCTTAATGCTTGCAATACTTAATGTCATTATATTAACAAACTTCAGGTACTATATAATATTATAGACATGTGCTGATTGGTATATTGTATGATTGATCTAACTAAGAGCCTTGATGGTACAGTGGTCTATGCACCCTGTTATTAACACAGCTGCCTGCAATTTACTGCTGGTTCGAATCTCTCCAAGGCTCAAGGTTGACTCAGCCTTCCATCCTTTCTAAGGTAGGTGAAATGAGGACCCTGTTTGTGGGGGCAATAAGCTGACTTTGTATAAATATACAAAAGGATGAAGGCTATTGCTTAACGCATTGTAAGCCGCCCTGAGTCTCCGGAGAAGGGCGGCATATAAATCAAATTAAAAAAAACAAAACAAAACTGTGATTCAGCCTACTGAAGTGATGGAACCTTATGAGCTGACTAAGCCATAGCAACATGGAACATTCCCTGACTGCCTGAAAGACTATCAGCGTGACAGTAGAGTTACAAATATATCTTTAAAATGCTAATCAATCATGTGTAACAATAAAATATAATAGAAGTAGTCCTGTATAAGATAACAATATGTATGGCTCAGTATAATAATAAACTTGTGTTTATGATGATCATAAGCTATGATCACAATAGCTTATAAAAAAAATGCAATGTTTATTTTCTTTTTTAGATACAATAGCTTTGAGTTTGTGTTTCCAATTACAAGTTCTGTTTTTCTATTCAACTTCATCAAAAATAACTTTATAACAGGCCTAACTGCTCTGCCCTAACTCTCAAGTAGGCCACCAAAATGTGAAATATTTCTCCTCTGTTAGCATGATCCTTTCTGTCCTCAAATTCCAAACTATGAATTGTGAGGAAGCCAAAACTGATTTTTTTAAACAGTGCTACTGCTGCCATTTTGCAAATGAAAGTCAGAAAGAAAAAGAGAGACAGGAAAAGACTTCTAAAAATGTGCACAGCTCATTACATGGCACAGCATGATTATTAGTTAGATTAATTATTGCTTTTATCAGTGTGTTGATAGCAATGCAATGTTGGAAAGAATTTGAAGTTTCATTAAATTAAGGAACATTAATGATTATTGCAGTTTTCAGACTGTAATTCACAGAACTAGAGACTAAAGCCCTCAAATGCCCACTGTACCATTTCTTCCAGTGTATATTTTAGTTAATGTTTTATCCCTCTGGTAGAGAAAACAGGGTCAATATATTGCAGAGCTAAATTAAGAAAATTTGAATCCATGTGTTCTCTTTTCTGATGAAATTAGTTCAGGACACTGCGTAGAGAAAACCCCAAAACAGCAGTATCTCTTTCTTTTATTTGATTCCACTTTCATTGATTGTTTATGTATTGAGTCAGTCTGACAATCTGTTTTGAGGCTGCCTAACTATATAGTAACTCTGGGCAGCTTACAATTAAAAAAAAAGAGACCCAAAACATCATGTGTCAAAGAAAATAAAATACACCTTATTAGAAGACAGAAGTAAAAGCCAAAGATACTCAATTACCATCTCCAACCAAAGAATTACCATATTCTATGATAATTCCTGTCAATTTGGCCTTTCATTTTGTCCAAGCCCTATACCTATTTCATTCCCAAAGTTTCAATCCCTTCCTAAAAATAATGTTCATTATCTTTTCACATAGTTTATATATATAGAGAGAGAGATAGAAATATAATATCAATACCACAAATTGAATATAACAGGTAGGATACTGATTATTGCAATGCCTATTACATTAGTATAATTCTGAGAAGTATAGAGAACTTGTACAACTACAAGCAATTACATTATTATTATAGGTTTTTTTCTTTTAAAAAAGATGTATATACAATACAGTTGAATAGAAGCATATCAAGGGAGCCATGTCCTCGGCAGAATCACTTGGAGGCCCTAGCTATGTTTAAACCTACAGTACATCATTTAATTGGATAGGAACTATTTTTCCCACTAGTGAAAGAAACTGTAGTCCAATTAAATAATTTATTGTAGCAGTAAAAAAGTAAGTTTTCGTACTGCCCTCTCTTGTCTTTCTTTACCTTTTCCTTTAGGATTTCAAGGCAAGGCAAATAAGAAAGGTAAAACAAACAAGCAGAAAATGTCTTAAAATGCAATATCAATTGAAATGAAATCTAAATATATTTATGTACATATGGAAAACAATAAAAAAAAATAAAACAGGTGAAATGAAAATGTGAAGTTATTAGTAAAGAACATTCGAACAATTTTCAGACATAAGAAGTGGCAGATGGTACATATAAACAACATAATTGGACAACTAATAATATCAACAGTAATTAGAAGAAGTGCAAATAGAAGTTCTGCTTTCTATTAGGAAATTTCTCCAGGATAGAATAAATAAAAGTAATCTAGCATTCTTATAGAGAGAATACTGAAGGAATGTATGGCTCAAAGATTTCATTGATGCATTTCCACAACGATTTCTATGTTGATGAAGGAAAATATTTTTATAGCATCCCAAACAGGTTGGCCAAAGGCAATTCATCCATCCTAAAGGTAAAAGTTCCCCCGCACATGTGTGCTAATCATTTCCAGCTCTAGGAGCAGTGCTCATTTCCATTTCTAACCTCAAGAGCCAGCACTGACGTCTCCATGGTCATGTGGCCAGCATAACTAAATGCCGAAAGCGCACGGAATGCTGTTACCTTCCCACCAAAGTGGTCCCTATTTTTCTACTTGCATTTTTTACGTGCTTTCAAACTGCTAGGTTGGCAGAATCTGGGACAAGTAATGGGAGCTCACTTCATTATGCTGCACTAGGGATTTGAACTGCTGAACTGCTGACCTTCTGATTGACAAGCTCAGCATCTTAGCCACTGAGACACTGCGTCCCTCATCCATCCTAGCCAACGTGAAAACCTAGAGAAACTTCAGAACTCTGATGGAGGAGAGGTAGGAGGTTAGTATATATCAATTTGAAAAGACCCCATGTGCTACAAGTCTAGAAGCTAGGCACAATTTTCTGAGTTGGGCAAAGGCTTTCCAACAAAACTCATAAACAAATAAGCTTTCCAATGACTTTTATTTAACTAGAAAATTTAACTTTTCTGATAATGAATGGGGTCAAATATTTAGTCAAAAATGTAAAAGAGGATACCAATAGCAATAGCAGTAGCACTTAGACCAGTGGTTCTCAACCTGTGGATCGGGACCCCTTTGGGGGTCGAATGACCCTTTCACAGGGGTCACCTAAGACCATTGGAAAACACATATTTTCAATGGTTTTAGGAATAATTTTATGGTTGGGGGTCACCACAACATGAGGAACTGTATTAAAGGGTTGCGGCATTAGGAAGGTTGAGACCCACTGACTTAGACTTATATACCGCTTCATACTCTAGAAACCATCAGTATTAAAACAACCCTAAATAAGATGCAGCATTTTTAATACAAAGCTATATACAAAAATATAAAAATAGCATTGTTCGAGTAAATGGCTTAAGAATCAGTGGTGGGTTGCTCCCGGTTTGGCCCAGTTTGGCCGAGCTGGTAGCGGTGACGTTATTATGTCACCAAACCAGTTCTCTTTCTTCAGAAGCTGGGCCCTCCCACCCGCCGCCGTGTTATTCCGACCTTATATTTCTTCTTTTTTCGCCCAGCTGTGAGGTGTGGCAGAGTGGATTGCTGCACCTCAGCTGGGTAGATTCACAATGCGCTTGCGGGAAGCCCTAATTTGGCACACATGCGAGTGAAGCGTGCATGTGCGTGACGATCACGCACAAAGCGGGCGACTGCAGAGGTGATCGCATGCAAAGCGCGCGCACAAAGAGAACTGGTAGTAAAGCCAGTTAGAACCCACCACTGTTGAGAATGTCAAAATTTCCAAGTGTACAAACTTGAATGGGATACGAAGATTCAGTGACTTAATGATGCTGAAACTGCAAGCCAGAAATAGTCTGCATTCTGGAGATTTGAATCCAGTTTCATGATATGGAGTGAGCTCCCAGTCTTCAATTCCTAGCTCTAGCCCACCCAGCAGTTTAAAAGCATGCAGTATTGCAAGTAGATAAATGGATACCACTTTGAGGGGGAAAATAGCCGAATTCATGTGTCCGAACAGTAGAAGCCAGCGCTGGACCTGGATGGATTTGAGGCACTGCGACTCAAGGTGAGGTGAGGCATGACCAGCAGAGCAGCCTGGAAGAGCCAGCAACCCAAGCACCACTAGCTTATTAGTGCAGTGCTAGTTCATCCCCCTTGGTGCACCAAGGATAGGCATGCAAGCGCCAAACAGAATGAACTAGCAATCTGGACTGTCAGAACTTCTTTGTGTCTAGCATGTATAGATTTCCCTGGCATTGTATGCCATATGATAAATAAATAAATGTACAGACTTTGACGCCATAGAGAAAATGGGATGCAATGACCTTAGCAATCAAGACTTTGCAAGCTGAAGGAATGAAATGGGCTCCTTTGAGTGAAAAAAAAAATATCACGATAGTTAAGAAACTATTCTGTGCAACACTTGGCCATTATAGGAAATGTTCTCTCCAGGATAGTAAAGCCAGTATGGTACTCTAAGGTCTTTATAAGTGAACACATGTTCAATAGCATTCTCATTAATTTGCCAATTATGAATACTCAGGAAATAGCTCTCCCAAGATTCTATTCATGTTTGGCAGATAGGACCCAAACCTCTATCTTTAAGGGAGCCATTAACTAAATGCCAGAACCATAAAGAATGCTTGAACTTAGCAACTGCAGTTGTAGTCTCTTTCACAGAAATCTTCATGTTGCTACTGACATCAGAGGAGCTGACCCAGGCAAGAGGAACTGTTCAGTAATCTATGAAGCATAGCCTAGTTTATTTAGAAGGAACAAGTGTGTTTTGGTGAGGTGATTTATTTTGTGGCTGAAGGGATTTTATGGAAAACAGTGATGGAGACATTTGTCTTTGCAATGAGAGGGAAATGTTCATCTTGAGAATCACTCTTGACTTTAACAGCTTTGTTGACCTGAGATTGCTTAACTCTCTTTCACAGACAATGTTGCTTGTCCAGACCTGACACATGGCTTCAATAAAAGCAGGAAGTGTTTCCAAGTGTTTTCAAACAAAAGTCTCAAAGTTAATTTTGAATGAGTCCAAGTTTGTATTAATAAAAGCCAGTTGTTCAGTTACCAAAATGAGTCTTTCAACTGTAAGACATACATTCATTTCAGCCAACTAGGAGAAAAGCCCTTCCTGGTTGGGTCTCTGCATTGTCTTATTTTCTGTGGAATTAATGGTGAATTAGATAGAATTAAGATGGCACTAACATATAGTACTAAAATGTGCTTCTTTAAAACCTTAACATTATTCTTTTGAGATATGAAATATATAGGCGCACAAACACATTACCACATACTGCATCCAATTGTCCAAGAAAATATGGTGTAAGTTTTAGAAACATAGAAATATAGAAAACTGACAGCAGAAAAACACCCAGTGATCCATTGAGTCTTCCCTTTGAATTTTTGCTTGCTTGCTTGTTTTTTATTGGTTTTTCAAAATATAAAATACAAATAAATAAATAAATAAATAAAAAAGTAGTGGAAAACTAAGAAGAGGAGGAGGGAAAAGAAAAGAAATATAGTGTAAAGGATCCTAGTCTCAGAGTTCTGATTTTCTTGGGTTCCTTAGTCAGAGCTTTGACATTATGCTGATAACTTCAACATGTCACATGTTTTTCATTTGTGCTTTCTTGCTCCCAGTCAGCACAATTTTCCTTTCACTTTGGATTAATAAAATACCACAGAAGCATTGGAAAACATTAACACTAAATGATGTCTGTTACTTCCTTAGTGGATTTAAAAGGGCCTTGCTGAACATGGACCACCATTTCTTGTCAAATTCACTTCTGTGACTCTTTGAACATTGCTGCCTGGGACCCTTTCTATTTTTTAAAACAAAATATCTGGATCTTTACTTTCCTTCAATTTTCCTCTACACTATAATTATATTTATAATTATGCTTATAAACATGTCATTACAATACTTACTGTTATGGTATTATTCAAATGCCCTAATTGTAGTATTATTTCTGACACAAAAGGTCCAGAAGGTATTAAAATAAAAAACCTACTAGGAAATTTTATTGTTTAAATCATAATGTGGGTAAACATGACACAGTAAAAGGTAATCCTAGATAATTTCTTAAGAATTCGTGTAGTCTCAGAGGTCAGCATAAAAAGTTCCAGTAAATGATACGATTTCATGCTATGCTGATTTCAGTCCAGAGTTATTTGGGCTCTTGTTTCTTTTAGTGCTACTACAAATGAAATTTCCAGTACAAGGCATACTAAATTATTACCCTCTTTGCCAAATACTTTTTGAAAAAGTTTTATTACTTCTTTGCATTTTTGCTGTGGAATTTTTAAAGAATCTGTAACTTTATTTTCTCTTTACAGTTAATCATTGGTTTCAACAAGGATCCAATATTAATTATTATGTTAAAGAAACTAAATAGATTTATTTAGATATTTGAAATAAAACCATTAAATAAAGAAATTGGGCACAATGCAATTAAAATTAGCTACAAATAACTTAAAGAAAATTGATTTTAATGGATCTACTTAGTACGTAGCCAGGTCACATCATCATCAGTCACAGCTTGGTTTGATTTGGACCAATAATTTTTTTTGCCTTTCAATCAATCTTGGCATTCAATTGTCTTTTGTATATTCTATTCAACCAGAGAGTGCTTTATTTGCCACTAAAAATTGACAACAAGATTTGAAAAGAATTTCAATAATATTTAAAGTTGGTTTAGCATCAACAATTTACCTAGAATAGGGACCAGTTACCAGTAAAGTACTTGCAAGTATTGCAAATTATTTATGCAGATCTTCCAAAAGGAGTTTCTCGACAAAATTTTAAGAGAACTATGTCTTCGAAGAAGGTATATCCGCATCAAAATAATAGGAGCAAATTGGGTGATCAAAGCCCTGACCTTCTTTAATAAGAGTGGTGCCCATCACACATAATATAAAAAGGGATTGTTGTGGCCTATCAGCTGCCAGCAGAGCAGCAGCAGAGTCAAATGGTGTGTGGGGGGGAACCTGTGCCAGCTTCAGAGGCTTTGGAAGGCTCTAAGGAGGAAGGAGGATGTTCTGACCTAGGCTTCCTTAGAAATTAAACAGTACAAACTTAGTTCCGGCAAACCTCTTTAATTCATATGGCTCTGAATTACTTTCATTTACAGTCCGCAAGGCTTGATAAACAGTGTTTCAGAGGAAAGTTATCAACACCCACCTATCTCACGTGGAATGCTGCCAAAGACCTAATTTCCAGACGCAGGGAATGCCAAACTTGGTACAAAGTCACAAACAGAAGTTTCAAGTCTTGAATCAGCCAGATGAACTAATTGCTTCCTGCAAAAGCTCACATCCTGTTTGCTTCTCTTTTATGTCTTATGGGAGGAGCCAATCATCTAGAAGTCTTACTTCCAAGTCGATCCTGTTTCCTTAATTGTTCCTGTTTCCTGACGGCTTTGTGCATGAGCACACTAAAAACAGGCTCCTGCTGTTCTTCTGCCTCTCTGATGTTAAACTCTGGAGATTCCAGAGGCAGCAAAGAACTACCAGATGGCCTTGGCCCCTCTCTGCCTCCAACTCAGAGCCATGGTCCAAGCCTTCCCCAGACTCCAGGACTGGCCCACGTTTCTCCCCAACATTCTCATTGTTTGAATCTGCTGCCAGCTCTGCTGGCCGCTGGTGGGCCACAACAGAGAAAGCAGAAGCAGAGGCAGATGCAGAGCTAGGGCCTTCTGTCTGCCTCTAAGATGGAGAGGCAGCTGTCTTCGTGGTCTGAGCTGAGTGATGGGGAGGAACAGATAGGGCCCATCCCAGATGTGCGTATGCATAGAAAAGAGAGGAGAGCAACAGAAGGCAATAAGCTGGCTCTCAAGGAAAAGCAGACATAGCCAGCCCCTGCCTAGCTGGGAAATAAATAGTAGGGGTTTGGGAGTGGCCTGTTGTCACAAACAACCATTCATTTTCCAGTGTATATCAATCAAGTTGGATTCCTTTGCCAGAACCAGGTTTGTTGGGACGAATTGCTCTGTATTTGAGGTGCCAACTGAATTTCCATGCTGGGAAACAACAAATGGTACATTTGCCTCAGCCGGTGTGAACAGGGATTGTTTCTGTTGGCTTAATTATTGAAGGACTTTTTATCTTGAGTTCTTATGTGAACAGAGACATTTTGTGCCCTGCTTCATAATGGGAAAAGTCTTTCATTTGTGACTAATCATTTTTGATTTTGTCTATCCAATGTGAATAAAGACTGTTCCTGCCCTGTTTTTAAAAAGGGGTGTGTTTTACTCGTGACTAAATGGTTTCTCATTGCTTGCGAAGGCTGGGTCAGAACAGGGACAGGGTTCAATCTCCAGTTTGCACCTTTGTCTTTGACCTGGTTGATCATTTACTCTACAGATACCCATGGTTCTAAGAGGTTTGTGGTGTTCTGTGGCACTTTCTTACACTTTCAAGAACTTTTGAATGAAAGTAAAATGGTATCTTCTACCAAACAGGGCCCACCACAATTCTTTGCTGTATTGCGGCAGAGTGACACACATTCAAAGATGAAATTTCTCATTGACATGTGCATCTGCACAGGCCTAGTAATAGTTTATGTACCAGTTGCAATACTAGTTAACAAAGGTTAAGAAAATTGGGGGGGGGACCCTGGTTCCAGCACAAGTTACATTATCCTTTCTTCGATGGACAATCATAAATGGCAAGTGGGGTATAGCCATATTTGCCTTTCTATCAGGAAAACTTGTCAGGCATACTAGTTATGCAAGAATTTTTTAGTTTGTTTCTTTCTGTTAAAGAGGAACAAAGCTGACAGTTGAGATATCCTAAATCCAGCTATATACAACTAAATCCTATATGATAATTGTACCCATAAACAATTCCATTTACTATATTGGAATAGAACTTAGTAGTACTTAGACTTATATACCTCTTCACAGTGCTTTACAGCCCTCTGTAAGCTGTTCACAGTCAGCATATTGTCCCCAACAATCTGGGTGCTCATTTTATCAATCTTGGAAGGATGGAAGGCTGAATCAATCTTGAGCCTGGCGAGATTCAAACTGCCAAATTGCAGGTAGCTGGCAGTCAGCAGAAGTAGCCTGCAGTACTTCCCAACCACTGCACCACCTGTGTTTACAGCAAACTTTTTTTGTTATTCCATGCTTGCTCTTACAATATTTCTGATAATTATATGCTCAGGCTGCTCCCAAAAATATTTTTGCAGTTTTAGGTTGCAATAAATGTATCAGTTTCATTCCACATGTAATGTTAGCTATATGTAACAATTCAAGAACAAAGTTGGTAATACCGAATAAATATTAAAAGGACAAAGGAAGGCTCACACTAATTCCATATAAGCTGCAGTATAAATGTACAACTATTTATTTTTTCAGGATTTTTTTGGGGGGAGGCAATCTCAAATAACCACAAAAGAAGCAGATGAAGAGTGCTTTGAAGTTGTTTCATTTATCTGTGATCAGAAATTACTCCCTCAAAGGGAAGACAAAATATGCATGTCAACGAGCACTTTCATTAAGTTGGTTACTGAAATCTTTTGTGAAGAACTATTTAATAATAATAATAATAATAATAATAATAATAATAATAATAATAATTGGTTGACTTGGAAAAGGAAACACCTTGTCCTTGACTATTCACTATTATCAGAAATCTTCCCCTGGGAATTGTATAGCTTCTCATACAGACTATGCAACTAATTGTTTGTTGACCTCTTTGCCACTATATTGTTTATGCACCTTATCTGCTTTTACAAGGCTTCTGGTAAACTGTCTTTTTGGAAGACTCTCTGAATAGCTTATATGCTTCTAACATGGCTTCAGCCATGCTCCTCATTTTTACTGATTTTGGCTTTCTGACAAATGCTGTAAAATTCCTCAAGAGTAAATATTGTTACAAAAAAGGGGCCGTACATAAAGTGTTCAGATAAAATATATTTCACCCAAATTCTGAGAGTTAGATTGTTTAAAATAGTCATGAATAAATAGTTATTCTCTTATGTTATCTGAGTGTGGTAGTAGAACATTGTGAGAATTTTTTTTCCAAAATACTTTAGTGAAATGTTGATACTGGGTAGACCAGATGTGTTTCAAATGGTTCCTCGTGGCCTCATATCTTCACTTTTCCCCAAAATATAAAATAACAAAGTTAATTTCACTGAAATCACAACTCATGCTACATTTATATTTATATTTTTCCATTAAGAAATTATACTGTCAAATTTTGAGCAGTTAACCACTGAAATAATAGATGTCACTATCTAAATAGGCCAGACAAGTAATATTAGACAACTATTATAACCCTGACTTCTGTAACAATATGTAATTGTTATCTCTTAGAAGGAAAGTGCTAGAATTTGCATTCCTATTCACTCTCCCTGAGTCTGTACTGGTCATATTTTCACTAAAGGATTACTGAGTTTTGAGGCTGGATCAATAGTCTGAATATAGGTTTAACACAACAAACTCTAAGAACTATAGATTGTTTCTTTCTATAATTATAGGGGTTTTTTTAGTTTTCATAATATGCATGTAATTAATTGCAATAGCAATAACCAATCACCAAGATTTTATTATGATGGCAGAAATTGTTTGCAGAGATACTGAAATCAAAGCAAAGTCTTTTCCTGAAGCAATTTTAATTATATTAAGTGATTTCCTTCCTTCCTTCCTTCCTTCCTTCCTTCCTTCCTTCCTTCCTTCCTTCCTTCCTTCCTTCCTCTGCAAATTTGCATATCATCTTCAGCTAGTTATAGTTGGATGCTGATGCTAATTATTTTTATGAGTCTGTTTTTTAATTGTTATTTGACAATTTTTCATTAATTATAAACTGTTGGTTTGTTGTATGGATCTCTCAGGATTATTATTTATTAGATTTATACTTTGCTTTTTTCCTCCAGAATATCAGGTGCACATAGACTTCTCCTTTAATGAAAAGAAGGACCAGGGATGACATGATAGCAGTGTTCCAATATCTAAGGGGCTACTACAAAGAAGAGGAGTGTCAACCTATTCTCCAAAGCACCTGAAGATAGGACAAGTAGTGGATGGAAACTAATCAAGGACAGAATTACCCTACAAGTAAAGATAAATTTCCTGACAGTTAGAACAATTAATCAGTGGAGCAATTTGTCTCCAGAAGTTGCCAGTGCTTCAACACTGGAGATTTTAAAGAAGAAATTGGATAACTATTTGTCTGAAGTGATATAGGGTTTCCTGTTTAAGCAGGGCTATGGTAGAAACCTCCAATCTCCTGTCCAACTCTGTTATTTTGTTATTCTGTATTTTAACAGTTTTGCTCCCCAGCAATGGTTGGAGATAGATTAGGCTAACAGTCTCCACCCAGTGACCTTTCATGGCTGGGTTGAGACTAGGCTTCTATGGCATCTAAACCACTAGTCTAAATTGGCTCTTCTAGTTACATGGGAATCTGCTTGTTGTCTGACATACTTCCCCATTAGGAAGTTTGTCATAGAAGCCTAGTCTCAATTCAACTTGAAACCATCTTTGTTTCTATAATTATACTGATCTTGTACAGGGGAGATGACTTCTTGCAAATTCATCTGTGGTATAGTTGAAAGTTGTTGTGAAGTTGCATTTCCTCCTTCTCCACTTGTACGACTCCATTTCTATAACATAGAAATTTATTATCTCTTTTCCCAGTTCCTAAGTTTCTGGATCTATAGGGTGAACTAATTTGACAGCTATGCACCTACAGAAGAAACTGACACCGACACCGACAAACACACACACACACAAAACTGATATAAAACAAAACAAAGCAAGATTACTTTTCCTTTCTTTAACTTCTTTTTTTTTTATAGTAGAAATAAAGAATTTATGATGCTGGGGGATCTACAATGGCTCAAGGTAGATCAGTGATTTTATTTTATTTTTATTCTTAGTGTTCCAAATAATCAAAAGTGAAGAATTATTTTTACTTCAGCTTGTCAAAATGTCCTGAATTAAAACAGCTAAAGTGCAAAGAAACTTATTAGAATTAGAATTTTTTTATTGGCCAAGTGTGATTGGACACACAAGGAATTTGTCTTGGTGCATATGCTCCCAGTGTACATTAGTTTAGTAAAAGACACTAAAATCAGCAATAGCAACAGCAACAAGAAAAACCAGTCTAGATCCACATTAACATTAAAGACAAGGAGAACAAAATGTGGGCTTACTAATACAAACTAAGCAGAATAATTGACAAGACCCATAATCAGTAAAGAGATAGTGAATGGGTATGTGGTTACCATGACTAAGTTTAAATATCCCAAAACTAAACCAGTTATATCCAAAAAACCTAAATATAATCTTGAACCATTTCTGTAATCATTGAGAAATTATAGAAATATACCTATCTCTTTATTTCTCTCATTCTCTATCATCTATATATATCCTGCTGCAGGTCAGTGCTGCCAAAATTAAGCAGAATCAGAATTATAAAATGCTAATGTTAGATGAAGAGACATGGTGGCTCAATGGCTAAGATGCTGAGCTTGTCGATTGAAAGGTCAGCAGTTCAGTGGTTCAAATCCCTAGTGCTAAGTAACGAGTGAGCTCCTGTTACTTGTCCCAGCTTCTGCCAACCTAGCAGTTCAAAAGCACATAAAAAATGCAAGTAGAAAAATAGGGACCACCTTTGGTGAGAAGGTAACAGCATTCCGTGCGCCTTTGGCATTTAGTCAATGACCACGGAGATATCTTCGGACAACGCTGGTTTTGAAACGGAGATGAGAATCGCCTCCTAGAGTCGGGAATGACTAGCATATATGTGCAAGAGGAACCTTTACCTTAATGTTAGAAGAAACCTTAAGGTAGTTTTGATCCCTGTTCAATGCAGGAACCTGTACTACCACATGAGTAAAGAGATGATCATCTGGCCTAGGTTTAAATAATTCCAATCTATTTAATTGTTGAACAACTATTACACTTAGGCTGAGTTTGTGATTCACTAAAAGATCCAAACACTTTCTGCATTTATTGCTGCCCGTTATGATTTCTCACCTTATTGGATTTATGATCCATCACATAATAACTTTAGCATTGTTATCAGTGAGTATAGTTTATCTATAGATATCTGGGAATATATTTCCCAGTCCTATTTATAACTATTGAAATTTGAATCTAAAACAATTACCACATAAAATACTTGATCTATTTATTGATTTATGTATGTTAAACAACCATTTGGTTTTAATAGAAAAAATAGCTGTGGTTAGGAGCAGTTTTTAAAAACGAAATCAACATTTTAATTAGATTGATAAATGATTTTTAAAAAATATTCTACAGATTTTTTTAGATACTTTGGTTTTAAAGATTTAATCTTCTAAAACTGAGTGAAGAAATGCATACTCACCTAATAGACAGAAGCAGGTGTTCCTATCATAAGTTTTTCTTAAACCAGGGATGTCAAACTCACATTGTCACGAGGGCGTCATGTGACATACTGTGACTTTTGCGCATGACGCATCCAGCCTGTGGGCTGTGAATTGAACAGCCCTGGCTTAAACTGAAAGTTTCATTAAATTAGTAAGTATGAAGTAAATGAATTCAACTACTAGATTTGTTGGTTATTTTTAAAGTAAAATTATGAAAATATGGGTGGAAATATCAGGTCTACCTAGATAAAAGTAAGCTCACTAATAAAAATGCTAAAATGTATTAGTAATGCAGCAAATTTCAGTTCACTTACACAAAGGTGAATAACTAAGGCTTCTGAAATTTTCTTCAATTACAACTGCCCAAAATTATTCTGATTATACTTTAACATAAGGAAATCCAAACTGATTAAACAATGCAGTCCAGTTTTCCAAATCAAGTCAGCAATATAAATCAGTGCAGACATAATTCACACCTATATTGCACAATTACCTACAATTTCAATATGAAAAATGTGTTCAAGCAAGTTTTTTGTGTGGTTGTAGGCATTTTAATTCTAAGATTTGGATGTATCTTTATCGACCTTCTAGAGATAAGCATTTCTCCTTTTAAAAAATGGTTATAGAGCTGATCAATCAATAATCATCATTTTGGATAAATGTATGTTAATAACCAGTTGATCCATCACTGGAGATTTTTAAGAAGAGATTGGACAGCCATTTGTTCAGAATGGTATTGGGTCTACTACCTGAGCATGGAGTTGGACTAGAAGACCTCCAAGGTACCTTCCAACTCTGTTATTCTGTTAATCATTCAGAAAATGGAATTTTGTAAAAATTGCCCACTGAAAAAAGCTCTTTTCAAGAGTCTATTCTTTAAATTGTTAGCATAGTTGAAAAAGAATTACAAAAATATGATAGGACATTCAATAATGTGACTAAATTTGAAATGCTTATAATACAAAATTCAGAACCCCTCTTAGGGTTTATTTATAAATTATTATTTGAAATATTACTCAGAAATTAAGCAAATCAAAAACTTTATGATGGATTCAGAATTTAAATGGGACAATTGATGGACAATTATGGAAATACTAATGAAAAATAAGTACGAAATTTACTGTCAATATGTCATGAAGCTTGATAATCCTGGAAGATGATTCACTCTACATTGAAACAAAATTTAAACATTGACTTGTTTCCTGCCAGCTGTTCTATTAAGCATTACTAAGACTTGCATTCCAACAAAGTAGTATACAGAGTTGGCTCTGTATATGATAACAGCTGCGAACAGATTTTATACTTCTTAGTGGAAATTACACACAATTTCTCCTTTAGAATTTCTCCTTTAGAAGAAATGTAGAAGGGAATATGTAATAATGTTAAAAAAACTAATGTTATATTTAAAACAAAAACAAGTCGGATTCTGAATTTAATTTAGCAAGGAAACTACAGTCCTTTGGCACATGTGAGGTTTGGGTGTCTTTTAATATAAGACATTAAAAACTGCACTTTTTTTGTCCCTATGATTTTTGTAGTAGACTTGTAGTAATTGTCTGGAGTGGTCCATGCTATTTTCTTGACAATCTTTTTCAGAAATGGTTTGCAACTGTTTCCTTTCTAGCACTGAGAAACCCAAGACCCAAGGTCTCCCAGCTAGCTTGTGCCCAAGGGGGGTCTTCAACTCATATCTACTGATTTCTAGCCTTTTGCCTTAATCACTGCACCAAATTACTTCTATGAAATATATGATTTTGTCTAATTGCTTATAGTAAGGACAGATTTAGATAGAAATTCTTATTAAATGTTTTTTTTCTGATCAATTTTTAGCCAGGCTTTCTTTGCTAGTTGTTTAATGTTGAATTTATTTTTAAAAAATAGTTTCAAATTGTTGAATTCCTATGAAATTATGTTTGAATGCATTACAGATCTTATCTTTCATGCAAATTATTGTTTAATTTTATATGGCTTATAAATGTCTTTTTTTTCTATTTCTTTTTCCTTCTTATTCCTTCCTGTTTTTTTCTTGGTTGCACTTGTAGATATATGATAAAAATAAAGTAAATAGTTTGTGTGTGTCTGTGTGTGTGTATCTGTGTGTGTCTGTGTGTATGTATTTGTGTAGGAGAGGGAGAGAGGAAGGGAGAAGGGGGGAAGGAGAGAGGGAAAGACAGACAAACAGACTCTCTCTATTCTACTGCATTTTTTCTATTCATTTCCAGGAATTGGCAAGCAAGACAACTGTCCAATGGATTGTGCTTCTGAATTATTTTATTTTATTCAACTATTTCATACATGTATTAATTTTACAGTGTAATCAATATTGATTCAAGGGATCTCTCAATTGTTCAGGAAAATGTATTTAATTACTATATGTTCTACTGTTACATTGATCAGATCTTAAAAGTAAGCTTGTCTACCAAAACAGCTATTTGATGAGAATCATATTACATATTGGTCATAATATGTGGCAGGAGAACAGAGTAGAAAGCACATCAAGATCCATCAGTTAACCAGCAGCAATCCAGGGAAAAACATACAAATTGCTCTGGAAATATGTGTGATCAGAAGCAAAGGTAGAATAATTTTCTGACTTTTCTATAAAGTCTCTTTCGTCAGATAATATGACCCCAGGAACAAAAAGGATGGAAGCACTTGTAGGTGTTACGATGGCCAATTATAGCACCTTTAGAAGAAGAAGGAGAGTACTTTTGACAGCAGTGCAAGTTAATGAACTGACACTGTGGCAAAATTGTCATTTTAAGACTCCTTCAAAAACTAAGAACACAGAATGACTTCAAGGGACTCAGTAAAGCTATATGCCGGTAGTTGGGCTAGAATAGCCTCTGTTTTAGAGAAGCCTCTGGGTCCATGGCAGTTTCTGTAATTCTTAATGGAAGGAAGAAAAAACCTTACCAGAAAAAAAAGAACTTTTGTGAAGGATTGAGAGTTTGCATCAGCTAACCACTAGAATTTTATATCTCTCTCTACAGATTCTAGAATTGAATAATTCAATTTACGTAATTTGATTCATGAAGAGCAGCGGTTCACAACAATGTATGAAACAAAGGAAAATAATACACTGCTCAAAAAAATAAAGGGAACACAAGCAGAAGACATCCGAGATCTGAATGAATGAAATAACCTTATTAAATACTTTGTTCGTTACATACAGTAGTTTTGTGTTCCCTTTAGTTGTTTGAGCAGTGTATAAACTACTGTATGTAAAGAACAAAATATTTAATAAGGCTATTTCATTCATTCAGATCTCGAATGTCTTCTGCTTGAGTTCCCTTTATTTTTTTGAGCAGTATATATCAAGAAACAAGTTAAATTGAACCTTCCTAGCATCCAGTTTTCTATAGGCAGGGATAAATAAACTGTTGAAATTTTCTTTGCATGAGTAAAACACAATCTGCTCTCTAAGCCGCCTGTAACTGAGAAGTGGCAAATAGTCTTTCCTGTAATATATTTGTCAGCTGTCCAAAGAAAACATTTTCCTGTATCAATGAACCCATTGGTTAGATTGTATGTGAAAAGTGTGTAGTTATTCTACACCCCAGTTCTGCTACGATGACTTTTTTGACTGAAAACAGGCCCATTATGCTCAGAGGATTGCACATGGTTTCCAGTTCAGTGATGCCTGTAAAGACACACAGTCTATCACAATAAAACAGTTAGAAGTAAGTTGAAACAAGTCACTCAAAAATGCCCAACAACGATGGCTTTTATACTGCAAGCTAATCTATAATTTGCTGCAGTTTTCAGTAGAGAAAACAGTAATAAAAATAGACACCCTGCTAAGTAATGAAATGGATCTATGATACTTTTGAAGAAGATAGAATATATGATGCCACCTGCACAGTGAGTAATAATATTTAGTATGAATTGTTGCATTATTTTAGACACATGGCTCCGTGTAGCTGGAAGTCACTGGTTCTACTGTACATGCATGGCATTCAGATATCTATAATCTTTGTACTCTTGGTTTGGCACTTTAAAAAGAAGAAAATTCTGTATATCATTGTGTGTGTGTTAATGCATGAGGGAGGGAGGGAGGGAGGGAGGGAGGGAGGGAGGGAGGAAGGAAGGAAGGAAGGAAGGAAGGAAGGAAGGAAGGAAGGAAGGAAGGAAGGCACTTGAAATATCCTGTGTTGATCTACAATCCTGATATTTCTTCTTAGTTTCTAATCTAATTAATTTATCAGATCTAAACTTGTTTTGCTTCCAAGTTGTGACAGGGTCATGCTTCCTTTTGACAATTTGTTCAATAAAGATCTTAAATAATTTGGGGCAAATGGACATATTCCCATTTTGAATATTGATGTTGCAGTTGTTTTTCACAAAATGGCTCCCATTAGAAATGTGACAACTCATACAACTTCCAATTATCAGAAAGCAATTTGTCACAACTTTGTTAATTCCCCTGCCTCACAAGGTGCCTTCCAATACTCTTATTTTTTTCCCCTTTACTGGGCAGATGAACACAGTGCTAAAGCTCTGCATTGCAGCATTCACTATTTTTATTGCTTGAAATATATATCAAATTTGAATTCTTGGATATATAGCCGAATCTGAAGACTGGTATTTCATTTTGCAACAAGTCTATTTCTCATGTTTAGCAACACGTTTGAATGTTGTTTAATTAAAAGAAGTGAAAGAAAATTGAAGTCATATAGAATGGATAGTGTCACATATTTTCACAGAATCTTTCAGAATCACAACTTTAGTGAGTTGGAACAACCTATCAGCCATGGTATTCATTATCCTATAATTATAAGTGTTTGCATTTATCTAAATAAAGAACTTTCTATCTCTGTTGAGTTTTATGCTTTTTCTTCAGCCTAGTCTAGCCTGTTTTCTTCTTCTTTTTTATTATCTAAAAATTATCTATTTATTTTCTAAAAGAAAAGTAGAAAGAAAAAAATTTAAAAATGTAGAAAGGAAGAAGACAAGAGGGGAAAAGAAAGAAAGAAAAGAAAAAAGAAAGTAATTAAGGAAGTTACTTCTGATCTTTCTAGCAAGTACAAAAAACTTGAACTTTAAAGATACATAATAGATTTTACTTTTTACAAATATAATAAGCCATATATCCAAAAATACCAAAATCATTAATATTTCTGCCTAGTGGCAGCAGAAAGTTAATAAGGGTTTCTAGAATATTATAGTAATATTTCTTATTTTAACCCTGATCAAGCAAGTAAACTTTATGTCCTTTTATTCTGGTCAATATTCTAGCATTCTTGATCCTTAATTTAACATAAAGTTGCTTTGATAGGAATTGATCTCTGTCCTAAAGGTTCAAACTATCATCTCAAAACCTTTTCCAAAACTTTAAGTTCTCCTTTGTAGCTCCAATTTCCCAAGTCATTTTCTCATCTCTTGGCTTAATATTCCTATTTCCCCAATAATTTTCATCTATGATTTATAGTCCACAACTTATGTTTTATTTTCCATTTGTGCATAGCTATAACTTGTTTTACTTATTCATTCTATTGTCCTCAGATCTCCCCAATTACTCTCCTTCAAATTTTTTCTAAGCAGATCTGGTTGCTATTGTTATAGCTGCAAACCTTTTTCCAAAAATCTTTTAAAATTTCTCAAGTGTGATGCCTTTACAATATCTGTCATTGCTCTAAGTTCCACTGCTATTTATCAAGTACCAAAATAAAAGGCAGGCTTTTCTGTTTCTCTTTCTTTCTTTCTTTCTTTCTTTCTTTCCTTCTTCCTTCCTTCCTTCCTTCCTTCCTTCCTTCCTTCCTTCCTTCCTTCCTTCCTTCTTTCTTTCTTTTCCTCCCCCCCACAGTCTTTTTTCTTCCCCCCCTTTATATTTCATATTTCTATGGTCACATGATCTGTCTCAATTTTATTTTGTTTCTTTGTTTCAAGAAATTAACCATTTATCTTTTCATGTTCACATGAAGATACTATTTTATTTATTTATGTTTGATTACTGCAAAAATATATCAAAAGTGTTAATATTAATAATCTGTCTGTTCCCTTAGCCCATTTGAAATTTTCTTAAATTAAATTCTTTCCTGCTTTTTGGCATTAATTTTATATTCTTTAAATTTTCTAAGGTGTTAGTTAATTTTTTCTTTAAAATACTTAAATCCTAAAGAGTTTAAAATGTGAAGCTTAGTTAATTTTTTTTCTTTAAAATATTTGAATCTCAAAGGAGTTGAGAATATGACAAATGTTGTGTTTTGGGTGTCTCCACAGAGTCATCTTATAGGGGAGATGGGTTTGCATAGAAATTTAATAAATAAAAAGGATTCACTGTGGATGACACCTTGATGGCTTTCATGAACATGTTACTGCCAAGGTTTATAAAATGTTGTTGAAACTGAATTTGGAAAAAGAATATGTGAATATGTAGGATTCAGTGGGCAAGGAACTTGTTTGACCAATGGGAAAACATGTGGACAAAAGGTTTAAAATTTACACTGAATTATAATTTAAAAGATTTTTTTAATAAAATGATATATTGTTGATATCTAATCCCTAATTTGTCAAAGATATATAAAAATATTTCAAATGAATGTTGGAAATGCAATTATAAAGAAGAAACTTTTATCATCTTTGGTGAAGTTGTGACAAAGCAAAGAAATTTGGGGAGCAGATGCATATTTTAACACAGTAGATTACTAAAATGACTATAACCTTGAAGCCAGAGGTTTTCCTTTTAGAACTACTGGACAAAGAACTTGAAAACAATGGAACTTTGTTACTGTATATGAGACCTGGGCATTTTACAGCCTCCTTATAAGGAGCAGCCATCTGGAGCATGGACAATCTCTCATCTTTTCCTTATCCATATTTTTACTTTTAGAGATTCTTACCATTTCCTCAACTGGAAGTCTTTAAGTCTGTCTTTTATGATAGAAATTTCTTTACCTGCTTTTCTGATATCTGCATATGGACAACGTATGTAGTTGGACAAAAGATGAGAGACATGAGAGCAGGCCATTCTTGGGGACTGTGCCATATATATATATTATTTATATGGTATGTTGCAGCACCACAATCTTACTTCAGGGTCCTATTGCTGACTGATGCTTCTAAAAGCCAGGTCAATGTAAAATAAGGCCACCCTTATCATGACTTGATTGTGCTTGAAACGGCTGATTTGGCATGTATTACCAAAATCTTATTAAAGGCCCTCCCTGTGGTAATGAGGGTGGAGGCTATCATTTTTGAGATTTGCCCAGTGTAATTTGGATGTGGCACCAGCTAATACCTCATGGTAGAGGTGGGCAGTGATATAAATCATTGATTAAATCACATGCTTTAAAAAAAATCATGTATCTGTTGAGTTTCAAGAGTTCTCGTCCTGCTTCAGTGCAAAGAACAGCACACATGAAAAAATGAATGAACATGTTCTAGGTTAACAATGTGTATAAAACACTGTACTTTGGGGTAATTTTATTCCTATTAATATAATTTATCAGAATTTGCTTAACAAAAATGACATTTTAGGACAGTAAGAGGAAAGAATGCTGTTAACTTTAAAGAATCACAGCATGCACTATATGTGTTTAACTGGAAACAATACAATTTCTGCTTTGCTGGTGTCTATCTTACAAACTCGTATTTTTCACCACCTAAGGAGGTTCATTTTGCTGTTTGTACTGATATTCCACTTCACTTTACCACTCAGCATGTTTATGCCATAGAATGTGTCAGAATTTTTTAGAATATACGATTCTGCCACATGAAGTATTTTTCAGTTTCATCACATCATCATGAAATGTCTTATTTAAAGCACTTCAGATTTTCATGGTAATTACAAATAATGCCCATTCCAGCATTTGCCAGAGGAAATAACACCAATTTTCTTATACTTCTGAAATGTTCATATAAGAGCTTGTTTGGGAGAGGAAGAAAAATTCTTGAAGTTTCTCTTCAATATTTCTCTTTAAATATTGGTTTAGGGATAATCCTCGATTTACAACCACAATTGAGCCCAAAATTTATGTTGTTAAGTAAGACATTTGTTAAATGAGTTTTGCCCCATTTTAGGACCTTTCTTGCAACAGTTGTTAAGTGAATCACTGCAGTTGTTAAATTGGTAACAAGGTAGTTAAGTGAATCTGGGTTCCCATTGACTTTGTTTGACAGAAAGTTGCAAAAGGTGACCATATGACCCTGGGACACTGCAATCGTCATAAATATGAGCCAGTTGCTGAAATTGCTCCAACACTTTTTGAAGCTAGACAACTGATAGTCAGCACCACATTTCATAGCAATAGCATTTAGACTTATATACCACCCATCAGATTCTCATGATAATTAAAAATAATGGACATTCCAGCATTTGCCAGAGGAAATACTAACACCAATTTGCTTATACTTTAGTACAGAGGTCACCAACCTTTGGGACCTCAGGGACCACTAAATTAATTAATTTTAATCCTGCAGACCACTAATATGATCTGCCTAATGACTGGCTGGGTGGGCATAGCTAGGTAGTCATGTGACTGGTTGGGCGTGGCCAACTCAATGTCAGTTGTGTCGACGGACGCCTCGCCAGCCTCTACTCATCCATCTCCTGCCAGCCACTCCTCGCCTGCCCCGCCGGGCTCCTTAGGGCCCCAACAGGAAGCAGTTATTGGAGCTAAGCAGCCACCATGAGAAAGACCAAGAAGGAGGCTCAGCAGAAGCACCTGATTGAGGACTACGAGCATAGGCTTTCCAAGCAGACAGAAGACCTGTGGGAGTGCAAGGCCAGGTACCGGTGCCTGAAGGCACAAACATTCATTGCACGCATCCAGCCCAGAGGTCATAGTTTGAGGACCCCTGATTTAGTGCAATATCAAAAATGCAAATATTTTTTCTGCGGACCACCAAAATTTTCTCACGGACTCCCAGTGGTCCATGGACCATCAGTTGGTGACCACTGCTTTAGTATGCTTTGCTTATACTATAAGTCACTTTTTTCAGTGCTGTTGTAACTTTGAATGGTCGCTAAATGAATTGTTGTAAATCGAGTGACAGATTTACATCACTCATCAGAGTGAAAGAACAGTGTGTACAGTTATTTTATTATTTTCATTATTTCATTATTTTCATTATATTTTACTTGCTTCTGGGTCTTTGAAAAAAGGCAGCATACAAATCAATGTGAATAAAATGCTAAGAATGCAGAATTACATTTCATTTACCCTTGACACTTTATCTTGTGTTCTGTATTGATTTCAGAATTAAGAATGTTTAAAGAAGTCAATTCTTTTACTAGAACAATTGCTTGTTAGGAGAACCTGATGGAAGCCTCTGCAAGTCTCTTGGTGTCCAAAGGTCCTATGTAACTTATACTGTGGTGAAGCCAGTGGTGAAATCTGAACCAGTTTGCTACCAGTTCGCTGGCCGTGCATACGCACCAAACACATGCTGCTCATTTAAAAAGCTACCAGTTTGGTTGAACTGGTAGTAAAAAAAAGCTACTGGTTCAGGCAGTACGTGCCAAAAGGAGGCTTGGGAAGGTAAGTAGAACAGCAAGGGGGGGATCAGCTGTGGTGCACGGTTTAGCTTCGCTAGAAAGCAGGAAATCCTGCTTTCTAGCGAAGCTAAACCACGTGTCACAGGTGATCATCGGATCGTAGCTTTTTTTTACTATCAATTCACCCAAACCAGTAATTTTTATTGCTACCGATTCACCTGAACCGGAGCGAACCAGTAGCATTTCACCCCTGAGTGAAGCATTATATAGTACTACACTGAACTGTCTCAGTTCTTGACTGCTGGAATCTATGATGACACCCACTCCTTGTTTAGTGACTGAATTCTGTTTCACTGACCAGGTTATTAAGTGAGGAGGTTGCTAAGTGAACACATGACTGAGAGAGAGTGATGCTGCAAAGATCACTGGTTATAACATCTTATTCAAATGAAATTGTTTCATACAGGTATGCTAGCATTAGTCTCACATCATCAAACATTGTCAGGTGCACAAAATGTAGTTGTAAATTGCCACATAGATCAGAAAATGGTTTTATAATTAAACATCATTTTTTTTAAATTACCATTTATTATGTCTTATTTGCAAATGGTCCCTAACTGAGGTAGTCACTAAACATGGAATGGGTGTAAGTACATATTTCTGTGATTTGTTACTTAAAAATAAGCATAGCATGCTTCGAAATACTATTTACTGTAGTCTTTAAACTAGCTTCTTCTATAACCCAGTGGTTACAGGGAAGTTGATGGAAGCTGGTGACATGAATACAGTTCGTATAAAATTCACAAAAAGGTTGATTCTCTTTTCCCATTGGATGCCCAGGAGGAAGGGAAATTAGTCCTTCGAAGCCATTCTGCTGTTGAAGAATTGGCTGCAGGCTTGAAGGAAATAAATTCCCAAGGAGCTGAAAAAGATTCAGGAAATCTTTGGAGGTATCAGCTCTCAGAACTTAGAATTAGTTATTATGAATTGGCCAGAGGTACATCTGCAATATGCTACTCTGTTTTTGTTTCTCTTTCTAGTTCATCAGGCACAAAATAACAGAGCAGCCCAAGTAGCAATCTCTGTTGTGCTATAGTTTACAAAAAAACCCTCTAAAATGCTTCTGTGCAAGCAAAGAACAAGAAGAAAGTGTCTTTCCTCAATTGAATGCTTTCCATGACTTTAAAATCTTTAGAACTACATATACCATGGCTGATACCCAAGAAAAAAAATAATTGGCTGCAAGTTTAGATTTTCTTGTTATATATAAGCAAAATGGAATACTTTGACATGGATTCTTTTCAATACAAATAGAGAGATTATTTTAATTTTTCTATGTTTGGATTTGCATCCCGATTTATTATACTAATTAAGCATTAATATTTATGCCACCAAACATGATTAATTATATAATATACTTACATTTAGCTCTTTGAAATTTCAAAGCACATTTTCAGCTTTGAAAATTAGTGTATGTTTGCTGTCCTATAATCCTGTTTCTTGCTTTTAAATTTTTTCTTTGAAGGTATGCTATTCCAAGTATATTTTTAGAGATGTACAAAAATTTCACCCCAAGCTCTTCAAATGTAAACAAGGCATTTGTGGAAAAAGGACGAACAAAAACAAATTCACCTTCTAATACAGTGTTTCTCAACCTTGGTAGCTTGAAGATGGGTGGACTTCAACTCCCAGAATCTCCCAGCCAGAGTTTCTGGGAGTTGAAGTCCACCCATCTTCAAGCTTCCAAGGTTGAGAAACACTGTTCTAATAGTTTATATTCTCCACATCGCTTGCCACCTTTTTGCATTCTCCATTATTTTGCTATCCATCTACAATTCTCTTCTCCCAGAGTGTCTTACCTTTCTTTGACATTCATAGTCGTGTAATTAAGACAAAGCCTTCTCGATTACAGCATCAAATTGTGAACTGCTCACATTTGGCAGTATGATGATCTCTGTGAGGGCAACTGAAACCATTTTGTTTTCAAGGATGATTGCAGAAACAGATGCCTTGCATCCTAATGGCACAGTTTGTTTTATTAACGATTAGATTTTTATTCTACCTTAATTACTTTATCAGTAACTCAAGATGGTGAACAAATCTTATAATAACCCTTCTTCCTTCTATTTTCCCCACAACCCTGTGAGGTGAGTTGGGCTGAAAGTGAGTGACCCAAAGTCACCCAGTCCACTTTCCTTTCTAAGGCAGCAGTAGAACTCTTCTGGTGTCTAGGTCAGCACTTTAACCATTACACCAAACTGATTTTCATCATCATCCCTCCCATGCCTTCCCAGTAATATCTGATTATTCATGTCTCAAACATCCCACTTCAATTCTAGTATCATGCCAGAGTGGGCATAGAAGATGCCTTTAAGCATACGTTTATTTTAGAGCAGCGGTTCTCAACCTGGGGGTCGCGACCCCTTTGGGGGTCGAACGGCCATTTCACAGGGGTCGCCAAAGCCCTCTCTCGCCCCCCTCCCCCCATGCCTTCATTCACCCTCACCCTCTGCCTCTGTTGGATCGCCCGGTCGCCGTTCGCTTACCCCGCCCACTCCCAATCTATTGCTGCCTCCGGAGTCCCAGTTGATGGCTAGAGGGGAAAAAAACTTTAAATTCTTGCCGCGAGGCTTCAAAGAGTTAGCTGCAAAGAGGTAAATTCCTGGAGCAAGTTTTTTTCCCCCTACCTATGCTGAAAAGAGAAAGCGAAAGGAGGGTCTTAGCTGCAACGTGACAAAATGAGGCAGAGAGTTTTCTTTTTCCTCACCAAAAAAGGTAGGTACAAAACTGCAAACAATGGGAAATTTAGGGCAAGAGGAGGTTCAAGATTTTAAAACACAAAAGAAAAAAAGCTCTATTTAACTAGGGAATTGTAATAATTGAGATACTATTAATTGCATATTGTGTTAAAAGCAGAAATGGTTAAGTTGTGGTTTGGAGGAATATATGGGGGAAATTATTTGGTTTATTATTATTGGTAAATATAATTAATTGATTTGTAAGAAATTGGATTGCATGGAAATAATTGGAATATTCATGTTCATATTGATTAATATACAAAAAAGATAGTTATATAACTAATTGATTTATATTAAAATGTTGAATTTGTATTAAACAACTGTATTACATAACTAACCAATGTGAGGATGGATATAAAAATAGATGACAATGCGAAGGGGTATAATATAGAATAGAAGGGAAAAATTGAATTTGATTAAGATTAGAGATGAGGATGAAGGGTAATATTGGTTTTTTTAAAAAATAGATGAAGAATAAATATGGTAAAAAGGAAATATAGAAATTGTAAATTTAATTGAAATGACTAAATACTGTGTTGGAAGAAATATCCTTCTGGGTTCTGCTCCAAGTGGGGAAAAAGACACTGGAAACATGGAGACTATTTGGAAAGATGTTTTAATGGTGGACAGGATCACGTGGCTTGATGGGGCCCATTGTGTTAGTTTCTGTTGCTATTGTGTTGCAAATGTCCTTTGACAAAGGATTGACTTTCTGCCTCTGGCCCATTAACAAAGGGTGTGGGGCAGGAAGGTGGGAGCTGATTTGTCTGTAAAATATGCTTCTCCATTTCTCATCCAGGGAAATATAATATTCTGCCTTTTTAATATTTACCAAAATATTTCATTCTTCTAGGAAAGGGGTGGGTGCTAACCTCCTACAACTGTTTAAATTTGTGGACCGGCCAAATACTCTGTTCAAAGAAAATACGTTGTATGTTTGTATGTGTGTTTCTAATTATTGCTATTTATTCCTATTTGTTCTCTTTTATTCTTTAAAGTTTAACAATTCATTCTTTATCTTAATATCTTTATATTTGTTTGGGGTTGGCTTTCTTCCCTTTCATCTTTTTTATTGTACAGCAATCTTTCTCCTCAAACCTACCACCTCTGTCTTTTCTTTCCTTCTTACTTTCTCTTCCCCCCTTCTTCTTCTTCCTACTTCCTCTTCCTTTCTCCTTCCCCTCCTCTCTTCCTCCCTCTCTTACCCTCACTCCTACTCTAATTTCCCTTCCCTTCCTTCATCCCTCTCTATTGCTGTATCCTTTTATGCATATGGACTACTCAGAGGGCTGAAAAAGTTATTTTTGACTGGTCCTCGCACTTTTGACCAGTCCTCAAACTTACGACTGTCCTCACATTTTACGTTTTTTGCCCTATCTTATACCATGTTGAAGAGAAGCAGTTGTGAAATGAGTGACATGGTTGTTAAGAATGCTGCACAGGCATAAATGTGAGGATGGTCATAAGTGTGAGGACCAGTCAAAAGTGCGAGGACCTGTCAGAAATGACTTTTTTCAGCCCTCTGAGTAGTCCCTATACACATAGCCATGGCCACCTGTCACATGACCAGCTAGCCTTGCCCACCCAGTCACATGACCGCCAAGCTACGCCCACAAAATAAGCCACGCCCACAGAACCGGTAGTAAAAAAAATTTAGAACCCACCCCTGGTTGGGGGTCACCACAACATGAGGAACTGTATTAAAGGGTCGCGGCATTTGGAAGGTTGAGAACCACTGTTTTAGAGGAACACATACCTTTTCTTTTCTTTTCTTTTTTATTGCAAAAGTTTTACAATTACATTTTCACCCCTTTCCCCCCCTCAACCCATCCCAAACCTCCCAACCTCATCCTCCCTAACCCTCCCTAACCCTCCCCTCCCCCCAGACTTCCACACAATATACTCAGATCAAGAAGAAAAACCCCCCTTTGTATAAAACTTGAACCCCTCCCTCCCCCTTGTAGTTTTTCATCTTCATTACATTAATATATTTCTATCTTAATATAACATTTTCAAATAAAAGCTATTTGATACTTCCTGGTTTGATATTTGTTCTGAACATAATCTATCCACTTTTTCCATTCCCATTCATAAGTCTCTTGTGAACAGTCTTTTAAATATGCTGAAATCTTCGCCATCTCTGCAAAACTAGCCATCTTTAAAGTCCATTCCTTGATAGTGGGCAAAGCTTCATTTTTCCAGTATTTACCTATCAATAATCTCACTGCTGTTATCATGTACAATATCAACTTTGTTTCCCCCAATATAAAACCCTTAACTATACACAATAAAAACAGTTGTGGAGAAAATTGAATTTTTTTCTTCAAAACATTCTGCATAACCCACCATATTTTTATCCAAAAAGCCTTAACTTTCTTGCAAGTCCACCAAACATGATAATATGTAGCATCCTAACTATCACATCTCCAACATTTTGGCTGAACATTAGGGTACATACACGACAATTTTTTGGGGTCTAAATGCCATCTATAAAACATTTTATATAAATTTTCCCTCAAATTCTGCGACTGTGTAAATTTAACATTCTGAACCCAAATTTTTTCCCATGTTTCCAACATCACTGGTTCTTCAAAATTTTGTGCCCACTTAATCATACAATCTTTAACCAATTCAGTTTCTGAATCCCTTTCTAACAAAACATTATAAAGCCTTTTAATATGCATTGGACCTTTCTCTTTTATATGTCTAACTAATTCTTCCTCATGCAACATAATACCAATTTTTTGGTCCTCTTTCCATCTAAGTTGAAGTTGATTATATGTTACCATGTTAAGTTAATCCCTTCGTCCAACAGTGTCTCTAATGTCTTCAATTGCCATCTGCCCGCATCTGTAAAAAGAACCTCTTTATATAAAAACCCCCCGAGTGACATTATATTTGTATTCCACATAATATGACCAAGATCCAGCCATAGCAGTATTTTGTAATCCCATTTAAGTCGGTGCTTCTTCCAAACCCTCATCAAAGAGTCTCTAAGTATATGGCTTTTAAATACTTTATCCACTTTGTTCTCATAAAATAAGTAGGCATGTCATCCAAATTCAAGATCAAAACTTTCTATATTCAATATTCCAGTCTTTTTCCTTCCAAACCAATCGCTTGCTTGGGTCAAAGCTGCTGCTTCATAGTATAATTGTAGGTTTGGAAGTTTAAGACCTCCCCTTTCTGGAACATCTTGCATAATTTTCAATTTCACTCTCGGTTTTTTCTCATTCCAAACAAACTTATTCACTCCACTTTGGCACTCTTTCAATTGTTTATCACTTTTAAGCACCGGAATCATTTGAAACAGAAAAAGAAATCTTGGCAAAATGTTCATCTTAACTGCTGCTATTCTTCCGAGTAAAGACAGCTGCAGTTTTTTCCAAGTCTCCATATCTTTCTGCACATCTTGCCACAACACCTCATAATTGTTTTGAAACAGTTTCATATTTGATTCTGCAACCTGAACTCCTAGATATTTTACCTTTGGTACAATCTCAAAACCTGCCCTCCTTTCCAGCTCATGTTTTCGATCTTGTGTCATATTTTTGACTATCATCTTTGTTTTTTTTCTGATTCAGTCTAAAACCTGAAACTTTACCATAGTCTTGTATAATGTCTTTCATCTGGATTATTGATTCCATTGGCTGTGTTATGGTAACAACCAGATCATCTGCAAATGCCTTTATTCTGTAGTCCTCTTGCCTTATCATTATACCTTTCAAGATATTAGAGTCCCGTATTGTATTTAACAAGACTTCTAGTGTTAAAATAAATAACAATGGGGATAACGGAAATCCCTGTCTTGTTCCTTTTTCAATTTTAAACTCTGTTGTCAAACTTCCATTAATAATAATCTGTGCCTTTTGCTCTTGGTAAATTGCTGAAACCACATACCTTTTCTAATGCTTCCTGTGCTATCATCTTTGCTTTATTATCCCAACTCCGTCTTTTAGTTCTTTTGCTGAGGCAACTATGATATAATCTCCTTAACCTTCATTTTTATATCACTTTGAAAATTTCATAAAAATAACTTTCAGTGATTTCTAACTAAGAAAGGATGAATTTCTAGCTAAGTAGGAATAATGTTAATAAAATGCAGCCATATGCTTTTCATATATACCCCTTGCTTAAATATGCAAACTTTTTGTGGAATCTGGTAACATAAAACCACTTTTCCTAAAGAACTAAGACATATTGTATTTATTCTATTGTGGGGTTTTATCCATTTTTATTTTTTTATTAAGAAATTGTCACAACAAAATAAAAGAATGCTAAAGATTTCTTGGGAAAATATTTTAAAAGGTCAAACTTTTAAGTTTGATGACACAATAGTGAAACAGTATAAACATTTCAACAACTTGCAAGAAGATAAAATATATTTCTACAGAGACTAATAAACCAGTAGATGAACATGAGTAAGATTTGATTCAACTGCTGCTTAAAAGAAAACAAATAAGAAAGTTGCAGTAATTATTAGTATGCTATCAAGAAAGAAATTAATGTGTTCTGGCTTGATCTGCTGATTTTTGAAGTGTACAATCTGTCAAAAATACTGATTAGGGATGAGACAAAACAGCTGCCAAGTCATCAAGCCCACTGACAGCTACTTCTTCATGCTTATCCACATGAGAACAAACATACTGCCAGGAGAAGCTATAAAAATATAAGAGAGAAGCTGAATAATTATATTTTTTCTATCATTTTGTCCATGGAAGAAGAAAGGGAGACAAGTGCTGCACATGAATGGCCAATAAAATATTGGACCTAAAGAAAAAAGCACAAGGAGAAAACCTAACTAGCTAATGAAAAGTAATATTTTTTATTAAAAAACTGCCAAGGTTTCAACTTACAATTTTATATATGTTAGGCAAATATTACAGCTACTGTGCTATTTCAGCACTGCTGGAAAAACCTCTGTATAGAGGTTCTTATAGTACATGGTAAGCACTGATTCAATCGAAGGGACATGTTTTGTTCTCCAAAGTAGTCAGAAATTGAAATGCACTACCACAAACAGGAATATTTGAGATATTGATATATGTAAATAATTACATTTTTGGACTGTAAATACATTATTAAACCAGTCCCAAAAAAACAAACAAACAATTAGGAATAATGCAGAGTCACTGTTCATGGCTCTGCCATGTTTCCCTGAAAATAGGAGCTACCCTGAAAATAAGCCCTAGTCTGATTTAACCACATGGACCTAATATAAGCCCTACCTCAAAAATAAGCCCTGGTAAAGGTGTTGGGCATGGCCAGCAGAGGAGGCAGCGATTGTGCGTGGGCTGATGGTGTCTGGCAGCAGCTGCAGCTGTGCAGCACAGCTGAGTTGAGTACTTGTGCAAGTAGCAGGCAGAAGCAGAGGCATGGGGGGGGGCAAGTGATCTGCACATGGCACCCGGGCCACGGGAAAGTCAATGGTGGTGGGGCAGAGCAGCAGAAGGCTGTGGGAGGCTCATCTTCGCATCTTTCAGCTTGCTGAAGCCAGTGCAGACATCAGGATTGCCTGCCAGGTCTTATTTTCAGGAAACATGGTATATATCTATGCATGAATACTTAACATATAGGGTTCAACTATCCATAGTCACTTGTCTTTGTGAGAAGGGCAGCTATATGAATTTGATAAACAAATAGGAACTAATAGAAAGAACTGGAACCTGGTTGTACAATTTCCATGACTATAGATAGCAAATAAAGGATATTTATTTAGAAGCAATGAAATGACAGGAGTTTCACCATATGTTAAAAGTATCCACAGCTGCTGAGAAATCCAAGAGGATATACTTGTGACACTGTTGAAAATGTCTGGATTAAAACAAGTAGAAGGAATTTAAAAAGCTTCACCCCTGGGATGTTCTAATCATCTAAAAAAAAATATGAATCATATGGTGGTATCAGAATAGCATGAGATACTACAAATCAGGTTTCTATAAATTTTTAGGAAAGCTCTTCAGACAGAGAGAGCAGGAGAAGGAGCAAAAGAGGGGAAGACCTTTCTGAAATGCTCTGAATTTTTACAACAGGCTTCTCCAAAGTCTCAACATTGATTCCCAATAGTCAATCAACTGTATGTATTATTGTTAACATGGTTGATCACACAGTCAGCCAGATGTTTAAAATTTGGCATTTTTATCCACCAACTGAGTCCTTCCCAATGCCTTGGGATTGATAGATATTTCTCTTTAATAATATGAAAGTTATCACCTCAGAAAGTAAGTATGCTCTTCCTGTAAGTGAACATCTCTTCTGCAATTGGCTGATCAGGATTTTATTAAAGCCAAACAATGTGATTCTCCAGGTCTTTTGTGCTTGCAATCTAATGAACATTTCCTAAACTACTGAAGTCAGTTATTTTCTTTCTTTTTCTTCATTCTTTATATAGAAGCAAATGGCTTTGCTCAGGAAAGTATTTTTTGTACATTGCATCCTGTAACCTTAACAGGATTTTCAAAAATATTTCTGTTCTGTCTCTTTCTCTCAACCCTTTCCCTATTTTTTTCCCTCTGTGTGCATTTCTGACACCTACTCATTTTACTATCAGTTTGAAACATTAAGCATCACTTTTCTTATCTTCTTTACAAACCTTTCATCATGGTTATACTTGTAGTTTTATCATTGACAACTTTGCCATCTTTCCTGTCAGTCATATTTAAAGCCTAGATATTGTCCTATTTCATACTGTAAGAGTCCCAATTTGTTCCAAACTTAGAAACACAGATTATCAAAGATCTGCCTAACTTTAAGAATATAAACAACCCAATATTGCAAGCAAGAATTCTCTTTTATTATTTATGGAAGTATGATATATAATAAATCAAGTGGAAAGTACTAATAGAGAAATATGCTTGTTTTATTTAATCAGTGGTTTAAACATGATTTCTTTGTACTTTTCTAAAAAAATAAAGCTGATACTCAGTTTAGGTATATATTTATTAATATTTTTCCTAAGATACCTTTTGTACAATATTTGTTTATTAAGATTCTTTTTTCTGTACACATTTTATTCAGAATATTGCACTGTAAAATTCAGAAGAGTGATAAAACTTAAGAATTATTCTGTTTCAGTTTGCATATTTATTCAGGAAGTGTAAATTGGATTGGTTTTTATTAAAAGGTGTAAATGAAGTTAGTTTATATTAAAATGTGGATCAAATGTATTTTCCTCCAATTTTACTGTGAACATGTTCATGTGCAATTTCATGAATTTGACAGTGATACCCCATCTATTAAGCTTCTGAGGCATCTCTTCACTTCTATACTCCTAACTAAAAGTAGGATCATAATCTGAGACCATTAAAATGAATTTCTAGCTCAGTGCAGGAATACAGACAAGAAAATCTCCATTACACATAGACTTTGTGAAGTGGTTCGGGAATAACGAGAGGCACAAGCAAGCAAGTGACAACAGCTCTTTAATATACAGTGAGACTTCAGCAAAAACTCAGAGGCTGCAGCCCTCCTTATATACAATCCAGGAGGGACTGTCAGCCAATCAGAAACATAGGCAGGTTTGAAACTCCCGCTTAAAAGTATCAATACATAACACCCCTCCCTTCCCAGAAAGCACTAACATTCAGAAATTTACATATGTACACACAAAATCTCGCAGGTGCCTAGGATGAGTTTTCGCCCTAGTTGACCTGCGCAGTTCAGTGTCTGGTGGGGCATTGAGCTGGTCGGAGGGACTCTCCGTCTCTCCCGGCTCCGCCAATGGAACCTCCTGGATTTTGTCCGGGGCGTGGTTATCCCCGGCTGGGAGTGGCGACTCGCTGGGGCAGCGCTGGAACCAGGGCTTGTCAGCTAAGTATTCTCGCGAACCCGGGCTTGAGTTAGCTGTTTTGGGAAAGTTGTTGTAGTTAGGTTCGGAGATGTCTAAATTGATGTTTGCCTCGCCGACCACCCTTTTTCTAAGTTGGTCTATGTGGCGCTTCCAGAGTCTGTCCACCCCTACATCTACCGTATACGATTTTGGGCCTGTTATACCCACTATGGTTCCTGCAACCCATAGAGGTCCGCTGGCATAATTGCGAGCGAACACCGGGGACCCAACCTGAAACTGTCTTAGGCCACAGGTTTCTCCCTTGAAGTTCTCGTGCGAGTAGTTAGGGTGAAGCCTGTCTAACACGCACCGGAGCTTCCTGCCCATGAGGAGCTCTGCTGGGCTTCTCCCTGTTGCTGTGCATGGTGTGGCATGCTGGACTGCTAGGAACTGGTCTATCCTGGCCTGCCAGTCCCTGTTGTCTAATCTGGACAGTGCTTCTTTGGCTGTCCTAACAAAGCGTTCAGCCAATCCGTTCGAAGCCGGATGAAACGGAGCTGATAGGGCATGGCGGATGCCCAGTCCGGCCAAGTAGCCTTCAAAAAGAGTTGCCGTAAATTGAGGGCCGTTATCAGATACCAGGGTATCCGGCAGGCCGTGGGTGGCAAACAACTTCCTTAGGACCTTGATAACTGCCTCGGCCGTTGTTGATGGCATTAAGATGATTTCGAGCCACTTTGAGTAGGCATCAACAACTATTAAAAACGTTTGCCCGTGGAAAGGGCTGACAAAATCAATGTGGATCCTCCCCCATGGGCCTTTTGGTTTCTCCCACTCTCGGATGGGCGCTACTGGGGGATCGGGACGAGACTCCTGGCAGGGTCTGCACTTCCCCACCCACTCGGAAATGACTTGGTCCATGTTGGGCCACCAGACATAACTGCGGGCTAAGCATTTCATCCTAACAATGCCCGGATGCCCTTCGTGCAGCAACTCTAAAACTCTATTCCGTAGCTTCGTTGGAATTACCACTCTGTCACCCCACAGCAAGCAACCCCCTTGCATAAACAGTTCGTTGCGTTTGTTGGCATAACCTTGGTACTCCCCTCCGTCCACCTTGACCGGCCACCCCTTCAGTACCCAACCCATAACAGTACGGATGATTGGGTCTCTAGCCGAGGCTTTCGCCACCTCGCAAGAGGAGATAGGGCCCAAAGTCAAAGTGTCCAACAAAAGAACGGAGGCTTCCGGCGTTGGGTTGTCAAGTAGGTCGGGAAGGGGGCAGCGGCTAAGGGCATCCGCATGACCCAGGGTTCGGCCAGGTCGATGGACAAGCTGATACGAGTAGGCCGACAGAAAAATGGCCCATCTGGTCAAACGAGGAGAAAGGGCAGCGGGGGTTGGCCTATCGCCCGTCAAAAGTCCCAGCAAGGGTCTATGATCAGTCACAAGTTCGAATTTGGGGGGAGGCGTCGCAAACTAAGACAAGCGGCAGCGCTGTATTGTACTGAATCAGGAAGCTGTCCTCAGACAGGAGTCTCTTCACTGCCTCAAAAGCGGCTGCCTGTGGTTTCCCCCAGACCCATGGTACATTCTTCCCTAGAAGCTTGTGTAGGGGATCTGCAACCGTGGCTTTGTCCTTCAGAAACATGGAGTAAAAATTGAGCAGTCCAAGGAAGGCTTGGAGCTCCGCTTTGGATTTGGGGGCAGGTGCGCTCTTAATAGCTCTCACCTTGCTTTCGGTAGGGTGGATGCCTGTGCCGTCCACCCTGTACCCCAGAAATTCAACAGAGGGGACAGCAATCATACACTTGTTTTTCTTAAGTTTCAGTCCCGCTTCTCTGAACCTGGACAGGACGTTCCTTACTCTGTCCCCTAGCTGACGTTTGTCCTGGGCGCTGACTAGAACGTCATCGAAATAGGGCACCACTCCTGGGAGTCCTTGCAAAAGGCGCTCCATGGTGCTTTGAAATAGGCCGGGTGCGACGCTCACCCCAAACTGGAGCCTGGTGCATTTAAATGCACCCCTATGAGTTACAATTGTTTGCGCCTCTGCCGTGGCGTCGTCAACTGGTAACTGCTGATAGGCTTGGGCCAGGTCTAATTTGGCAAAAAATTTTCCGGGCCCCAGGGAGTGTAGTAGATGATGCACGATCGGCACCGGATAGGCGCTCGGCTGCAAAGCCTTGTTGATCGTGCACTTGTAGTCGGCGCAAATCCTTATTGAGCCGTCGGACTTTACTGGGGTCACTATAGGGGTTTCCCACTTGGCATGGTCAACGGGAACTAACACCCCTTGCTTAATCAATTTGTCCAGTTCCGCATCGATCTTCGGTTTCAATTCGAACGGCACTCGTCTGGCCTTAAGTCTTACTTGGGCTACATTGGGGTCTAAGTTTAGTGAAATAGGGGTCCCCACATACTTGCCCAATGTGTCCCCGAAGACGTCCTGGAACTCGGACAGGAGACTGTCTTTCAGAGTTGATTTGGACATCAGGTGGATGCCAGTGAAGCCCATGCCAAGGGCTCGGAACCACCCCATGCCAAGAAGGCTAGGGAGCTGCTTTGTGATGATGGTCAGCGGCAGGTCTCTTTTGTAGTCTCCATAGGTGACTCAGAATGTGCCCACGCCTTCGAGGGGGACTCTGTTCCCCTGGTAGTCTAGGATGCGCAGTCTCTGCTTGGAGAGCTGGTCCTTCCGGAACGACGGCAGGAGGGTCTTTAGGGTCACCCATGACATTATGGAGAGAGCTGATCCGGTGTCGATCTCCATCGAGCATGGCTTTCCGTTGATCTCGACCACCGTGCTGACTTTGTCCTCGATCGCCATGCTGGCCTGGTCGATATGTATGCTGCGGCCATCTCGCGGTTCAGATTCGCGCCGTTTTTTCGCGCCGCCTTCTCTCGTTGGCTGCTTCTGGTGCGCTGATTCCGGTTGGCTGCGGCGCTCACGTGGTTGGTGTTTTCTGGGCAGAATGGCTCTACAGACTTGCGCCAAGTGCTCTTTTTTCTCGCAGCGCCTGCAAATAGTCTCTCTGTATTTGCAAGACAGTCTATCATGGTGCCCGCCACAGCTGGGACAGCTTGGCCGGGGGCTGCCAGTGTCTTTTCTCTGGTGCTCCGTTCAGAAGACGTCCTCATCCGACTCGGACTCCGAGCTGGATCCGGCGTCTTCTCTGTGCACCGGGGCAGACTTGGGGCTGTCTTTGCTGGTCAGTGGACGCTGCAGCGTTTCTGCGGCTTTTGTGGAGGCTTCATGAGCCCTGGCTTCGTCTAGGGCTCCAGCAAGCGTCAAATCAGGCTTGGCGAGCAGGCGCCGTTGCAGCCTAATGTTCCGAACACCACAGATAAGTTGCTCAAGCAACGCATTGTCCAAGTCTCTATAGTCGCAATGGGTTGCGGCTTTTCTCAGGCTAGCCATGTACGCGCTGACCGGTTCTCCCTCACGTTGAACGCGCTGAGTTGGTATCGTTGCACGAACTTGGAGGGGATGGGAGCGTAGTGAGCCCAGAGAGTTGCCATCAGGGTGTCCCAGGAGACGGTTTGAACCGGCGTTGGCTCACACAGTGACTCGGCCATCTCGAACACATCCGGTCTGCAGTGACTTAGGAAGAGGGCTCTCTTTCGATTAGCAGAGAGGCCCTGCATGTCGTTGGCTTCAAGCGAACATTCGAACCTTGTTAGGTACGAGACCCATTTTTTGTGGGTCGGATCAAAAGGCTTGGGCGGAACGTAGGCAGACATGTTTGGTATGCCTCCTGTGGTTCGCCTCGTCGCCTAGCTGAAGCTCGTGGTCTCACTGGTTGGCTTCTTGTAGCCTCTATCCCACCTTCGTCGCCAATGAAGTGGTTCGGGAATAACGAGAGGCACAAGCAAGCAAGTGACAACAGCTCTTTAATATACAGTGAGACTTCAGCAAAAACTCAGAGGCTGCAGCCCTCCTTATATACAATCCAGGAGGGACTGTCAGCCAATCAGAAACGTAGGCAGGTTTGAAACTCCCGCTTAAAAGTATCAATACATGACTTCCGGTTTGCTGCTGGTCGCCGCCAGACGTTCCTCTGGGATCGTCAGCTTCCATTGCCTGTCAGAGCTGCCGTTACAGCGGAATGGCGGCTCGAAAAAACTCCGTTTCCAAGAGGAAACGGAGATAGAGCCGGCAGGGGTGGGTAGAACTCTCTGCAGAGTCCCAAAAGTTTTTTTTTTACTTTTGGGACGGAGCGGATGAGAAGCCCCATATCCCCTGCCGCTGCTCCGGGCTTTGGGAGACCTCTGCTTATGCAGAGCCAGGCGTCAAGAGCAAGCCTGCGAATTTAACAGAATAATTAAAGAAAAGACCAGCTGGACCCTTAATACTGAATCGCAAGTATTTTACCCTTCCAAAAATTATTTAAGAGAAAAGAGGAGAGGAAAGTGGGAAAAAGAGCTTTTTAAAATGGCGTCTGCCGTGGCTGGAGAAGGGCTGAAAGGGAAAGTCCTTCCGTTTCTTATTATTACAATGTAGCGGAATAAATATCACTGGCTACATTTGTAGATAAAACCTCGCTCCTGTGTCTTCTCTTGCTGTTGATTGAAAAGAAGTATTTTTTTTTTCTTAAGGGAAAGTCCTTCTGTTTTCTATTTTTTTCCTTTTTTTTTGCTAAATCTTGTCTGTGTGGGAAATGGCATCGGGACTTACACAGCTGGACAAACGGGGGGGGGAACTTCCCCCATTAAGAAACTGCAACAACAAATTCTAACTCTCCAGTGTCAGAAACCTGATTTTAATATATTAGAATTTCTCCTTGAAGAGATTGTAAGAAGGGATGAGATTGTGAACCAGCAATTTGAAAAATTTAAGCAGGAAATTAAAGAAATTGGTGAATTGATGAAATCAAAGTATGACTTCTTGAACCAAAAGATTTTAAAATCAGCTAATGGTTTATCAGACTTTCTGATTCGGGTGGATGCAAAGACTAAATTATTAGAGACTAAAATGAAGGAAATTGAGGAGAATTTGGATGACATGACTCAAAAAATTAAAAAGGATTTGATAAACACTCAGGATAATAGCTCAGAAGACAAACTTAAAATGGAGGTTGACCAAAAGATTGGTAATGAAGAAAATGTGCAACAGAGGATTGAAAGAGAAGTTTTAATGATTCAATATAATTTTACAGAATATGCAATTAGACTGAGAGGTTTGCAGGAAAATAATAGAGATGACCTAAGGAAAATATCTTCTGAAATTCTGGCTGGGATTTTAAAGGTTCAACCTGATGAAGTGTATTGCAGGATTGATAGAATCTACAGAATAAACTCCTGGTTGGCAAAGGAAAGGCAATTGCCTAGAGATGTGGTGATCTATTTTACAGATAAAGAAATTAGGAATAATATTGTGCAGAACTCTTTTAACTCTACTTTGCAATTTCATGGAAGAAAGATTTGGATTTTTAAGGAGCTCCCGACTAAAATGCTGATGGAGAGGAAGAAATATGGCTTTCTAGTGTCTGAGTTAAAAAAAAGAAATATCCTATTCAGGTGGGACACCCCAGTTGGTTTAATATTGAGATATCAAGGAGTAAGATATCAATTGAACACTGTTGAAAAAGCGGAAGATTTTTATCAAAAAATTTTAAAAATAAATTTAATATCTTTAGGCATAATACAGGATAAGCAAAAGGAGTTGGAAACAAAAGGAAAATATCAAATTACAGAGACTGTTGCAGATAAATTGTCTTTGGATTCCCTGGATACCCCAGCTGGTCTGTCTATAAATAAGAGAGTAGTGTCATTTGACACCAAGCTGATGAACCATCAAGTCACAGACAAGTGTGCAAATCAATCAGTTGATATACAAGTGACGGAGAAGAAAGATGAGATGATAAAACTAACCCAACAAGAACAACCCATAAAGCAGAATGAAAATCAACCAGCTGACACACAATTGGTAGGCAAGAAACGAGGATGGAAATTCAACCCGCAAAAGAAAAAGAAAAGAAATAGATCTCATAGAAACAGCAGTTTCTAAACCATGCAACAGTGAAGCCAGGGACTTTAAAAAACGAATGATTATTTGAAAAGATAGTGGAGGCGAACAATTGTTTAATACTATCCTGAGGATTGTGGCAGATCTCTGTAATGCTGTGATTTTGGGATGTGAAAAGAGCCTCACTTTGTTGGATTTGAACAGTCACAAGGCAGGAGAGTTATGTCGGGGCATGCAGAAGATCTGGATGTTACTCAGTAGGATGATGGGAATTAACAATCCTGATGAATACCACAATTATAACCATATGGATATAACTATAATGTCACTCGGGTGGTTGTTTTTATTTTTATATAGATGCGAGGATATCTACTACTGATGGGGGCAGAAGATGATAGAAGATTTTGAACAAACTGTTGCACCAGTATGTTACTTTACCCTATTATGGGTGATGGATTTAACAATCCAGTGGAAAGACACCAAAGAAGATACTATACGGATTATAAATTTAAAGTTATTGTCTTTTTTCTTTTTACAAAATGGAATGCATATATAGATATGTGTATATCTTAGTAAAGTGGGCAGTGGATTATATTTAGAATTGTATTGCATGATTTTGTAGGAACTGAAGAGTTGAAATAGGTTAGTTTATTGATTGATTAGTTTAAGAAAAAGGATTTTTAAGTCATATATTTAGGGGAGTGGAGGATTTAATAATCCAGTGGAAAGACACTAAAGAAGATATTACATGGATTATAAATTTAATGTTATTGTCTTTTTTCTTTTTACAAAATGGAATGTATATATAGATATGTGTATATCTTAATAAAGTGGGCAGTGGATTATATTTAGAATTGTGTGGTAGGATTTCAAGTCATATAGTTAGGGGAGTGGAGGAATTGGATAGAATTGAATAAATGTTAAATTTGGATGTAGGGAGAAGGTCGCTTTAAAATGTTACATTAATATATATAAAAGATTAAATGTTAAATTGTAACTATAAGTTTAGGGGAGGAGAAAAAGGGCAGATTATCGTAAAAATGAGAGTTATAAGAATAATATGCCAAGGGTCAGTATTCTGAGGAGGAAGTAAGGGAAAGGAAAGATATTATGTATGTAATTAGTTATGAAATAGCTTATTGTTGTGAAGAAGTCACGGGGGGGATGGGTGGTGAGGGGGGTTAGGGAAGAGGGGGGGGAAAAGGGGGAAAAACTTGTATTTGTAAACTTTTTCAATAAAAAAAAAGTATCAATACATAACACTTTGACTAATAACCTTTTTCTTAATAACCGTTCGAACTTATGATGGCACTAAAAAAAGTGACTAATGATGTGATGGTAAGGCCACACTTGGAATACTGCATTCAGTTTTGGTCGCCACAATGTAAAAAAGATGTTGAGACTCTAGAAAGAGTGCAGAGAAGAGCAACAAAGATGATTAGCGGACTGGAGGCTAAAACATATGAAGAATGGTTGCAGGAACTGGGTATGTCTAGTTTAATGAAATGAAGGATTAGAGAAGACATGATAGCAGTGTTCCAATATCTCAGGGGCTGCTACAAAGAAGAGGAAGTCAAGCTATTCTTCAAAGCACCTGAGGGTAGGACAAGAAGTAATGAGTGGAAACTAATCCAGGAGAGAAGCAACTTAGAACTAAGGAGAAATTTCTTGACAGTTAGAACAATTAATAAGTGGAACAACTTGCCTGCAGAAGTTGTGAATGCCCCAACACTGGAAATTTTTAAGAAGATGTTGGATAACCATTGTCTGAAGTGGTGTAGTTTCCTGCCTAAACAGTGGGTTGGACTAGAAGACCTCCAAGGTCCTTTCCAACTCTGTTATTCTATTCTATTCTATTCTATTCTATTCTATTCTATTCTATTCTATTCTATTCTATTCTATTCTATTCTATTCTATTCTATTCTGCTGAAACCAAGCTCTGGTCATGTGCCATCAAGTTGGTGCTGACTTTTAGCAACTACATAAGGGTTTTTTTTCCAGAAAGACCACAGCTTGGTTCTTCAATCCTCAAATGATGCCATATATTGCGGCTGTAATTGAAATTATGATGTAAACTCCATCCATCTTGCTGCTAATTGTTCTCTTTCCCTCAAACCTTTCCAGCATTACAGACTTTTCCATAGAGTTATGTCTTACCGTAATGTGTCCAAAATATGATTATTTGAACCTCTTCATTTGAGTTTTGAATGAGCACTCTGGGTTAATTTGTTTTGTGATCCATCTATTTCTTTTCTTGACCATCTTTATTATTCTTCAGAGTCCTTTCCCACACCAGTGTTCCAAAACATCAGTACTATTTTTATCCCACTTCCCGAAAATCCAATTTTCACTTGCATAGAATGTCACAAGGAAAATGATATTTGCAAGTATAGACACATCACAGCATCTGACTAGTTTTTCCAAGGACTTTATTACTTTTTTATCAACTCTGTGGAATATTGGTTTCTTTTCTATTGATGATCGATCCTAAAAGAGAGTAGCTATTTTTTTAAAAAAATCATTTAAATTGTCCTTCCTTTCTGCATTTCTCTATATCTGCACATTAATTTCATACTGTATGCTTGGTAGACCAAAAATCACTGGGCTAGCCGAGATGTAGCCACATACAGGTAGGACTCAAATAGTAGCATTAAATGAATCCCACTAAATGACTGCATTTTTTGAATTAGAACTACTGTATTCAAAGTGATATTTCTATGGAAAATAGATAATTGGTTTCAGCTACTGAAATAAAATTAAAATATAGTTTTAAAGAATCATTATTATGACATATAGTATCATAATAAAAAAAATCCATATTCCTAGTGTACCTATTATCTCCTGTATTCTGCTGTAATTCTTCAAAATGAGCCTCTTCCTTTTTGAGCTTCCTCAAATGGACTGTTCTTTTCCTCCATTTTGCACAAACAACAATTAGCATATAAAACCCTAGTGGTATCTGCACGTAGTGTAGCCTCAACCACATGCACATTAACCTCACACCTTCTGAGTTTTAACTTGCTTTAACTTCAATCTGGTGTCAGTTTATAAATTGTACTAATCAAACTCACAATCTATCTGTACAATAAAGCTCAAAGGCAGTTTTACCTACATTTTTCTAATCCTGGAATGGCACCCATTATTTTCTCTTAGTTTTTGATAGTAAAGTCAAGTCTCATTCAACTCATGCTGAAAACTTGTCTTGGGTTTTTTCAAGACATGTCCTTAAACTTATATAAATAATAGTTTGGAGACAGTTTGCCATTGCCTTAGTATCATAGATATAAAGGGAGACATTTAGGTTGTCAAGACCAATGCTAAGTAAATAAATCCAAATTAAAGCATTTCAGATTGGCCTCCATATGAACCTAACTAAAGCATCCTCATCTAGCTTCCACATGAAGTCTATCAAATGTAGATGACTCCACCAGTTATTGATTTCACTATTAGACTGCTCTTATTGTCAAAAAGTTTTTGCTTTCAACATTCAAGTGCAACCTGCCTTCATGTAGCTTAAATTATTATTCTGTATCCTGAACTCTGCAATGAGAAAGGATAGGTTATGACTTTGTTTTATGACATCATTTCAGATATTTGAAAACTACTACCATATATCCTCATCTGTTTTCAAGGCTGAGCATACCTCCACTCCTTTATAGAGCTTAGTTTCTAGTACTCTGACCATATTTATTGCCATACTGTGAAACTCTACCAATTTCTTTGAATCTTTCTTAAAGTGTATGTCCAGAACATGACATAGTATTTGAAGTGGTTGTGAGCAAAACAGAATAGAATGGAACAATTTTAAAATGGGAAATGACTTTGGAAATGTTACTTTTCTTGATGAAACTAAAATTGCATTTTCTTGGTCTTATGATCAACAGTTTTATCTCATTTAGAGTAAAGCTGTCAGGCTTGGCTTACCTCAAAGTTGTACTTTCAGTAAAAGCAGGCTCATTGGGGAAGATGGAGGCAAGGAGGGAGGGAGGGAGAGAATCCAATTATAAGGCGTATTTTTGTAACTAGAGTCATAAAATGAGAATTTATGCAGGCTAGCTTAATTTATGTTCAAAGTAAATGGTTGAAGTACTAATCAAAGGAAAGCCAGCTAGCTTAATAGAGGAACAAACCTTGCTCAGGGAAATCTCATATGGATAGCACAAACGTACTGTATATCCTGCCTCAGCAACATTTTAGAGCTTTCTTGAAAATATCAATAGCCACAAGGATTGTGATAGGCCTGTCAACATTGTATACTTGGATTTTCAGAAAGCTTGTAATAAAGTTGCTTAAATAAATTTAGTATCCATAAGATAAAAATACATTTTCCTTATATGAATTATTATCTACCGGTATTAAAAACCAAAGGAATAAATAGAAAATTTACCCCCATGAATGGAACTTAGAAGTGAAGTTCCTCTGTTTTCAAGCCAGTGTTTTCTTACCTGTTTTATAAATGAACCTGACATAGAGATGAACAATGCACTGCCTAAGTTTTCAGATGATATTAAATCAATCAGGCTGCTAATAAACCAAAAGTGATTGTAAATTACTTTCTAAATATATTTCAGAAATATATATTTTAATTTGAATGAGTGCTCAGCCAAATGGCAAATGGAACTCAAAACAATGCATGTTGGGAACTAAAAAAAACAAAATTAAACTTTAACTTCACATATACACAGACTGGATCCTGTAAATAACTAAGAAAAGACAAAGGTGCACTTTTCCCCACAGCATTAATTGCTACATAATATGGTGTTGCCACTAATTTGGTTTTAAAAGGGGACAGGAAATTTCATGGATAAGAATCTTGATGTCTCAATCCATGTGAGTGATGATATGCCTTCAAATACCAACTGCAATGGAATTATTGTGACAGATGGATATTTGTCGCATGTCCTATTTGTCAGACCAGAAGTAACTGGTTGACTATTGTGAGAAAAAAAATCCTGGGTCAAAAGCTTGATCCAGCAGTGCTTTTCTTAAGTTCTTAAAACCAGACCATTTCCTACTTCTTTTTGAACTAATGTCTTCCAGGATGATTTTGACTGCCCAGTCTAGCTATATATGGATATCTGCAGGAAGTGAGGACAACTTTTGCGGCACAGATGGATGAGCTGCCCTGAAACAAGAAAAACTAATGTGACTGTCAAGGTCACAGTTTTTCTCTGTAGTGGTCTTACAGCATAGTTTAGATGCATAAGTTGTTGTGGAGAAAAGGGGAAAAACCTTTAAAATTGCCTGCAAACTGGCACAATTTTCAAAAGGAAGAAATATATAAAGTTGATATTTGAAGGCATATCACCACTCACATGAATATAACATTGAGACATTAAGGCTTTTAACAGACCGATCATCCATGAAATTTCCTGTCCCTTTTTAAAACAAAATTAGTCAAAGCAGGAAATCTCCCTCGACACTCGAAGTGGTAAAAGAAAAGGACGCAGAGGTGAAGGCAGAAGTGGAGGAAGAAATATGTGTTTATGTTTATTTATTTATTAGTTGCATTTCTATGCCACCCAACTCCCTAGGGATTCTGGGTGGCTTACAGCAAAAAACAATGTGAACAATATCCGTAAAAAATTATTTAAATAAAACATTAAAAACCCATACACTCCATTCCATGGCCGGGTCTCGCAAGATCGCCGTAGCGAGATCAACGGCCCCAGGCCTGCCAGAAAAGCCAGGTCTTCACCGCTTTCCGGAAAGCCAATAGGGTGGGGGCGGTCCGGAGCTCAGGAGGTAATTGGTTCCAGAGAGCCAGGGCAGCCACAGAGAAGGCCCTCCCCCATGGGCCCGCCAACTGATATTGTTTACCTGACAGGACTCAGAGGAGATCAGCTCTGCCGGATCTTACCAGTCGCTGGGAGCTATGCGGTAGAAGGCGGTCTCGAAGATAGCCTGGTCCTGAGCCATGTAGGGCTTTAAAGGTAATAACCAACACCTTGAATTGTGTCCGGAGACCAATAGGGAGCCAGTGCAGCTTGTGGAGAATTGGTGTAATGTGGGTGTATCTAGGTTCACCCACAATAGCTCGCGCGGCTGCATTCTGGATCAACTGTAGTCTCTGAACACTTTTCAAGGGTAGCCCCATGTAGAGTGCATTGTAATAATCCAACCGTGAGGTGACAAGGGCATGAGTAACTGTGAGGAGAGCCTCCTGATCCAAGTAGGGTCGCAATTGGTGCACCAGGCAAACCTGTGCAAAATTTATTTGTCAAGCATATATAAGATTACAGGTAAAAAGTATAAACATAATTTGAATACATGAAAAAAGTAAGTAAAAAGGACAAGAACGGTAGGCACGCTGGTGCACTTATGCACGCCCCTTACAGACCTCTTAGGAATGGGGTGAGGTCAACAGTAGACATGTCACTGCGTTTTTTGTTTGCCAGCTGAGCTCCCATTCTAAGACTTATGGTAACCTTGCCAGGGAACTTATCTGTAGCTGAGATAAGGCTGGTCTTGTGAGACATTGGACTACTGTGCATGTCTACATTCTTTCTTTCTTTTCTAACTTCCTGATTTTTCCTTTGTCCGGTAAGATGTAGTTAGATAGTTTTGTACTTTTATAATAAAATGTTTCTTAGAATATATACTTAGGGTTTTCTTTCTTTGGGAGTACACTCCATGGAAAACAAGGTCCAGTCACCTCTAATTAATTACAGTTTACCCGGGCGGGGGGGGGAACAAAGCTGATTCACGCTTCGACAAGACAGTTTAAGGTTAAAATTTTGGGGGTTTGGGGAAGAAACTACAGAGTCAGGTAGTGCATTCTGGGCATTGACCACTCTGTTACTGAAGTCATATTTTCTGCAATCAAGTTTGGAACTCGATTGAAGGGTGGGTGTGTTCTTTTAAGTTTGGCAGGAGATGTTGCTTGAGTAAGAGTTACCAGACATGAAGCACATGAGGCATCAGCTGGAAGAATAAGGAGCCAAATTGTTGTGTATTCGGAGGGAAACACTCTGAGGCAGGCCTCTGCAACAACTGTTTATTAAAACAACGAGCTCATGGCTAACATGACTTGCAAGAGTAACAGTGCAGAACAGAACAATGAAATAACTTCTGACTGGCTTTTTATAGCTAGCTGTCAGATTGTGTAGCCAATCCGACAGCTGATAATTCCCGCTACTTTTGTTGCTAGCGGCTGCTCCAATCAACACTCAGCAGCGCTAGTCAACCTGAATACTCAACACTCCTTCCCACCTGGACCAGAGCATGCATAATCAGCCAGATACGCCAGCCGGCGTTGGCTCCGTTCTGAGCACCGGTACAGCTGGAGGTATGGTTGGTTTTTTTGTAATAGTCCCAGACGGAGCTTCCTCCCTCTCCGGTGGTAGAACTTCCGGAGTAACTGCCCCGTCAGGTGTCGGATGTATCTCTGCCGGCGGGTCAGGAAGTGGTTGACCAGCGTAGTCTGGTTGGGCCAGTTGCAAACCTTGCGTGGTGACTGATGGATAAGGTTGTGCTTCTGGGCTTCCCGGGGGTCACCTGCATCGGCCACGTGTCTCATTAGTTGGTTAATGTGATGCTTCCACACTCTCCCATCAGAGAGCTGGACCCTATAAGAGTAGGGGCCTGTTAATTGGACAATCTTCCCTGGTAGCCACTTCTCACCCGGGTTAACATTGAAAGCATAGACCAGATTGCCTATAGCAAAGGATCTAGTGGGCAGCTGGATTCCCGTACCACCCGACAGGTTATAGTTAGGGTGTAGGCGGTCCAGAGTGATCCGGAGCCCCCTGTCCATCAGAAGCTCGGCAGGGATGAGTCTAGAGGTAGGGGTAGGTGTAGTGTGTTGAGCCAGGAGATATTGATACACCCTATGATGCCAATCAGAACCCCTTAAACGCAGCAAGGCTCCCTTAGCTGACCTCACTGCCCTTTCTGCCTGGCCATTCGCGGCCAGATGAGACAGGGCCGTGCGGGCGTGGCGGATGCCTAGTCTGGCCAGAAACACCTGGAATGGTGCAGACGTAAACTAAGGGCCGTTATCAGTGACTACCGTGTCCAACAACCCATGAGTTGCGAACTCATGTTGTCTGTGGAAAAAAAGGTAAAAATTCACTATTAGAGCGGGCCTGCGGCCAGCCCCGGCGAACCCAATCCAATACCTGAGACAGCAAAGGATCGGCCGCAGACCGAGTCCGCACCTCCCGAGCTGTCACCAAGGAAGGGAAGTCATCAATTAAGAATACAGAATCCACAGGGGCAGGATCTAGAGCTGGGGAAGGAAGAGGGCAACGGCTAAGGGCATCAGCATGCCCAATGGCCTTGCCGGGCTTGTACAACAGCTGGTATGAATATGCAGCCAGGAACTCCAGCCACCTTGACATACGTGAGGACAAGATAGGTGGAGTTTGGCGGTCTGCGGCCAGCAAACCCGGCAAGGGTTTTGGTCGGTTACAAGGAAAAAGGAACGACCATACAGATAATCGTGGAATCTCTTGATTCCAGCCACGGCTGCTAGAGCCTCCCTATCGATTTGACTGTAATTCCTTTCCGCTGCAGACAGCGTACGGGAATAATACGCAATTGGGGCTTCGGCCCCATTAGGTAATAGATGACTCAAGACAGCCCCTACCCCAAAAGGGGAGGTGTCACATGTCAATGATACGGGCAAGGTGACATCATATTGCACAAGGACGGCATCTGAAGTGAGCAGGTCTTTGACAGCCCAAAAGGAGGCAGCCACCTCCCTCAACCAGACCCAGGGCGTTTTCTTGTCCAGGAGCCTATGGAGTGGCTCCGCTAAAGAAGCCTTATGAGGTAGGAAGACCGCATAAAAATTGAGGAGCCCCAGGAAAGCCTGTAGCTCCACCCTGGAGGTAGGCACAGGCGCCTTTTTAATTGCTTCCACCTTGGAGGGCGCAGGCTGGATACCGGCTGCATCAATAAGGAATCCTAAAAACTCCACCTGGGGCACTCCTATGTGGCACTTCTCCGCTTTGAGCTTGAGCCCAGCGTCTTTAAAACGTGAGAGGACAGCTCGTAATTTGATGACGAGATCTGCCTGATCCGCAGCCGCGATCAGGACGTCATCAAAATAAGGTACGACACCCTGCAACCCATGGAGCAAGCGCTCCATGAGGCTTTGAAAAATTCCTGGGGCCACACAGACCCCGAACTGCAGGCGAATACATTTAAACGCCCCGCGATGTGTAACTATTGTTTGAGCAAGGGCAGTGGCATCGTCAATGGGGAGCTGCTGGTAGGCTTGGGCCAGATCCAGCTTTGCGAAAACTTTGCCCTTGCCCAACGAGTGCAGCAAGTGCTGGACAACCGGGACAGGGTAATGGTTAGCCTGCAGGGCCTTGTTGAGGGTCGCCTTGTAGTCGGCACAGATCCTGATGGATCCATCGGGCTTCAAAGGAATTACTATAGGGGTCTCCCACTTTGAATACTCAACTGGCTGTAGGACACCTTGTGCTATTAATTTATCCAGCTCCTGATCTACCCTGGCCCACAGAGCTAGTGGCACCCTGCGAGGCTTAAGTCGGATTGGGGTTATCTGAGGGTCTAGGGAGAACGAAATGGGCAGCCCTTTGTATTTACCCAATTGGCCATCAAACACCTCAGCAAACTCTCGGGTCAGCTCCGCAGCAATGTCCATGCCGGTGGCATGGATGCCAGACACCCCAAAGTGGAGAGCAGCAAACCAGTCTAAGCCCAGCAATGTGGGAAGACTATCTCGAACAACGATTAACGGAAGAGAACCTGCAAAAGAACCATATGACACAGAAAAGGACCCGCAGCCCAGAGTGGGGATAGGGCGATCCTGATAGTCTTTCAGTTTGACAGTGCAGGGTTGCAGTCGTTTCCTCGAAAAGGTGGGGACCAGAGCCTTGAGCGTGGACCAAGCAACCAGTGACCGGGAAGAGCCATACACGTGACAGATGGCCACGCTTGCCGCAATGCCGGCAGATAGCTGTTTTGAATCAGCAGTCTGCGCGATTATGCTGGCTGCCATAACCTAAGCAGTTGCCCTGAAACGGTTTGGGCGGAGCAAGCTGTTGGGGTTTGTGCACCGTCTTGAGGCATCCCACCTCACCCTCTAGCATGGCAGCGTCCTCAGCATCCGAACTCTCGTAGTGAACTGAGTGCGGGGGTGCAGGTGGAGGACCCCCCGTGGCCTGGGCACGTTGGATTTCCGCTGACGATTGAGCTGACATTTCGGCAGCTCTGGCCTCATCCATGGCTATTGGCAGTGTCAGATCTGAGTGAGCCAATAATATCCGCTGCAGTTTGAGATCCCTGACACCGCAAACGAGCTGGTCCAAAAGCATGTCATCCAGCTCACGGAATTCGCAGTGAAGCGCGGCCATTTGCAATGAGGCCATGTAGTCGTTCACGGACTTGCCAGCCCTTTGAGCTCGCTGATGGAACACATGGTGCTGGGCGATTTTAGAGGCAGTAGGAGAGTAATGATTTTTCAATTTGGCGAGTAACGTTTTCCATGGCACCGAAAAAACGGGTTGCGGAGCAGCCAGGGCCCTGGCCATTCCAAAAATTTCCCGCCACATGAGCTCAGGAAATAGCCCCTCTTCCTGGCACTCGATAGATCTGCTAGATCGTTGGCCTGGAGGAAACATTCGAAACTCTCCACGTATTTATCCAATGTTTCAGAGGCAGGTTCAAACTGTGTAAATTGTGGGACGCTCTTCCCCTCGGCTGCCAAGCGAATCGACCGATCACAGTATTATGAATTAACGGGCCGCCTCAGCGAGATCCCACCTTCGTCGCTAGTTGTTGTGTATTCGGAGGGAAACACACTGAGGCAGGCCTCTGCAACAACTGTTTATTAAAACAACAAGCTCATGGCTAACATGACTTGCAAGAGTAACAGTGCAGAACAGAGCAACGAAATAACTTCTGACCGCTTTTTACAGCTAGCTGTCAGATTGTGTAGCCAATCCAACAGCTGATAATTCCCGCTACTTTTGTTGCTAGCGGCTGCTCCAATCAACACTCAGCAGCGCTAGTCAACCTGAATACTCAACACAAATAATCTATGGTTATGAGAAAGAAACCATAAAAAGAATCCTAAAGTATTTTAAAGGTATCTGAAAAAAAGAACCATCAGAAAAATAACCCAGCCCTAAACTGTAATCAGTGGAAAGCAAACTGCAGGTGATTTGGAGGCTGGACACCTGGCAAAGCATGTGTCAATGGAAAAAGTTAGTATTCTCAAGTCTGTAAATGAGGGAGGAGGGAAAACCCCAGTCCAGCATATATTGACATGTCCATGTGGTTGACTACATTTTTAAAGGTTGTTTTTCAATAATGGTACACAATCTGTTTGGCCTGGACATGGTGTGCCCAGAGACATTGATTACAAATGTGGAGAAAATAGTTTTAACTTAAATTGTATTAAAATTGAATATTTAATGCAGTGGTGATATCCAAATTTTTTTACTACCGGTTCTGTGGGTATGGTTGGTGGGCGTGGTGTGGCTTGGTGGGCATGACAGGGGAAGGATACTGCAAAATCTCTATTCCCACCTTACTCCAGGGAAAGGTTACTGCGAAATCTACATTCTCACCCCACTCTGGAGCCAGCCAGAGGTGGTATTTGCTGATTCTCCAAACTACTCAAAATTTCCACTACCAGTTCTCCAGAACCTGTCAGAACCTGCTGGATTTCACCTCTGATTTAACATGCTTATATATTTAGTAATTCTCTCCTTCTGTAATACTGAATAGGGAACTTTTGGAAATGACAGCTTGGAAGCTACCACAATTTATGCATTGATTACCTGATGTGTTACAGTGAGTATGAATATGTATATGTGAAACAAGTCTAGAGATATAAGGAATAGAATGAGACAGAAAAAGATATGGAGTGAAAGTTACTTTAACCAATGGGGTACACAGATTGTATTTTTATTGCTCTAGTTTACCATAATGTCCTGTTCTGGAGACCTCCCTTTTTAAAAAAAAGTAATTAATAAGATTGAG